>JASDDO010000024.1:856440863-856821781 GCA_030015575.1 Agapanthus africanus
AATGAAAGTTAGAAAGTGAAAAATACAGATGAAAGATAGGAAGAGATTTAAGAAATGCAAAAAAATTAAATGTTTTAAAACAAACCTAGTAATAAGTAGTCAAGAGCCGTTGTCCCAAGTGTTAGTAAAATGAAGGAAACTACTAATCTGCGGATAGAAATAACTCTGAAAAATAGTCTCTATTCATGAGTCCAAACATCTGAACATTGATACCCTACTATACGCACTTGCACACATCTTAAAAGTTGGGATAGTAGAGGAATTCTTGAAATTCTCTTATCTAAAAGCTTTAGTATGAAGAAAAATATATATATAAATAAAAATATAAATGACACAGAAAAAATAAATTGTGAAGAAAAATGAACACTGGTTTTGTAATTACTTAAGGCAGCATAAAAAAATATAGCGAGGGTGCCTTATCACATAATGCCTTAGACCAACTTGTTTGGGAGTCACTGCTAAGCCTTAGATGTTGTAAGACTAGGATATTGCTAATTACGCCTCAAATGAGTGAGCATATTTGGTAATCAGTTGGTTAGTACCTCAAGAAGTATTAACAGTCGCATGATGAATGTGTGAGCAATTCCATATAAAATATTCACCGACTAAAAAGTATTAAGCAAGATAGACAAGAGTATGATAGTTTAAATTGAATTCTCTAAATGTAGGGATGTTTTTTACACACACGTAGGGGTATATGATCGATGTTTGGAAGAAAGGTAGGGAGGAAGACTAAAGGCGATGTTTTATTGAGAGATGATGTGATTTCTGATATCTTTTCATGACTATTAAGATAGGGCTCATGACAACTAAAAATCCAGTGTAGTTTGAAGCACTTATTTTCAAATTCTTTATTTTATATGTTCCTTATCTTTTCATGTAATCTTTATCTTCTTTCTTTTATTATGGGATTTTGTGCGTGTAATCCGCTGAAAACCCTCAGGAGACAACACTCCTCCTACTAGGGACACCTAGAGCTTTAAAGGTTTGTTGCACGTGCTAAGTGCAATCAGGTTGCCTATGAAAGTGTACTAGTTAGGTTTTTTTTAATAAATAGTTTGCTCGGGACGATCAAAGATAAATTTGGGGGTATTTGATTAGTCTAAAATATTGCACATTTGAATGAACATTTTCCCTACTCTTATTAAGTTCTAAAAGGTGTTAATTGTAAATAAAGAACATATGTGGGTTTATTTGTAAAAAAATTATTATCAAATGTTTATACATTTATAATTAATATAACAAGGGAAAGTATATGCATATAATATTTAAATGAAATATTAGTAATTAAAATATGCATGTCATATCAAATATTCCTAATCAATATTCTTAAGATATTATATCAAATAAATGGTTAGGATAATATCTCAAAAACACCAAATGCTATTAACACTTTAATTTGAGATATTGTGCAGGAATTAGCTCAGGTCTGGAATCAAAGTAAGAGATCCAAGTCAAATCAGGATATCGCAACCGAATCTGCTAAATTTTAGTAGCAAATCGAGGAACCTAGCAACGGCAGAGACTTAGAGTGATATTTTCAAAATCTATACATAAAAAAGATCTCTAAATATCGACAGAAAAAGCCAGAAGAAATCTGAAAACCCAGTTCCACTATGATGGGCTGAACCGCGGCCAAACGTGGTACAATGCGGCAGTTTCGCGGCTCTTTGATAGCCGTTCGATGTGGGATTTTATGGATCTGATCTTAACAGTATCTACTTACATATAGAATTTAGGGTTTCTGGTTTCATGGACTATATAAAGGACCGGGAGCTGTGCATTCAAAATCATCCAAGTGATCACATAATCATCTATTCATCTACCTCCATAAAGAGAGAGATCTAAAGCAAACCAGGGTTCTTGTAATCTACTTTCTAAGGAGAAAAGTTGTATGCAACAGTTAATTAATAAAGGTAGTTTTTACTTTAATTCTTTTTTCATTTACGTTTCAGCATTTATTTTACTCATTACTTTTCTATATCTTAATTATGCTTTCATTCATCTTCAACATCTCTTCTAAATCACTAACCATAAGCGAGTAATTCCTTACTTGCTAGGGTTTGTAGGATAGGGTAGAATAACGGATGAAAAATCTTTTGAATTCTTTTTAACTATTTTAAAGTTTATAAACTTTAACAAAATAAATGTTAACCTTCTTATCGGGTGCGCTATCAATTTATTGATAGACAACAATTTAAGATCGGTTAAACACTTATTTTGTTAAGGGCTTGACATGAATAGAGTTCAATGGACGGACAAGGGTCGGTAGTGGGAAACCATAATTCTCTCCAAGAACCCTAATCCACATCCATCGCTATCGCTCTATTTTTAAACAATTAAAAGATAAAAAGAGTCATTTTTAAATATTCATCCATTAACCACTAAATCCTTTGAACCTTACAAGCCTTTTTATTATAAATTTTATATCCGTCTTAAAATAGAACGACAACAATCATCCATCTCTTTCATCAACTCGTCTAAAGCAAGAAAAGAGTTCAGATTTCCCTGCGGATGACCCGTACTCATCGCTACTTGCTACTTGCGACACCGTCTTGATTGCAGTTATTTACAAAACACTTTTTCATGATCAATCAGGTCCGTAATACTGACGCTACGTTTCGGACTGCTCATTACTGACATTAAATTTCACGTCATTGGCGCCAATACGCGTTATAACGCTTTGCTCGGCCGGCCTTGATTACATGAGTACAATGTCATCCTTTCTACACAACATCAGTGTATGAAGTACTTCAAGGATGGTTCGGAGTACATCCTCATGAGAGAGCTAAACCCGTTCTCGGTAAATGAAGTCCAGAAATATGAAAACGCAAAGTACTTCTTACCAAACTTTGAGGATACTGAAAGGTGTCACAAGCCGGAGAATAAACAGAAATCCGTCGCCACTATCATCATCTTTGGGAGCGATATCGAGGAAGACGAAGAAATAGTCTAATCGGGGCAATCCCAAAAAGAAAACAATAAGCCCGGACCATCTATTCCTATTTTGGTCTTTGGCAGCGACTCAGAGGACAAGGCCAACGCAGTGTTCTCCATCCACCCGTCAATGCAAACTTTTGCCGGAGCAGATCAAAGTCTGCAAATCACAATGGCTGCACCTAGACACTATAGGGAACTTGATGCGCTCCATACATACAGCGCATAAGAAATGTAAACTTTCTACGTACCTTCCAGGCGAAGAAGTGAAAAAGCGATCCTCTTCCACCAAATTACAAAAAATAAAGTAGAAAAAGAAGTATGGCATGGTGCCGATTTTGCACTCGACAGGTTTCAACCAATCCGTCTGCCAAGATACTATATGGAGGGATTGAAAAGGCTGTTAAGATGCCAAGGCGTACCCCTCGAACAAGCTATTCGACAAGCCCAATTCTACAAAAAAAATTGGAATATTCCCGGGACTCAACGAAAGATGCCCAATGGGAAGATGAAGACAACCAGGCTCGGATACGTTCGTTCTAAGAAACAGGAGCGGTTCCACAGTTTCCGCGTCATAAACAGCTCCAGTGAAGGGAAAACGCTATTCCAAATAGTAATGACGTTGAAACCGAGCGAAATCCCGCTCTAACAATGTTAAGTCCGTCACTCGAAGAACAAATAGACAAGCTAATAAATGAAGCTTGTCAAAAGAGCTGAGACAATCACAGCCGCGAAATGGCCATTTATGAAAAAGCCAGGACGCAGCGCCTCAATCAGCAATCTGCGGAGAAGGAAGACTATAATGCTCTTCATCCTCGGCCCGTTGTATGTCCTCGCAAAAAGGGAAAACCCAGAAATAGAGGCAAAAACAGAGAAATGAACGCAAACAACGTTCGAAAACAACAAAGTGGATCCAAGAAACCGTGCAATCGAGATAAGGTCGATTGGAATCCGTCCTTTATAAAGAAGATGGGTCGAGAATACTCTTTCCCCTAAGACAAGATGAGGAAAATATTCAACCTTGTTATGAGCACCAAATGATGACACTTCCGAAGTCTCGGCACTCCGAACAAATAAACGAGGTCCATCATCTGAATTATTGCTCCTATCACCGAGTAATAGGTCATCCTCTCGAAGACTGCTTCACCTTCAAAGACTGGGTAGAAGACCAGTAAGAACAAGGCAGGTTCGCTTTATCCGACAGCTGGAGGGTAACCCCGCCGCAAAAGCATGAGCCAAAGAGAACCTATACCATGAGGATAGGACCAGCTTAGCATTAAGAATGGAAGCGAACTCGTACCTACCATATGATAACACTCTCAAATGAAGACGAGTATGGGGTGATCTCAGAGTTTCCACCAGCACCAAAAGAGCTGGAAGATAGGATACACACTACGGCGGACAACCTATGGAAATTGACTTAGGGAAGGAAAATGATCCGAGGCCAATGTTTGTCAGTGAGCTGCTGTCTGAAAAATACGTAGCCACGTTAAAAGACGTGCTCATGCAGTATAAAGATTGCTTCGCATGGAACTATTCCAAGATGCCATGTTGAGATCTAAAAGTAGCAGTACATAAACCGGCCATATTGCCGGACATCAAGCCAATCAAACATGCGCCGAGAAGGATGCGACTCGAACTTGAGATTAGTATAAATGTTGAGGTCAAGAAACTAACCGGCTCCGGCTTCATCCAAGAAATTCAATATCCTGACTGGATCGCCAATATCGCTCCGATGATGAAGAAAAATGGGACGGTGTGCATCTGCGTGGACTTTCGGGACCTCAACAAAGCTTGCCCGAAGGATGACTTCCCAGTACCTGTTACTGAGCTAATGATCGATAATACGTCTACCTATGAGGTCATCTCCTTCATGGATGGATCTTTAGGATACAATCAAATAAAAATGCATCCTGAAGACCAAAGCATACCGCCTTCCGGAATCCGCTAGGCATATTCTGCTATAAGGTGATGCCCTTCGATTTAAAGAACACCGGGCTACCTACCACAGGGCCATGACAAAGATCTTCGATGACCTCATCCATGAGATTGTCGAATGCTACATCGACGACCTTGTGGTTAAAAGCAAATCTCATGAGGAACATTGGGAACATCTAAAAATAGTGTTCCGATGTCTTCGAAAGTATAATCTAAAGTTGAATCCTCTAAAATGCGTGTTTGGAGTTTCTTCAGGAAAATTCCTAGGATTCATCATACGGCATCGGGGTATCGAAATCGGACCTTCAAAGATCAAGGCGATTATGGAAATGCCCACGCCAAGAACCCTCAAACAAATGCGGTCTCTCCAAGGAAAGCTCGCATATATCCGACAATTCATAGCCCACCTTTCCGGAAAATGCCGTCCCTATTTAATGACGAAGGGGACCCCGTTCGTCTAAGATCAAAAGTGCCAAATGCACTTGACGAGATCAAGCAATACCTGCAAAATCCGCAGGTATTGACTGCTCCGGTTAAGGGAAAACCCCTTATCCTATATACAACAGCCCTTGAGGGTTCTCTAGGCGTGCTATGGACACAAGAGAACGATCACGGAAAGGAGTGAACTCTGTACTATTTGAGTCGAGTTCACCTGAGGGCCGAAAACAACTACTCCCCCATCGAAAAGCATTTCCTGGCACTGATTTTCGCAATAACAAAGCTCAGACATTACGACTTGGCGCATGAGGTCTATCTCATATCAAAGGTGGATCCTCTCAAGTATCTAATATCGAGGGCCATACTAACAGAAAGGCTTACCAAATGGGACCTCTTCCTGATGGAGTTCTCGATAACGTATCATCCCCTCAAAGCAGTGAAAGGATAGGCTATTGCCGACTTTCTCGCGGAGCATCCGATACCGGCTGACTCCCCCTTAAACTGCGAGTTACCAAACGAATATGCATTTGATACAACTGAAGAAGAAAATGGTTCCCAATGGGAACTCTACTTCAATGGAGCATCTTCCGTGAAGAGGCGAAAGCAAAACACCTCCATAATCAAAGCCGGGGTGGGCCTTATCTTCGTGACTCTACAAGGAGGGATATTGCGTTACGCGCTCTCCTTAACGGAGCCAAGAACTAATAATGAAGCTGAATATGATGCTTTGATAGCAGGTCTCGAGATCGCTATCAACATGAGAATCAAAGACCTCCTCATATATAGAGACTCCCAGCTAATCGTTAGCCAAGTAAATGGCGACTATCAGACGTGCAAGCTAGAGCTGATAAAGTATGGCGAAAGAGTGCAGCAACTGTTGACACAAATCCCCTCCTACATCCTGAAGAGTATACCGCGTGCAGAAAATAGCAAGGCAGGCGCATTGGCCAACTGGCTAAGGAATTGGCCGATGAAGACCAAGATGACGTAAGGACCATTGTGCAAAGCCGCAGAGCTCTCGCGCAAACAGATATTGTTAGTGTAATATGCCCTAGAGGCCATCATTGTATAGTACTAGTTTGTATATTACATTTTGGAAGCTTGGGATATATACACAGGTTTATAACAGTCTTACTCAATATGGTAGTATGCTACTTGGTTTGTATCTATCTTAATATATGTATATATTTCTTTTGACATATCACTAATACATATTGATAGAGCCCTTAGGATCTTTGCTTGACTATCAGCATTGTGATGGCAGTTACACTTGTGGGGGTTGGGTAGTCTATACGCGCATCCTTATACAAGTCCCTAGTCATAGGATTATCGAGACAGGGCATCGATACTCCAGAGTAGACTAGTGTGTACGCTTCTCATCACAGCAGGGGAGATAGTCTGTCCCACAGTCATTAGTACATCGTACTGGAGATAGTATGCAGGTGCTCATTAGGTTATGAGTACACTGGACAGGACTCGTCGGAAACTATTGGTTGGTATTATACCTATCATCAGTTAGCAGTTCCCAGGTGACATGAGTACAGCTTAGTCCATTGACTTGACACTGCTGCTTCGCCTTGAGTGTGTTCCCACTGTTCTTAGATTACTACCTTACCATGGCTCTATTGAGTCATGCAAACAGGTAGTAGTTGGGTGCAGTCCTGAAGCACTTAGAGGTAGTGGCGGTTAGATAGGATTCATCTCTCTCGGTATTGGGGGTTGATATCGCGCTGTGTTTGGAGAGTCATTATACAAAGTCCCTATCCAGGGCAAGCGAGATTTACTGGTAGGTTCTCCAGTAGTTTCTCAGGATGTTTTGGACTACACTCCGACACGACTTATACCGCTATTAGGGGTCTGACGTTTACCACCCCTCTAAGCCCGATATGTGATACTCTTAGACGAACAGACCGGACTGTACGGAGATTGTCACATTCAGGCTCAGTAGGAGTTCGGATGGGTTTTCCTCATCGGCCTTCTTATCGAGCTAGTACCGCTTGCGGCCTGTGGTTAAACCCACTGCCAGCATAGAGTCTTTAGAGTCCCACACAGAGGGTTTTCCACTTTTGGGCGAAACGGTGTAGAGGTCATATGGTTTTATGACAGGGTTCGTTCATATACGCGCACTTGTGCGTGTTTGGTGTTCGGGCAGTTGATACTAGTGGGTTTTGGTTTGAGCCGAATCCTAGTATTGGATTTTGGGTTGGTTTAGTTTTATTGTATTCGTGTTTCTCGGAACACGGATGCGGGTATGTATATACTGATAATAGGGGCATAGAAGGAGACACCTCATTAGGGTTTTGACCATTGACTTGATTAAAACCATAATGAGATGGAGGAAATTGTTTACTAATTTTTATTAAAGATAATTGTGTCATGGCTAATTGGTTTGACCATTTGACTTTGTTGACTATTGTAGACTTAGATATTTTTGTTAAGCACTAGATATTTTGCTTAGCATTAATTGTGACATGATAATGGTCAAATCAAAGTAGCCATCACAATTATCCTAATAAAACTAAGTTTTCTTTTTCCTAAAATGAGAGCTCTCTTCATTATTCTCATTCTCACTCTCTCCCATGGTTCTCTCTTCTTCCTCTCTCAAACCCTAATGTCTCATAAGTTGAGAATCATAGGTTATTGAGACTTAGCCACCAAAATCCTTCTCTACTCACTCTAAGATACTTAGTTTAGCATACAAAGTACCCTAGTTACTTCATTATAGAGGTTGGAGCTCAAGGTAGAGGCTTTCGGGTGGATCATCTTTGATGTGGAGAAACCGGTGAGGAGGCACCATTCACCGCCACTCCAAGGAGAAGCACAACAAGGAGGCACAACAAGGAGAAGAAGGACTTGAAGCTTGAGGTATAATCATCTAACATAGTAGTTAACACTCCTAGTTAGTTTGTTAGTTAGTGTTTAGCAAAGATCCTCATGGGTAGTCTATGTTACCTTGTAAAGAAAATTTTGATTATTACCTATTCCGCCTCCCCGTTAACCAGCGGGGTGAGTAACATAGACTTACACTGGTATCAGAGCCTAGCTAAACCATAACTAACATGTTAGCAAAGATTTTAGAACTTCGATCACGGAAAAATCCCGAAAACGCGACCAAAACTTGCATTTTCTGTCGAATTTTAAATCAGGTCTAAAAATATTTTCAGAGACCTGAAAAATATGTGCAGGCTTTTTCTAGAACACTGAAGAAATTTGGGCGCCTAACTCGAACAGACCGCCGCGGATCCGCGGCCAAGTCGACTCCGAGTTGGTCCAAATTTTTTTCTGGTGCTCTCTGTGGTTGTTTTGTGTTTTCTGGGATATTCTGTTTCTGCTTAGGAATTTTAGTGTACAGTATTGTACTTGGAGTAGATTCAAATATGGTTATTGATCAAAATTCTATAGACTTTAGCTATTCGGATTATATCTGTGATGTGTTATATGTGCTGAACATCTGCTAATCGCTATACGTCGATTAGTGAGGGTTGCACATATCTGTGATCTGTGATATTGGTTTGTGTATATGAACTTGTTGAATCGTCGTGATGAATAGCCGGGGATGTGAAATGAGGGTTTTCATTCTTTCATTCGTCGTGATGAATAGCCGGGGATGTGAAATGAGAGTTTTCATTCTTTCATTCGATGTAAAATTTGTAAAGTGATGTAATATTATTTTTGCGGGGCGCATCCGGGTTGAGATTGTAGCCACCGTTGTATATTATTTCTTTTACTGTTTTTGTTCCTAGGATAGACCCAAGGTGGGGTGCACAAACTACCGGGTACTTTGAATTGCCGAGTGGCCTACTCACATTGTTGAGCGAGGTTGCTTCACTTGGGTATTTGGCGGTTAGTTTGCCGCACCCGTAGGGGTTTAGGGTGGGGTTTGGCTATTCATCGCAACCGTGTAATCCGTCTTTCGCTGCAGGCTCAAATGAAATGCGGATTCCTAGTATATCCAATGTGTTCATCTGTGATCTGGAATGACTATCATTGCATCTGACGAATATATATATCTATATATGATATCTAATAGATGTTGCTTATGTTTTGCATCCGCGCTAGTCCAGCCCCCGCTCTGTCGTTAGTTAAGTAACCTAACGGGTGATGACGGGGCCCCATGGCAAATGCGGATGGCATAAGCGTACGTTATATTTTCGTTGTTCTCTGCAATGATAGGATTAATTGATGGGACTGCATTATATTAATGCTAAGCAAATGCCAAAGTTGAATTATTGGAACAATTTCAAAACCACTTGGTTTTTTCCAAAATAGCAAATCTTTTAAATGCGGAGCTTAAACCACTCCTTTTAAAAGCTATCAGGTTCCTTCGATTATATCAAGTTCACTACGTTCACGGTTTTGCCAAAACCATTCATAGCCCTCCGTCATTTCAGTTAAATGTTCAGTTGTATTCAAGATATATATTTTGACCTTCGCCAAGACATAGAGATTGGTAGCTGCTGAATATTTATCTGTAGCATAGATAAATGTGTTGGTTTGGGACAGTCGTACTGCTATTTTGGCCTTCGTCAAGGTTATGTACGGGTGGGTTCAAATTAACCTGGATAACGACGGGTATGTTTCCTGATTTAAAATCAGGAAAAGTTACGAAGGAGGCATCACGTGCTAGCACGTGACCAGCAGTCACGTGTTGGCACGTGACACCTAAAAGCATCGACAAGGCAGATTCAGCTTCCCGACTACATCAAAGAAAAGGGGTTCAGAAAGGGTCACGTGCTCACACGTGACCAGCAGTCATGTGTTGGCACGTGACATTTAAAAGCGGCTTCAAAGGCACATCGGTTCCCTGATCAAGTCAAGGAAAAAGGCTTCAAAAGAGGTCACGTGCTCCCACGTGACCAGGGTCATGTGTTGGCACGTGACACTCAAAAGCAGCAGACTCAATTCCCTAATCAAATCAAGAAAAAGGCGCCAGACGAGGGTCACGTGCTCACACGTGACCAGGGGTCACGTGGTGGCACGTGACGGTTAAGCAGCGGCAGAAGGCTGGGCACAAAAAGAAGAAGAGGGCTCGTTCCAAGGGGGTCACGTGCCCACACGTGACCGGCTTTCAAAGCCTATCTGTTAACAGAATTAAATTCTGAGAAAAGGCCTCTCAAATCTTTCCAAAGGAACCGATTGAATTAAAGATTTAAAGATTCTTAAATATCACCTATCTATGGAAAAAGCCTGAACTTGGAAAGATTTCCCCTTAAAATCTAACCGAAATAACAAAGGAGAATCTCTGGATTTAAAATCCAATGGTGATTAAAATTCACATAATAATCCAAAGGTCCAAAACGAATGGTGAATACAAATTAAATCTCTCAATGAAAGATTCACCAAAACTAATTGATTCGGCTGCTTCTCCTATAAATAGGAGCCAAGAGACACACAGGAAGGGGCAGAAAGGAATCGATACATAAAAAAAGAGGAGAGCCTTGATACTTTGGAGGAATTTGGATCTTCTGCAAAAGAAAACCCTAGGTAAGGAAGGGAAGGCTTTTTGAAAGGAAAAGAGAATTTAATTCTCAACAGAGTTTAACTCTGATATAAAACAGAAGAACATAGTTCTCTCTTTAGTGGAGGATCTGTAAAGTGCACATCTCCCCTCGAATTGAGAATTTAATTCTCATTGGGTTGAGATCCTGCCATGCAGATCCAAAGCATAGAGAGGGAATGGAAGCTTGAGAATTTAATTCTCGCAGAACTATAGGAATTTAATTCCTTTAAAATAAAATTAGGGTTTGACCCTATGTTATGGGAATTTAATTCCTTCAGAATGAACAGAATCAGGGTTTAACCCTAGTTAAGAACTTAGTTCTGTTAAAATAACAGGAATTTAATTCTCTCAAGAAAGAAGAAATTAGGGTTTCACCCTATGACAGAATCTCAGAATAATTCTTTAAAAGTGAGTGGGAATTTAATTCCTTTTAAAGCTTTTATTAGGGTTTAACCCTATGATGGAATTCAGTTCTTCACATATATGAGGGATTTAATTCCTACAGAAAATTCAGAGTTCAACCCTATCCCAGAATATAAATCTTCAGAAGGGAATAGGAATTTAATTCCTCTTAAATTTATCGTTAGGGTTCAACCCTACGAAGAATTTAATTCTTAAAAAGGGATTAACAGATCTTCTAAAAAACATATAAAGAGGCAGAGTCACGTGCCACCACGTGACCCCCGAAAAGAACCACAGAGAAGGACCTTTGAGGCAGTGCCTCACGTGACCCACGTGACCCTTGGCAGAGGCTTTAACATACAAGCATTTAAATGCCCGTCACGTGATGGCACGTGATGCTTTAAAAGATGCAATATTCTCAGCAGAACAAATGAAAGGAGGGCGCCCTCACATGCTATCACGTGACCCCTCTTGCCTTAGTGTTTAACACTAAACTGGAACCCCTGAATCCAGTGTTAAAACACTGTTTGGCCTTAGTGTTCAACACTAATCAAAGAACTTTATTTGCAGTGTTTAACACTGAATTTCTTAGTGTTTAACACTAATTTGAAGCCTCTGCTGCTAGTGTTTGACATTGATTTGCTCTAGTGTTTAACACTAGTTTGAATCCCCTGTTGCTGGTGTTTAACACCAACTGTCTTTTAGTGTTAAAACACTAACTTGATCCCAGTGTTCAACACTGTTGAATTAACGTTAGCCCAATTGGCAAAATAGCTAGAGGCAAAGCCTCTCCTTCAATGGACCAACATGAAGCCAATATTCCAAACATGATTGGACTTAGCCCAAGATGGCCATAAGTCCTCAATTCAGACTTAACTGGGCTAATGGGCTCACAACATAATTAATTGGTCTTGATCCCAAAATTGGGCCAAAGACTATTTAATCCACCCCGGCTCAAGGGTACATCTATTCACTCCTTTGATACTTGGCGTTGTAATTCCTCAACGTTTTTAAAGAGGTGACGGGTCCCGATGACCACACATTGACACGGACTGTGGGGTCCTTAAACTCATGGACTATGAGGCCCTTAACCTTGACCGGGATGTCTTAAAACTAACGACGGACTGTGGGGTCCTTAAACTCATGGACTATGAGATCCTTAACCTTGACCGGGATGTCTTAAAACTAACTACGGACTGTGGAGTCCCTAAATCCACGGACTATGAGGTCCTTAACCTTGACCGCAATGTCTTAAAACTAACATTGGACCGCAATGTCCTTAAACTACCCATAGACCGCAATGTCCTTAAACTACTTATTGACCGCAATGTCACTAAACTAAACAACAGGGCTCCTTTAATTGCTCTATTGTTGGATCTAAACGATCCCGTTAAGTTGATCTTAGTCTGAAAACTAGACTAACGTATCCTTAACAAACGTTTAAGTCGATCTTAGTCTCGAATGAGGCTAACGTATCCTTAAACCCAAAACCCCCAAACCCAAATCTAAGATAATACGGATTTGGACTAGTCTACGCCCTACGGGCGACGACATAACTCAGTCTCCGTATACAATCTACGGGCAACCAAAAGCAAAATAAACACATGCGACAAGAAGTGACCATCTGGAGAAGGAGAAAGTTGTTACCGCGATGCGGTAGCGTAATTAACTGCAGGGGCTTGCGCCTGCAGGGAAGAGCGTCCCCACAATCAAAAACCCCTCAAGCGAGGGGGAATCTGACGAAGTTTGCTACATCGGACGCATTCGTTCAAACCTTCGATACATGGTGCCATAAATCAACTTGGCATCTTCGGAGAGGTGGACGGATAGCACCAATTAGCATCTGCCCCGAATCTCAGGCGAGACGCCCGCGTCTCGGCCGCCGTTCGGAGGGGAACAGATTCTAGCACGCCCGGTGGGACCTTTTCCTCTTTCCACTCCACACTTCGTGTGTCGTGACTCGCGAGCCAAACACGGTTCGCTAAAGGTTGCCCTTGGGTTACAAGGTACTAAGATTTGGTGTTTTTCTTATTGCAGAAAGCAAAAGGATCAATGGCATCTACTTGTGTGAAGTGTTCCAACTGCAACTGCAACTCACGCTCCGCCTCATCTGGAGGCATAGCCTACGGGCCCCAAGCGGCCTCCTTGTTCACGATGCCAGTGGACCAGGTGACTCAGGCCACTACCGGATTGTTCTTTGGGACTATACTCCCACCGATGAGTTTCAGCACCTCTGTACCAACACCAGAAGCTCCTAAGAAGTCGGTCTTTGATCGGCTTGCTACTACCGCGGCCTCCCTCAACGGGTCGTCCAGCTTCAGCGCCTCGGTCTTCTCTAGATTGGGCCAGAACTCCTGTGGACCCACGATGGGGCCTACAATCCCAGAGAAGGCTGCTTCTAAGAAAGTGACCGGTCCTGCTCCTGAAGTCGTCAAGGCGGCTTCCCTTGCCAAGAAGTCGGTCTTTACAAGATTGACGGCTCCAGCTCCCGCTCCTGCTACCCAAAGGACATCCGTCTTTAAATGGCTGACACCAGCAGTGACCCCCCACATACACAGGGGGCAAGACGAAGCCATCCTCACCGCTGAACCAACGCCGTCCGCTCGACACGCTCGACGTCGCCACTGGCGCCGAGTAAGGAAGGCTGGGGGCAATTCCCCCTCTGGGCTAACTCCACCAGCCCCGATGGCAAAAGTTAATGCTGTTGTTCCAACTGGGAACAGCTTTGAGATGCTAAATAGGGTGCGTAGGAATTCTCCTACCGCGGCACTAAAGAAATCTCCCCATCCGCTGAAAAGAGCTATAGAAGTAAAAACAGAACAGCCCCAATCTCCTCAACGGCTGTCTTCCAAGATCTATAAGGTTTGGCGGCAGGCCCGAGACTCGATGATCGATCCAAACTTCTCCCGCCAACACAAGAAGCTGAAAATCCAACAGGAAGCCAGTCACCAGGCTAAGCCACGAAAAGCTGTCTGGGTACCCACCCCAATGGCCCCCTCAGCTTCCATTGCTCATAAAAAGAGGAGGTCGGAGAAGATCCCCGGGCCTGCAACGAGAGCTAAAAGCGCTAAACCTAGAAGCCCTAAGGCTGGGGGCAGGATGGTCCATACCGTATACATGGCGTCGGGGAAGGAAGACAGCCGTGCGTCTACAGGCTATAGACCGCTTACACGGTCGGTGACCAAAGCTCAGGAGCAACAGCAAAAGCTTCAGGAAATGATGAATGCTATGGCCGCACTTACCGGGCCAAAAGAAAACCCAGAAACATCTTCGGACGAACGCCAGGAGGAAGAAACTGACGCCGAATTCCTTCGCCGAATATTGGAGAAAAAGGACAAAGAGGCTGCTGAACAAGCAGCCAACATACAGCGTATGGGCCTCCTCTTCCGAGATATGATAGGAATGATGATCCAACAGGATCCACCCGCTGAGGATCCCCTGATCGTCCTTGAAGACGACAGGGGAGAAACGTCAAATCCACCACCGGCCCTCTCAACGGCCATGGAGGAGACAATCTCTAGGGCTGACTTGGTCGACTATATAGCCCAGCAAATATGGGTTCATCATGCGACTGAGGCATCTGGTCAAGTCGTAAAAACAGGGCGGCCATATCCAAGCTGGTACGACCAAATCAAGTACCCGCCAGGTTACACAATTCCTAAGTTCTCTGTTTACAAGGGGACCGGCAATCCCCACCAACATGTCGTCCAGTTCAGGGCCATTTGCGGTAATACCGGTGGAGATGATAAACTGTTGCTTCGCCAGTTCGTGGGCAGCATATCAGAAACAGCGTTCGAATGGTATTCGGAACTCCCGAACGATTCTATCAAGACGTTCGCTGAAATGGAGTTGCTATTCACTCAGCGATTCGCAAGCGCCAGCGAACGCACTCCAATAACGGCATTGATTAACGCCAGGGTAAAACCAGGTGAAACTTGGGTCCAGTATGCTATACGATGGCGGAATTTGTGGTCGAAATGCGAGCAACGCATTGAGGAAGCGCCCGCGGTGGGCATGTTCGTGGGAACCCTAGACCCTCACGCAACTATCTCCCAGTTTATGATGTTCTTTAAGCCAACCACATTCCAGGCTTTAATCGACAAGTTGGCTCAGATGGACCAGATGGGTCATAGACCACCTCCCCTGAAGCCAGAACCTCGGAATGACAAGGGTAAAGGAAAGGCCACCTTCGTCGCGAATGCTCAGCAGCAACCCAATGCCTCAAAGCTGGAGGATCAGTTGGAAGAAAGACGGCGGTATTATAATGAGAAGATGAAGCGTCCCTACTCGTTCCCACGGGATAAGACGAAACGGCTATTCGAGCTGGCAGTACGCAATAGACTTATAAACTTGCCAAATCTAAGGCGGCCGCCACAACCCACTCAGGTGAATAACTCAAACTATTGCCCTTACCATCAAACGGTAAGCCATCCGATTGAGGATTGCTTCGTTTTCAAAGGATGGATTGAAGATCAATACCTCCAGGGGAAGTTTGCACTGTTCGAAAAGTGGAAGGTGAACCCGCCACAGCCGCATACTCCTAAGAAGACGGACGCACCGGGGGCGACTTGTTCCTTTATTGAAGAAGCTCCATGGGAAATCGTGCTATCAGCTAAAACCGAAAGGATGCTGAGTGACCTTCATGCGTGCCCAGCGGTTGAATGGAAGAATCCGCTTGAACCTCAAATAATCGAAGGGATGTTGAAGCCGTGCCCAACTACAAAGATTCGTGGTGATGGCCCAAGTACCCATGCCCTACCGTCAAAATCTTCGAAGAAAAAGAAGAGGAAATCCAAAAAGCCCGTGAAGCCTGGAGACAAGCGCACGGATTTGCAGAAACAGATTGACGCACTGGAGGAGTACAATCAAAAGGCACGGGCTCCCGTCATACTGCAAGAGTTCCTCAACCACGTCTTTCAGAAGGAAGATGAGGAAGAGAGCTCATCGAATGAATCCGAGGGATATGTGGCGAGTTTTCATGTGATTTCCCACTCGGAAGATGAGAAAACTCCTGGCACCGAGAAACTGGGGGCACACCCTGAGCCAGGACTTGTGTGGCCAACAGATGAAATGATCGACGCCTTTCTAGACGAAATTCGTCTAAAGAGTAAAGCAGATCAGGAGCGTGAGATGGCCGCATCGGAAGGAGCCGAACGCAGGCGACTAAACGAAAGAGTTGAAGTACTCCCGCCAGATCGAAAGGCGTCTGAGGCAGACAAGAAGATATTCAAGACGAGGAAAAGGTTTGCCAAAGCCATGTCAATAGGAATGAAGCTACCACCCTCGGAAGAAAACACGCTCAATGGGGCGGAGAGGCACCCTGATTATTGCGCATATCATCGGAAAATTTCACACCCCACGGAGGAGTGTGACGCCTTTAGGATATGGTGGCAGGAATATGTTGCTCATCGACAACATTTTAAGCGCATGAAATGCAAGACTCGTCGGGAACGAAGAAGTACTGCTGACAGGCATGACAGAACCACTGGCAACTGTTACGTGGTTAACGCCGGAGGGTCACAAGTTCTCACCTTTGGGAGCGACTCTGATGAAGAAACGGCTCTGGGCCCTCTCTTTGAAGAATCCGTTTTAGGGAAAGAGGAGGAATCGGAGGCCTGCGAAAACATTCAGCTGCGCAATCGTACGCTCCCGGAAAAGAATCTCGGGCCCGCAAATTGAAAAGATAAGGGAAAGGAAAAGGTCACCGAGGATATTACTTTAGATGACCATGTCATGAAAGAGCTGACTACCAAAGACCCTCCCAGGAAGGATAAGGTGGACTGCAATATCCTGGCGCACCTAAGGAAGCTTTCTTCTCAACTTAGCATTCTCGATGCCCTCCTATTATCAAAAGAAGCGCGAGATTCACTAATTAAGGCGTTATAAGAACCCGAGCAATTCCAAGCCTTCCTTGCCACGGAAAGGATGAAGGATGAACTGGAGGAAGTGCATACGGCCGACATCACTTTCGGGGACGAAGACCTCCTTCTTGGGACGTGCGACCACAACCGTCCCCTATATGTCTCTGGATACTGCCATGATATCAAGATAGGCAAGATCCTAGTGGATAATGGATCTTCCGTCAATCTCCTTAAGGTTCGGGTGTTAAAGGAAATCTGCATGAGTGTGCAACACCTCGCTCGTGACAAAATTACCATCTCCGGTTTCGATTCACAATCGTCATGGACTCTCGGATCTGTAATACTAACATTACGCTTCGGACTGCTTGTCACGGACATCAAGTTCCATGTCATTGATGCCAAGACCTGCTACAACGCCTTGCTCGGTCGCCCTTGGTTACACGAGTACAACATCATCCCTTCTACACAACATCAGTGTATGAAGTACTTTAAGGATGGTTTCGAGTATACCGTAACAGGTGAGCTGAACCCATTTTCTGTGAACGAAGTCCGCAAATACGAAGATGCGAAGTACTTTTTGCCAGATTTCGAGGATACAGAAAGGTGTCGCAAGCCGGAGAACAAAGCCGCCGCCGCCATCCCTGTCTTCGGGAGCGATACCGAAGAAGAAGAAGAGATAGTTTATGCTGGGCCGTCTCAACGCAACAACCCGGGGACGTCCGCCCCCATGTTGATCGTCGGAAGATGAGGTTAATGCCGTGTTCTCCAATCGGCCGCCAATACAAGCATCACCTAGCGATGATCAGAGCTTGCAAATCACCATGGTGCCGCAAGAACACTACAAGGATCTTGACACACTTCAAGCTTACAATGTGCAGGACCTGCAAACGTTTTACGTCCCTCCCAGGCAAAGGGGTGAGAAGGCAATCCTATTCTACCGATCCTCAGAGACGAAAGTAGAGAAAGAGATCTGGCATGGCGCAGATGCTACACTCGACAGGCTCCAACCCATCCGTTTGCCCAGATACTACACATATGGACTAAAGAGGCTATTGAAGCGCCAAGGGGTACCGTTAAAACAGACTGTTCGACAAGCTCGGTTCTACAACAGGATTTGGGATGTCCTTGGGACCCAACGCAAATTGTCCAACGGGAAAATGGAAACACTTGGTCTTGGATACGCGAGAACCGGAAAACGGGAACGGGCTCACAGTAACTACGCCATATATACCTTTGATGAAGAAGAGGACGCCCTGTCGGGAAATGCCAACCTCTCATCAAAACCAGATCCCACGATCGAAGTTCAGAGTCCGTCGTTTGAAGAACGAATGGACAAGCTTATCAGGAAAGCAGGTCAAAAAGCTCGGGAAAACCACAACCGCGAGATGGCCATCTACGAGAAGGCCAGGACGCAACGTCTGTTTCAACAGGCTGCAAAAGACAAAGATGCTCATCCCTGTCAACCCGTTGTCCGAAAGGCCCAACGCAGAGACAGAAATAAATCAAGAAGCGGAAAGAGGAACCGACAACAACGACGCAGGATTAGAGAGTAACGTGATCGGGTATTGCGCGGTCCGGATTTGTCCCTCATGAAGAAGATGAGTCGAGCGTATTCCTTCCCTCGAGACAAGACGGAGAAGTTACTCGAGCTCGCTATAAAACATCAAATGATCGCGCTTCCAGAGTCTAAGAACCCTGAGCGAGCTAACGAGGCTTCCCATCTGAGCTATTGCTCTTATCACCGAGCCATAGGGCATCCTACCGAAGACTGCTTCACCTTCAAGAACTGGGTCGAGGACCAGGACCAACAGGGCAGATTCGCTTTATCCAACGGCTGGAGGGTAACGCCGCCACAAAAGCATGAACCCAAAGCTGCAAAAGCGGGACCAGATCTACCTCAGTCCCGGAAGCGGATTCGCACCTGTTACACGATTACGATATTAAAAGAAGAGCCCGAGAACATGGATGACCTTCCCTGGTGCTTTGAGAACAGCAATGATGAGGTGATCTCAGAATTTCCGCCAGCTCCGAAAGAACTGGAAGATGGCATACATACTACTGCAGATAACCTCAAGAAGATTGAGCTGGGATCGGCAGATGATCCGCGACCGACATTCGTCAGCGAGCTGCTATCTGAAGAGAGGGTGGCCGCGTTAAAGAACGTGCTTCTACAGCATAAAGAATGCTTCGCGTGGAACTATTCCGAGATGCCAGGATTAGATCCGGAGATTGCTGTGCATAAATTAGCAATATCCCCAGATATCAAGCCAGTCAAGCAGGCGTCGAGAAGGATGCGACTCGAGCTTGAAATGAGCATCAACGCCGAAGTTAAGAAGCTGATCGATTCTGGATTTATCCAAGAAGTCCAATATCCCGACTGGATCGCCAATATCGTCCCGGTAATGAAGAAAAATAGGACGGTACGCATATGCGTGGATTTCAGGGATCTCAATAAAGCCTGTCCGAAGGACGATTTCCCAGTACCGGTAACCGAGCTAATGATAGATAACACGTCCACTCACGAGGTTTTCTCCTTTATGGACGTTCATCAGGGTACAATCAGATAAAGATGCATCCCGAAGACCAGAAGCACACCGCTTTCCGGACCCCTTTGGGTATATTCTGCTACAGGGTTATGCCCTTTGGTCTAAAGAACGCCGGCGCTACTTATCAAAGGGCCATGACAAAGATCTTCGACAACCTTATACATGACATCGTCGAGTGCTATATCGATGACCTTGTAGTAAAGAGCATGTCATACGAAGAGCATTTAAGCATCTGGAGACTGTATTTCAACGCCTTCGGCAATATAATTTGAAGATGAATCCCCTCAAATGCGCGTTTGGAGTCTCCTCGGGTAAATTCCTGGGATTCATCATCCGACACCGAGGTATCGAAGTGGGTCCATCTAAGATCAAGGCGATCATGGAAATGCCTCCGCCAAGAACCCTCAAACAGTTGCGGTCTCTCTAAGGGAAGCTCGCATACATCCGTCGATTCATCGCCAATCTTTCAGGCAAGTGCCGTCCTTACAGCCACCTGATGAAGAAGGGAACTCCATTCGTTTGGGATCACAAATGCCAAGGCGCACTAGACGAGATCAAGCAGTACTTGCAGAACCCTCCGGTGTTGGCTGCGCCAGTCAAGGGAAAACCCCTCATTCTTTATACGACCGCCCTCGAAGGTTCCGCAGGCGCATTATGGGCACAAGAGAACGATCAAGGAAAGGATAGAGCACTCTACTACTTAAGTCGAGTTCTGCTCGACGCAGAAAGCAACTACTCTCCTATTGAAAAACACTGCTTGGCGTTGATCTTCGCGATAACAAAGCTCAGGCACTATGCGTTGGCGCATGGAGTCCGTCTCATTTCGAAGGTGGACCCTCTTAAATATTTGATGTCAAAGGCTATATTGACGGGTCGACTCGCTAAATGGGCTCTACTCCTGATGGAGTTCTCGATAACGTATCGACCTCTTAAGGCAGTGAAAGGCCAGGCCATTGCCGACTTCCTTGCTGAGCATCCAGTACCTGCCGGTTCTCCTCTGAACTGCGATCTGCCGGACGAGCATGCATTCGATGCGATCGGCGGCGGTAGTACCCAATGGGAACTCTATTTCGATGGAGCGTCTTCCGTAAAGAAGCGCAAACAGGGTATCCCAATGATCAAATCAGGGGTAGGCCTCATCTTCGTAACTCCATAAGGAGGGATAATGCGCTTCGCCTTCTCCTTAACAGAGCCGAGGACAAACAATGAAGCCGAATACAAAGCTCTGATAGCAGGCCTCGAGATCGCCGTCGACATGGGAATTGAAGACCTCCTTATATATGGGGATTCTCAACTGGTCGTTAGTTAAGTAAATGGTGACTACCAAACGTGCAAACCGGAGTTGGTGAAGTACGGAGAAAAGGTGCAACAACTGTTGACCCAAATTCCTTCCTATACTTTGGAAAGCATACCACGCGCGGAAAATAGCAAAGTGGACGCGTTAGCAAAGCTCGCTAAAGAATTGGCTAACGAGAACCTCGATGACGTTAAAATTATGGTACAAAGCCATCGAGTGCTTGCCCTAGCAGAAATATCTCCGGAATCATACGAAGAAAAAGGAGCGACTGAGCAGGCGACCCTACAAATAAAAGACCGTGAGAAGGCTGAGGACTGGAGGGAAATCTTCATAGACTACTTTAAGTCCCACCGAATGCCCGAAGAAGCGTCTTCAAGACATCAGCTCATGAAACGAGCTCTATCTTTCGCTTTCGTCAATAATACTCTGTATATGAGGTCGTTTGATTCTCTGTAGCTGAGATGTTTAGGACCTGACGAAGCAGAAAGAGTCGTTCAAGAGGTTCATGACAGAATCTGTGGTTCTCATCAAGCAGGCCCAAAGATGAAGTTAAAAATTAAACGGATGGGTTACTACTGGCCCACGATGATCCAGGACTGCCTCGAATATGCGAAGCGGTGCCACTCGTGCCAAATCCATGGGGATTTCATCCACCAGCATCCGAATCCACTACATCCGACGGTGGCTAGCTGGCCATTCGAAATGTGGGAACTGATATAGTCGGCCCCATCGGACCAGCATCGTCCCGGGGACATCGTTTCATCCTGGCGGCAACTGATTACTTCTCCAAATGGGCAGAAGCAGTACCGCTGAGGGAAGTGAAGACGGAGAATATCCTCCACTTCCTCAAGACGCACGTCATCTATCGGTTTGGAACTCCACGGCGGATTATCTCCGATAACGGGCCAGCCTAGAGAAGCCATAAGATTAGCCGCTTCGCGCAGCATCATAATATAGACTGGAGATATTCCTCAGTTTACAATCCGCGAGCTAATGTTCTAGCCGAGGCCTTCAATAAGACCTTGACAAAAATCATGAAAAAGACGGTGTCCCGAAATAAGAAAGACTGGCACGAGAGGCTGCAAGAGGCCCTTTGGGCCTATCGAACTACGTTCAAGACGGCCACGAACACAACGCCGTATGCACTGGTATTCGGTACGGAAGCGGTACTCCCCTTCGAAATAGAGCTACCCTCTCTATGGATGGCAGTCCACTACGAACTGACGAACGAAGAAAATGCTAGCCTCCGGCTCGAGGAGCTTGATGCTCTTGAAGAAACACGGCTCATAGCGCAACAAAATCTAGAAGCTTATAAAGCAAAGATGACACGCTCATACGAAATATTGACCCGACCGAGGACATTCCGCCAAGGCGAACTCGTACTAGTGGTCAAAAGACCTATGATCCCCAATCGCGTCAAGCGGGGAAAATTCGAGCCAAACTATGAAGGCACGTACATCATAGATAAGGTCTACCAGGGTGGAGCCTACCTACTCATGGACATGCATGGTGAAAGGCCTTTCAGGCCAATAAACGGCCACTTCCTAAAGAAATACCACGCTTAATGAGCCATAGCCCAGGTCAATGATAGATGACGACGACTATGTCCGCTCGCTATCTTCCTAAAGCTCAAAGTTCTATAAGTAGTAGCTGGCCCTCTCCTCGACGGACCGAAATGTCCTTAAACTAATAACGGACCGAAACGTCCTTAAACTAATGACGGACCGAAACGTCCTTAAACTAATGACGGACCGAAACGTCCTTAAACTATCGACGGACCGAAACGTCCCTAAAACTACTACCGCAGCATCCTTAGGCTGACGAGATAAAAAAAAAGAGAGAGAAAGAAAAAATAAAAAAGAATAATAAAAAAAACGGTATGTCCATAAGCAAAATGGGCACGGATGAAAACCCGAAAGGGCTCCGTGAGTAAAAACAGCAGGGCTACCGGCGAGTGTTCGTGAAAACCCGAAAGGGCACGACCTTGTAAAAAAGAAAGAAAGAGAGAGAGAAAGAATAAAAAAATGGTATGTCCACAAGCAAAAAGGGCACGGATGAAAACCCGAAAGGGCTCCGTGAGTAAAAACAGCAGGGCTACTGGCGAGTGTTTGTGAAAACCTGAAAGGGCACAACCTCGTTAAAAGACACTTACAGGGTCCTCTCGACCTTGTAAGGAGAAACCACCCGCGTGAGATCCTTACGACTCACAAAGTAGCAACACACTTAAGGATCCTCACGATTCCTAAGGAGAAAATACACTTGCGAGATCCTTACGACTCGTAAGGAGAATTCTCTTATGGGACCCTCACGGCTCATGAGATTTGAAAGTCTTAAGTTACAGAAACCTAAACCTGTTCTTAAGAAAATCCCCCACAACCTTCGATGCTGCCCTACAAGTGGCTCAATACTGACCCTTGTATACAATCCACGGGCGCGAATAAACATTTCCCCAGCAAAGTCACACCCGTGACTAGGGACATGCCCATATGGTGAACAACCCTTATGATTCCTCTCGACTTATAAGGAGAAAACCCTCCTGTAGGATCCTTACGACTTACAGAGGAACATACACTTAGGAATCCTCACGATCCCTAAGGAGAAAATACACCTGCAAGATCCTCACGACTTGTAGGGAGAAATACCATTGTGAGACCCTTACGGCTCATGAAGTCAAAAGCCTAGGTCGACAGGACCCTTAACCCTGTTTACTAAGCCACCTTTGTTCGACATCGACAGAGGCAAATGATGATTCGCTCCTGGCAACATCCCAGTTGCAGCGGTGCTGATGCCGAAATCGGTGTCTAAAATCCAAGCTTGCGGCGAAAAAGCTAGCAAGCCGCACATGCATACGAAATAGCCGAAATGATGGGACAACTTGCAATAAAAAGCAGCAAGTAAAAATGTATGCATGAAAAATAGCCGAAATGATGGGGCAACTCGCAATAAAAAGCAGCGAGTAAAAATGAAATAAATAGCCGAAATGATGGGCACCACGAAAAATAGCCGAAATGATAGGGCAATCGTGACCCTCGCGATATAAAAGTTGAAATGATAGAGCATCGCGGAAAAAAAGAAGAAGGTTTTAATTTATGCCCTACAGGTGATGTTCCATCACACCCTGTACACAATCCAAGGGCGTAAACAAAAAGGGATCATACTTCTCCCCCAGGTATCATCAGAAGAAGAAGCCAAGTCTCGACGGGCCAAAGGAGACCTAGAGACGTTTCAACACTCATCTCGTAACAACGGACACAACTCTAAGCTAAGCGGAACAGCGGCAACTCCCAGTTCCATGGCTCGGTGGTATACATATCGCCAACAGTCAAACCTCCATCCTGTGAAATGCGGATACAATCAGCAAAATTCCTGGTTACGTGGAACGCGGATAACGTCACTCTTTGACCCTATGGAAAACGTCCAGAGTGGATCCTGGTCCTCGCAGAGCACGGCAGTGAACCCGTGTGAAGCATCCAGAGCGGAGCCTAGTCCTCGCCGAGCACGGCAGTGAACCCGTGTGAAGCATCTAGTGCAAAATTCCTGGTTACGTGGAATGCGGATACGTCACTCTTTGACCCCGTGGAAAACGTCCAGAGCGGATCCTGGTCCTTGCAGAGCACGGCAGTGAACCAGTGTGAAGCATCTAGAGCGGAGCCTAGTCCTCGCCGAGCACGGCAGTGAACCCGTGTGAAGCATCTAGTGCAAAATTCCTGGTTACGTGGAACGTGGATAACGTCACTCTTTGACCCCGTGGAAAACGTCCAGAGCGGATCCTGGTCCTCGCAGAGCACGGCAGTGAACCCGTGTGAAGCATCCAGAGCGGAGCCTAGTCCTCGCCGAGCACGGCAGTGAACCCGTGTGAAGCATCTAGTGCAAAATTCCTGGTTACGTGGAACGCGGATAACGTCACTCTTTGACCCCGTGGAAAACGTCCAGAGCGGATCCTGGTCCTCGCAGAGCACGGCAGTGAACCCGTGTGAAGCATCCAGAGCGGAGCCTAGTCCTCGCCGAGCACGGCAGTGAACCCGTGTGAAGTATCTAGTGCAAAATTCCTGGTTACGTGGAACGCGGATAACGTCACTCTTTGACCCCGTGGAAAACGTCCAGAGCGGATCCTGGTCCTCGCAGAGTACGGCAGTGAACCCATGTGAAGCATCCAGAGCGGAGCCTAGTCCTCGCCGAGCACGGCAGTGAACCCGTGTGAAGCATCTAGTGCAAAATTCCTGGTTACGTGGAACGCGGATAACGTCACTCTTTGACCCCGTGGAAAACGTCCAGAGCGGAGCCTAGTCCTCGCCGAGCACGGCAGTGAACCCGTGTGAAGCATCTAGTGTAAAATTCCTGGTTACGTGGAACGCGGATAACGTCACTCTTTGACCCCGCGGAAAACGCCCAGAGCGGAGCCTGGTCCTCGCCAAGCACGGCAGTGAACCCGTGTGAAGCATCCAGAGCAAACACCGGACTGTGGAGTCCTTAAAATCCACGGACTATGATGTCCTTAACCTCGACCGTAATGTCTTAAAACTAACAATCAACCACCCTGATTCTGTACTTATTCTACTTTGGTTTAAGGGTACATCTCTTCACTCCTTTGATGCCTGACGTTGTAATTCCTCAACGTCTTCAAAGAGGTGACGGGTCCCTGCAACCAAACATCGGACTGTGGAGTCCCTAAATCCACGGACTATGAGGTCCTTAACCTTGACCGTGATGTCTTAAAACTAACATCGGACTGTGGAGTCCCTAAATCCACGGACTATGAGGTCCTTAACCTTGACCGTAATGTCTTAAAACTAACATCGGACTGTGGGGTCCTTAAACCCATGGACTATGAGGTCCTTAACCTTGACCGTGATGTCTTAAAACTAACATCGGACTGTGGATTCGCTAAATCCACGGACTATGAGGTCCTTAACCTTGACCGTGATGTCTTAAAACTAATATCGGACTGTGGAGTCCTTAAATCCAGGACTATGAGGTCCTTAACCTTGACCGTGATGTCTTTAAACTATGATACCCTGTGCGACCCCTGACCCCGTGAAACACGGATAAGGGAGACCATACCCAGCACTTGCAGGTCCTCACGACCTGTAAGGAAGAAAACTCTCTTGTGAGATCCTTACGACTCTCAAGGTAAAAACTCGCTTAAGAATCCTTACGATTCATAAGAAGAACTTACACCTATGGGACCCTCTCGACCTATAGGGAGAGAAACTCTTTACGAGATCCTCGTGGCTCATAAAGTACAAAAATCTTAGGAAGCGGATCTTAACCCTGAATCCTAAACCACCGATGCCCTGCAAGGAGATCAAGATAAATTGTCCGCGGAATGCATTCGATGAAAGAGACACGCCTTCGAGAAGAAAAATGTATCTTTTATTCATAAACCAAAATGTATACAAAGTACAATTCATGAAAGAAACAAAAAAAAGTTACTCTCATCCATGAGTATGTACAAAAAGAGAAAAGAAAATATACAAGTCTTCAAGCCGGCGGGCGATGTAGCAATTTTACCAGCTCATCTTTCTGTTGCTGAGCCACGGCTTCATGACGCAAGATCTCCAGAAGACGAGCCTCCGCCTGAGCCTGCTGGGCCTGATATGAAGCAAGCCGAGCTTCAAGCTCTTTCTCAGTGGCCTTATGGGCCTCAACCCTTTCACGAGTGAACGTGGCAGCTTTATCGAGAGCCACCACCTCTTTGATGGACTCCTGAAGCACCCGCCAGAGTTCATACGCTTTGTTGGCTTTGGCCGTAAGATTGGCTTGAAGCTCGCTCAGCGTCTTGGAAGCCAACTCCCTCTCCGAGAATTTGCGGCCAAGCCTCTTCTCGCATGACGTCATGTTGGCCGCGCATCGTGCTATCAGACCCCGCAACTCCGCTTTTGCAGCCATGGCTTCCGAGGAAAGGCGAGAACATTCAAGGGCGTGCAAACAAGCCTCCACCTTCCTACAGAACTCCACCCAGACCCGCACCACCTCTTCACTATGATAGGTGGCAAGAAAAGGAAGAGAGCCGTTAGCTTCAGCGGCAAACGCTTTGGCTGTGGTCGCGCTACCAGCACGGAGCTCCTCGACGAAAGATGATAGGGAGACAAGGCTCAATTGGGCCAGGCGTTCTGAAGCCAGCAAAGCATAAGGGCCGGGCGGCATCATGATGCGCGATTCCAACGCCATGGAGACTGGCAGGGCTGTTCAAATTTGACAGATGTTAATAAAATTCTTAAGCACAGAACGAATGGGATTATAATAAAATGCCACTCACCGATAGTCATACAAGTAGGAGCTAAAGGTTCCCCTGGCCCTTCAACAACCTCGACCTCATCGTCAGCCTCCAAAACTATAAGAGACATCAACGTCATTTCGCGAAATAGTAACAATGCTATGGTAAAAGAAAAAATGGCGAATGACACTAACCTTGCCTGGAGGAAAGGACAATACGCTGAGGGGAGATCGCCTGCGGAGCTGCCATCTCCAATAAACGCTGAAATGACTGTCGAGGCGACAGATCAGCGATAGTGGCCGCCAAATCGCGCAATTCAGGGAAAGATTAAAGAGTTTAGACCATGGAAGGGTTGCTAATTTAAAACGCAGAGGGTTACCTTCAACGCTCCTCCCATTCTGAGTCGGGGGGATAGCAGCCTCGACAGCCTCTGCCGGAACCTCGGGCTCCAACAGAGGGAGGGTAGTCCCCACTACCTCCATCTCAGCCTCCGGGCCGCCTTCGGAAAGAGCCATTGAGGCGGTGACCTCCAAAAGAGCCTCCCCCAAAGGGGCAAGCACTCCCTGATCAAGAACCGCCGCTGGAGGCTCTACCATAAGAGGAGCAGCCTCGTCAGCCCCCTCCACGTCGAGCAACGCTTCATCGGGAATTTCGACAGGCTGTAACTCTAACGAGCCCGTAGGGAGCTCTCCCAGCGTCGAAAATTCTGCACAATTCACACAAGAATAAAGATACAGGCATGCAGGCGTAAACAATCTGAAATGCTATAAAGAAGTATAAAGGCATACCAATACTTAAAGAAGCCCTCAATATGGCTTTTTCAAGCCGTTGCTCCTTCTCAAGGAGGCGTACTCGCCGGGGTTCGAGAGTAGACACATGGCCGCCGGTCCATAAAGAGAGTGCGTCCGCCGTGTTCTCTGAGACAGCCTGCTTCAAGGCCCTTTCCCCCCATTCCTCCAAAGGGCCTATAAATCGCCGCCGAATCCACGAGGGGTCCTCGTAAAAGATTACAGCAGGATAGGGCTTCTTCGGAACCCTGGCATTCTGAGACGCGTCTTTGGAACGCCTTATAGCCTCAGCCAACTGTGCAGCTTCCTCGGCGGCTGAACTGGGAAAAAGTAGTTCAGCGTTTGATTCCGGTAAGGCCAACGGCTCATCTTCAAGGATGGGTTCAGACTCCGTTAAAGAGTCGAGCAAATTAGTAGCCACCTTCCTTCGGCGCTTGGACCCAGAACCAGTCGCCGAGGATGACCGTCTCTTTCCCTTCGAAGCCTTAGTGCGGCGTTGGCCCACGTCGCCCTCAACACCCTCTCCCCGGGCCACAACTGGAGATGACACTGCCATCGTCGATGACACGGAGGGTGGTGCTGCCTCGGGTGGGGGTACTGTTACCGGAGCTCGTTTACCACGCGACCGAGTACCCAGGGGCATACCAACTATTGGAGTAAGATCTATTCCTGACTCTCCAGGAATAATCGCAGTGCCGATATCCCTCAGGGGAAAGCGGACTGGGGCACGTGGTCGATGCATGGCTCCCGGGGCCGAAACCTGAATAGGGGAGCCATGGCCAAGAACCACCCTTCTCTCCTTAATAATAACCGGGTTCACCCGATGGAGATACCAGCCCGTAAACGACCCCACGCATCGGGGAATGTAGTCACCATCGGGGATCATGAACTGAGAACCGGTGTTCAGCCTCACAAAGTGGTGGGCGGCATCTCGGACGGCCTCGAGCGAAGGAACCGGCGCGATTATGAAAGCTTCAAACGGGACGCCCTGATCATAGCCAAACTGCCGGGCAAAGCGATGCGGATTGTACCGCATAAAGAGAGCCGCACTGTCCTGACGAAACACCAGGTAACCCGGTCTGATTGCATATAAGCGCGCGGCTTCCCAGGGCTTCAAAGTGGACGCGTCATCTTTCGACCGGTCCCAAAGCAGCTGGGCCGAACCCGTGGAAGAAGATAAGACCCGATCATTAAATTTTAATCCACCGGCAGTAGCGTAAGGAGAAATCAACGCCCGAATAGCCCCGAATTGAGTTGGGTCAACGGCAGAAGCATCCACCAATCGCATAAGCCGAGGGAAAGTGTAGGCGTCATAGAACGCAGGCCTCTGATGCATAGCGAAAGCCCCCAACACGTGCATTTCGATCCAGGACGTGAAATAATGAAGCGAAAAGTTTACCACATCTACGCCAGGAGTAGAGGTATTAGCTGCGGTGCCTAACCCATGATAAAGGTGCGCCAAGGGTGGGATGCCGATGGCCAACCGCGTCCCCTCAGCAATACGATAAGCCGGATAGATAACCGAAGCTCTCATAAAGTGACGATGCAAGGGGATGACAAACCAACTGAGCCAGACGCTAACAAACCCCACGAAGAATGTCTCCTCATCCATGCCGGGAGCTGCGATGGATTCGAAAGACGTCGGCAACATTATGGGAATGTAGTATTGCGGCAGATCCGATTCATTAGTTGGCAGTTTCTTCAGGCCAAACCCAAAGGGGTCTTCCATGTTTGCAAACTTCGGGGCTGCCTTTGATAAGGCGTCCTCGCGAAGGAAACGAGCAATGAAGCTCTTGAAAGTAACACCCTGCTCTTCGGATTCGGTGAATAATCGATCGAAGATACCTAGCGCCTTGATTAAACTGGGACGCTTGTGGCGGACGGCATTCTCAGCAGACAGGCCGTCAACCGGGGCGGGCTCGGGTTCAAAAATGTACTCGTCAGAAGGCAGCAACTCCTCATACAGACTACCCCTGATTGGCAACCCCGAAATGTCATAAAATTCTGACAGAGAGATCGAGACCTCGCGATCTCCTAGAATGAAAGTGTTGGTGGGAAGATTCCATTGGTTCAAAAACGCCTTGACCCACCAGACATGCGGAGACTTATAATGGAAGAGTGACGCGTATATTGCCTGATAAAGCCCGACTTTCTGCAGCCGCGCACGATGGGCAGAAAGGATGTAGCGAGCCCAGAGAAGATAGCCCGTAGGGTGTCGAGGAGTGAGTCCTATCTTATAAATTTGCCCCCACGGGTAGGCCTCACCTTGGCAAATACGCCGCCCCAAGATATCTATAGCCGGGATCGGATGGTTCGGAATACCGGTCGTCGAAGGCTCGAGCCTCCCCGTTGGAGTCCAGTTGGGCATTTCCACAGCAAAAACCGTTCTTGGAGGGTCCATCGGTAAGAATGGGAAAGTAGACTCTGTCGGTACTGCACAGAGGAAACTCCGGTGACCCCGGATAATATGGCTATACCAAGTTCCCCATAGAAGCAAGTTGGTGCAGTTCGGGTCATGAGCCCGGATCATCGTCATCACTTCCTCATCGGATGGTGATTGAGGAAAAGCGGCCTCCGAACGAGTAAAGGGAAAACACGGAGCAGAAGCCATCACACCTGAAATCGAATGAAAGAAGACCGTTAAAAGCAAAGTCAGCATATATATCCATGCATGAACATGAAGACTAGTTAAAGAAAGCAACAGTAGATTTTTCTGGGACCATTTGCTACAAAACACATGGGCCCCACAGAATCAAGATGACGGCTCATTAATAATGAAACCGAGCAGTTGTAATAAGACAAAGGGGATACCCTCATTAAATAAAAAAAATGAGTTTCAAGTGGCTCTACACATTCTCCTAAAGAACAAATCTACCTCGGGCTCTACAACAAATCAAGCAAGACCAGGAGAATTAAATTACCACAAAAGACATCATTGCAACCGTCTTCTTCACTAATTGCAGAAGGACAACCTCGAGCCAAGAGACCCTAAGGAGCCTCCATGCGAAGAAACTGAGTTCTTTATAAGAATTAAAATTCCTTATTAAGAAAAGGAAATTAAATTCCCAAAAGCATTTTTCTATAAACGGAGTTAAACTCCATGGATCATCGTCTAAGCCCTAAGAGATCTACTTTTGAAGGCTAAAATGGTTTCATACTTTGGTTAAAAAGCTCGAAGAAAAAATGGGTTCTTTGTTAAAAAAAATGGGGGGGGGGGGGGGGTAAAAACCCTTGTTTTGGATTTAAAATCCAGAGAAACGTGAAAGTTCACTGTTTGACCAAGAACATTACCTGAGGAAAAGGGTCACTTGAACAGAGTTAAACTCTGAAGATGGTTTCAAGACAGAGAACTAAGCTCTGGAAGAAGAGAATTAAATTCTCAGGAAAAATTTTGTAAGGAGGAAGACAAGCAAAGTGGAGGCGTCTCTGAAATGACCCCAATATTTATAGGAGGTGATGGAGACGCTTCATCTCCCCAAATCCCTAGAGGAATCCAACGGTCACAAAAAGCGACAGCGTTGCACTCACGTGCAAACACGTGAGAACAACGCTGTGGGGGCATTTGGTTCCTGATTTAAAATCAGGAAAAGTTACGAAGGAGGCATCACGTGCTAGCACGTGACTAGCAGTCACGTGTTGGCACGTGATACCTAAAAGCATCGGCAAGGCAGATTTAGCTTCCCGACTACATCAAAGAAAAGGGGTTCAGAAAGGGTCACGTACTCACACGTGACCAGCAGTCACGTGTTGGCACGTGACATTTAAAAGTGGCTTCAAAGGCACATCGGTTCCCTGATCAAGTCAAGGAAAAAGGCTTCAGAAGGAATCACGTGCTCCCACGTGACCAGGGTCACGTGTTGGCACGTGACACTCAAAAGCAGCAGACTCAATTCCCTGATCAAATCAAGAAAAAGGCGTCAGACGAGGGTCACGTGCTCACACGTGACCAGGGGTCACGTGCTCACACGTGACCAGGGGTCACGTGGTGGCACGTGACGGTTAAGCAGCGGCAGAAGGCTGGGCACAAAAAGAAGAAGAGGGCTCGTTCCAAGGGGGTCACGTGCCCACACGTGACCGGCTTTCAAAGCCTATCTGTTAACAGAATTAAATTCTGAGAAAAGGCCTCTCAGATTTATCCAAAGGAACCGATTGAATTAAAGATTTAAAGATTCTTAAATATCACCTATCTATGGAAAAAGCCTGAACTTGGAAAGATTTCCCCTTAAAATCTAACCGAAATAACAAAGGAGAATCTCTGGATTTAAAATCCAATGGTGATTAAAATTCACATAATAATCCAAAGGTCCAAAACGAATGGTGAATACAAATTAAATCTCTCAATGAAAGATTCACCAAAACTAATTGATTCGGCTGCTTCTCCTATAAATAGGAGCCAAGAGACACACAGGAAGGGGCAGAAAGGAATCGATATATAAAAAAAAGAGGAGAGCCTTGATACTTTGGAGGAATTTGGATCTTCTGCAAAAGAAAACCCTAGGTAAGGAAGGGAAGGCTTTTTGAAAGGAAAAGAGAATTTAATTCTCAACAGAGTTTAACTCTGATATAAAACAGAAGAACATAGTTCTCTCTTAGTGGAGGATCTGTAAAGTGCACATCTCTTCTTGAATTGAGAATTTAATTCTCATTGGGTTGAGATCCTGCCATGCAGATCCAAAGCATAGAGAGGGAATGGAAGCTTGAGAATTTAATTCTCGCAGAACTATAGGAATTTAATTCCTTTAAAATAAAATTAGGGTTTGACCCTATGTTATGGGAATTTAATTCCTTCAGAATGAACAGAATCAGGGTTTAACCCTAGTTAAGAACTTAGTTCTGTTAAAATAACAGGAATTTAATTCCCTCAAGAAAGAAGAAATTAGGATTTCACCCTATGACAGAATCTCAGAATAATTCTTTAAAAGAGAGTGGGAATTTAATTCCTTTTAAAGCTTTTATTAGGGTTTAACCCTATGATGGAATTCAGTTCTTCACATATATGAGGGATTTAATTCCTACAGAAAATTCAGAGTTCAACCCTATCCCAGAATATAAATCTTCATAAGGGAATAGGAATTTAATTCCTCTTAAATTTATCGCTAGGGTTCAACCCTACGAAGAATTTAATTCTTAAAAAGGGATTAACAGATCTTTTAAAAAACATATAAAGAGGCAGGGTCACGTGCCACCACGTGACCCCCGAAAAGAACCACAGAGAAGGTCCTTTGAGGCAGTGCCTCACGTGACCCACGTGACCCTTGGCAGAGGCTTTAACATACAAGCATTTAAATGCCCGTCACGTGATGGCACGTGATGCTTTAAAAGATGCAATATTCTCAGCAGAACAAATGAAGGGAGGGCGCCCTCACGTGCTATCACGTGACCCCTCTTGCCTTAGTGTTTAACACTAAACTGGAACCCCTGAATCCAGTTTTAAAACACTGTTTGGCCTTAGTGTTCAACACTAATCAAAGAACTTTATTTGCAGTGTTTAACACTGAATTTCTTAGTGTTTAACACTAATTTGAAGCCTCTGCTGCTAGTGTTTGACATTGATTTGCTCTAGTGTTTAACACTAGTTTGAATCCCCTGTTGCTAGTGTTTAACACCAACTGTCTTTTAGTGTTAAAACACTAACTTGATCCCAGTGTTCAACACTGTTGAATTAACGTTAGCCCAATTGGCTAAATGGCTAGAGGCAAAGCCTCTCCTTCAATGGACCAACAGGAAGCCAATATTCCAAACATGATTGGACTTAGCCCAAGATGGCCATAAGTCCTCAATTCAGACTTAACTGGGCTAATGGGCTCATAACATAATTAATTGGTCTTGATCCTAAAATTGGGCCAAAGACTATTTAATCCACCCCGGCTCAAGGTTACATCTCTTCACTCCTTTGATACTTGGCGTTGTAATTCCTCAACGTCTTCAAAGAGGTGACGGGTCCCGATGACCACACATTGACACGGACTGTGGGGTCCTTAAACTCATGGACTATGAGGTCCTTAACCTTGACCGGGATGTCTTAAAACTAACGACGGACTGTGGGGTCCTTAAACTCATGGACTATGAGGTCCTTAACCTTAACCGGGATATCTTAAAACTAACTACGGACTGTGGAGTCCCTAAATCCACGGACTATAGGGTCCTTAACCTTGACCGTAATGTCTTAAAACTTACATTGGACCGCAATGTCCTTAAACTACCCATGGACCGCAATGTCCTTAAACTACTTATTGACCGCAATGTCACTAAACTAAACTATAGGGCTCCCTTAATTACTCTATTGTTGGATCTAAACGATCCCGTTAAGTTGATCTTAGTCTGAAAACTAGACTAACGTATCCTTAACAAACGTTTAAGTCGATCTTAGTCTCGAATGAGGCTAACGTATCCTTAAACCCAAAACCCCCAAACCCAAATCTAAGATAATACGGATTTGGACTAGTCCACGCCCTACGGGCGACGACATAACTCAGTCTCCGTATACAATCCACGGGCAACCAAAAGCAAAATAAACACATGCGACACGAAGTGACCATCTGGAGAAGGAGAAAGTTGTTACCGCGATGCGGTAGCGTAATTAACTGCAGGGGCTTACGCCTGCAGGGAAGAGCGTCCCCATAATCAAAAACCCCTCAAGCGAGGGGGAATCTGACGAAGTCTGCTACATCGGACGCATTCGTTCAAACCTTCGATACATGGTGCATAAATCAACTTGGCATCTTCGGAGAGGTGGACGGATAGCACCAATTAGCATCTACCCCGAATCTCAGGCGAGACGCCCGCGTCTCGGCCGCCGTTCGGCGGGGAACAGGGTAGAACTTGACATGTGACTTATGATATGTTGGCCTTCGTCAAGATCATAAGAGAATGGGGCAAAAATCCACATCGGGAGTTTCTAAAGAAACTGAAACTTGCTAGTGTTGCATACCATATAGAGTGTGATAATTTTGGTAGAATTCCTTCAACTTTATCACACGATGATATTTGGATCCTGATCCTACTGTGAGCATATGCTACTCCTCGAGAGATTTTTTCACTTAACGATCAATACTATAAACCAAGTAGGTGTCTAGAAAGGTGTTAGCGGGGCTACGCCCACAGGGAAAAGAGCTTATTTAATTAAGGAACTTCGCGAAAGCGTCGTAAAACCTCCCTCGAAGAACCGACACCGGCCTGGCTGAACGGTTAAGCAAGTATTGTACGGTGAGATTAATCCTGACTAATTCTTCTTTTATGGTTTGAGGAAGGATTTGAGAAACAGTGGGAGCCATCCTGTTTAGATAAATTAAAAACCACTCTAAACTTGCAAGAGCATCATGCTAAAGTGTTTCTTCTCTCTCTCCTAATTGCAGCGAACAGAACATGACGGGCCTTAAGTTACTATTAGATAAAAATATATTGACAGGGCCAAACTATAAAGATTGGTTCAGGAATGTCATGATGGCAATCACTTATGACAAGTTGGGGTATCTCCTTACTACTATGGCCCCCGCTGTCCCAGGTCCAGAATCCAGCATCGCGGATAGGGAAATCCGTAAGACCCGGGAGATTGACTGTGTGAAGGCCAAGTGCCTCGTGCTGGCCTCTATGGATAATGAGCACCAGAGGCAACACAAGAATATAGATCTTGAATCCATATTCCTCCATACCAAGGAATTATATGGAGAGCAATCTCGTATCGCAAGATACGAGACCTCGAAGAAGCTATTTCAAGCGAGGTTGGCCGTCGGATCATCTGTAGGGAAACACATCCTTAAGATGATTGGCTACATTAAGGAGCTCGCGGACCTCGGGACCACGTTAGAGAACGAGCTATATAAAGACTTGATTCTCCAGTCCCTTCCTTCCACCTATGCCCAGTTTATCTTGAATTTTAATATTCAAGGTAAAGAAGTTGAACTTCCGGAATTCCTTAACATGTTGAGGAGTGCAGAGGGCAACCTGCAGAAAGTCAGGGAAACACTTGCTCTGTTTGTTGGTGGAGCTTCCTCTTCTAGGTCCAAGGCGAAAGCCAAAGAAATGAAGAAGAAGGCCCCCACCAAACCGAGAGGCGGTGTTAGTAAGGTGGAGGCCAAGGGAAAGGCAAAAGTGGCGGGACCTATAGTGGGAAAGGAAGAATACTTCTATTTTCATAAGAAGGGACATTGGAAGAAAGATTGCAGGGCTTGAAAGGCCAAGAACCAGGACCCGAAGCAAGTTGTGGTTTCAGCTTCAGGTGTGTTTGTAATTGAAAACTATCTGTCAATCAACTCTACTTCCTGGGTATTGGATAGCAGATCAAGATCTCATATATGCAATTCTTTGCAGGCATTAAGAAGCCGCAGAGTTCTGAAGATCGGTGATATGACCCTCAGGGTTGCTAACGGAGCGAGCGTGGATGCTGTGTCCGTAGGGGAATATCACCTTGTATTGACGAGTGGACATATTTTGGTTTTGTGCAACTGTTTTTGTGTACCAAGTTTGACTTGTAATATCATTTCAATACCTTTATTATCTAAAGAAAGTTATGATTTTACATTGGTAAGCGATGTCATAAACATCCACCTTAATCATGGTCTGATTGGGTCAGGTACTCTAAACAATGGTATATACGAATTAAACCAATTACAAGTTTTCAATGTCCAGAACACACATAAACGAAAGACTCCAGAAATAAATCAAGTTTTCTTATGGCATTGTAGATTAGGTCACATCAATGAGATAAGGTTAACCAAGTTACATAAAGAAGGATATTTGGATCCGTTCGAATATCAATCTTATGCAACTTGTCAATCATGTCTCAAAGGAAAGATGACAAAGACTCCGTTCACTGGACACGGAGTAAGAGCGAGTGAGCTCGTGGGATTCATACACAGCGACATGTGTGGTCTAATGTCTATACATGCAAGAAGTGGTTTTTCCTATTCCATTACTTTTACGGATGATTTATCCCAGTATGGGCATGTCTTCCTGATGAAGCATAAATCCGAGGCCTTTGAGAAATTCCGGGAATATAAGAATGAAGTGGAAAAACAAACCGGCAAAAGTATCAAGACACTGAAATCTGATCGAGGTGGTGAATACTTAAGTGCTGAGTTCCTGGATTACCTAAAAGTGAATGGAATTCTCTCTCAGCTTACTCCTCTATACACACCATAGCACAATGGTGTATCGGAGAGACGGAACCGTACCCTATTAGATATGGTACGTTCCATGATGAGTAACGCTGAGTTACCGCGATCATTCTGGGGCTATGCACTAGAATCAGCTGCATATCTTTTGAACAAGGTTCCTACCAAGACTGTGTCTACCACTCCATATCAGATGTGGAGTAGGAAGAAACCCTATACTCAGTATCTGAAAATATGGGGATGTCCAGCTTTTGTTAAAAAGTATCATGCAGACAAACTCGAGGCACACTCAGTACTGTGTAAGTTTGTGGGATACCCAAAGAACTCCAGGGGGTTTCTTTTCTATTACGCAGAGGAACAAAAGGTTTTTGTTTCTCGTAATGCCCACTTTATGGAATATCAGTTTTTAGAAAAAGAAACAAGTGGGAGCGCAATAGAACTGGAAGAAATTCCAGAACTACAAGCTATTACTGAAAGCTTGGTGGAACCAGAAGTTTCAAAAGAACAGGACATTCCCGCACCACTCCGCAGGAGTAGTAGGCTGTCTCATCCGCCTGAGAGATACTACAGTTTTCTCGTAGACGGGGATAGAGAGGATTACATCATTGATAATGATGAGCCGACTAACTTCCAGCAAGTCATTCAGAGCACTGACTCGGTAAAATGGCTGGATGCAATGCGGACCGAGATGGAATCCATGTATACCAACAAAGTATGGACTTTGGACATTGCTCCAGAAGGGGTAAAGCCCATAGGCTGCAAATGGATATTCAGAAAGAAGATTGGTGTAGATGGATAGGTAGAAACCTATAAGGCTAGACTTGTTGCAAAAGGATTTTGTCAAAGACCTGGTTTGGACTATGATGAAAACTTTTCTCCAGTGGCTATGCTCAAATCCATTCGGATCTTTCTTGCCGTTGCTGCCCTCCACGATTATGAAATTTGGCAGATGGACGTAAAAACCGCTTTTCTAAATGGACATTTAGAAGAGTGTGTCTATATGGACCAGCCAGAGGGTTTCATTCAGAGTGGGAGCAGCGGGAAAGTGTGCAAGTTCTTAAGTCTATTTATAGACTAAAGCAGGCATCACGGAGTTGGAACATCTGTTTTGATGAGACGGTCAAAGAATTTGACTTTATCAAAAATCCAGATGAGCCATGCATTTATAGTAAGATTGTAGCACGAACTGGTGTATTCCTCGTCTTGTACGTGGATGACATTCTCATGATAGGAAATGACATTCCTATGCTACAATCTGTCAAAGGGTTCTTGTCATACAGGTTCTCCATGAAAGACCTGGATGACGCCTCTTACATTCTGAGGATCCAGATCTATCGTGATAGATCTAAAAGGATGTTGGGACTTTCGCAGTCCAGGTACGTCGACACCATACTGAAGAGATTTAGTATGGAACATTCAAAGCGTGGTAATTTACCGGCTTGTCACGGAATCACCCTCTCTAAGAGATGTCCCCCAAGGCTGATTTGGAAAGGGATCGCATGTCTATTATACCCTACACTACTGCGGTAGGTTCTATAATATATGCGATATTGTGTACCAGACCAGATGTGGCTTATGCACTGAGTGTGGTAAGTAGGTATCAGTCAAATCCTGGGGAGAAGCACTGGATAGCGGTAAAGAACATTCTCAAGTACCTGGGAAGGACTAAGGAAATGTTCTTGGTTTACGGCGGAAAAGACCTCCAGATCGAGGCCTTTGCTGACACCAGCTTCCAGAGTGACAAGGATGACTCCAAATCCATGTCGGGTTATGTCTTTACCCTCAATAGAGGGGCGGTCTGTTGGAAGAGTTCCAAACAGGAAACCGTTGCTGACTCAACGATGGAAGCGGAGTATATCGCAGCTTCTGATGCCGCAAAAGAAGCAGTCTGGATGAAGAAGTTCTTAACAGAACTTCAGGTGGTTCCATCCATTGTTGATCCAACACCTCTGTATTGTGACAACAACGGGGCTATAGTTTTAGCGAAGGAACCCAGGTCCCATCAGAAGCCCAGACACATCTTGAAGCGGTATCACCTGATCAGGGAGATCGTGGATCGCCGGAAGATCGAGTTTCGGGGGGTTGCTACAGAGGAAAACACTGTAGATCCATTCACAAAGGCCCTCCCTCAGACGCAGTTCGAAAGGCTATTCGAGATGATAAGTCTGCGATATGCCAGCACATGACCTTAGTGCAAGTGGGAGATTGTTAGTGTAATATGCCCTAGAGGCCATTATTGTATAGTACTAGTTTGTATATTACATTTTGGAAGCTTAGGATATATACACAGGTTTATAACAGTCTTGCTCAATATGGTAGTATGCTACTTGGTTTGTATCTATCTTAAATGTGTATATGTTTCTTTTGATGTATCGCTAATACATATTGATAGAGCCCTTAAGATCTTTGCTTGACTACCAGCGTTGTGATGGCAGTCACACTTGTGTGGGTTGGGTAGTCTACAAGCGCATCCTTATACAGGTCTCTAGTCATAGGATTATCGAGACAGGGCATCAATACTCTAGAGTAGACTAGTGTGTACGCTTCTCATCCTAGCAGGGGAGATGGTCTGTCCCACAGCCATTAGTACGTCGTACTGGAGATAGTATGCAGGTGCTCATTAGGTTATGAGTACACTGGACAGGACTCTTCGGGAACTATTGGTTGGTATTATACCTATCATCGGTTAGCAGTTCCCAGATGACATGAGTACAGCTTAGTCCGTTGACTTGACACTGCTGCTTCGTCTTGAGTGTGTTCCCACTGTTCTTAGATTACCACTCAACCACGGATCTATTGAGTCATGCAAACAGGTAGTAGTTGGGTGCAGTCCCGAAGCACTTGGAGGCAGTGGCGGTTAGATAGGATTCGTCTCTCCCGGTATTGGGGGTTGATATCGCGCTGTGTTTGGAGAGTCATTACACAAAGTCCCTGGCCAGGGCAAGCGAGATTTACTGTTAGGTTCTCCAGTAGTTTCTCAGGATGTTTTGGACTACACTCCGACATGACTTATATCTCTATTAGGGTCTGACGTTTACTGCCCTCCTAGGTCCGATATGCGATACTTTTAGACAAACAGACCGGACTGTACGGAGATTGTCACATTCAGGCTCAGTAGGAGTTCGGATGGGTTTTCCTCATCGGCCTTCTTATCGACATCTACCTGGGGACCGTTACGTATATCTAGTACTGCTTGCGGCCCTTGGCTAAACCCACTGCCAGCGTAGTGTCGAGTCTTTAGAGTCCCACACAGAGGGTTTTCCACTTTTGGGCGAAACGATGTAGAGGTCGTATGGTTTTACGACAGGGTCCGTTCACATACGCGCACTTGTGCGTGTTTGGTGTTCAGGCAGTTGATACTGGTGGGTTTAGGTTTGAGCCGGATCCTAGTATTGGATTTTGGGTTGGTTTAGTCTTATTGTATTCGTGTTTCTCGGAATACGGATGCGGGTATGTATATACGGATGATAGGGGCATAGAAGGTGACACCTCATTAGGGTTTTGACCATTGACTCTATTGAAACCATAATGAGATGGAGGAAATTGTTTACTAATTTTTATTAAAGATAATTGTGTCATGGCTAATTGATTTGACCATTTGACTTTGTTGACTATTGTTGACTTAGATATTTTTGTTAAGCACTAGATATTTTGCTTAGTATTAATTGTGACATGATAATGGTCAAATCAAAGTAGCCATCACAATTATCCCAATAAAACTAAGTTTTCTCTTTCATAAAACAGCTCTCTTCATTATTCTCATTCTCACTCTCTCTCTCTCATAGTTCTCTCCTTCTTCCTCTCTCAAACCCTAGTGTCTCATGAGTTGAGAATCATGGGTTATTGAAACTTAGCCACCAAAATCCTTCTCTACTCACTCTAGGATACTTAGTTTAGCACACAAAGTACCCTAGTTACTTCATTATAGAGGTTGGAGCTCAAGGTAGAGACCTTCGGGTGGATCATCTTTGACGTGGAGAAGCCGGTGAGGAGGCACCATTCACCACCACTCCAAGGAGAAGAAGGACTTGAAGCTTGAGGTATAATCATCTAATATAGTAGTTAACACTCTTAGTTAGTTGTTAGTTAGTGTTTAGCAAAGATCCTCATGGGTAGTCTATATTACCTTGTAAAGAAAAATTCGATTTTTACATATTCTGCCTCTCCGTTAACTAGCGGGGTGAGTAACATAGACTTACAGATATATCTTCGGAAGACTTAATAGAGCCATCCAGAAGAAAAGAAATGACCGAACAAGTAGCCTTTCAAATAGAGGACGAAAAATATCAAGGATTGGAGGGGAGTCTTCATAGACTACTTCAAATCCCAACGAATGCCCAAAAATGTGTCGTCTAGATATCAGCTCATGAAACGAGCTTTGTCCTTCATCTTCGTCAATGATACTCTATATAAGAGGTCATTCGACTGTCTGTTGCTAAGATGCCTGGGACCACAAAAAGCGAAGAGATTTGTCCAAGAAACTCACGACAGACTCTGCGGTTCTCATCAAGCCGGGCCAAAGATGAAGCTGAAAATAAAAAGAATGGGTTACTATTGGCCCACAATGATTCAGGATTGCCTCGAATATACGAAGTAGTGTCACTCGTGCAAAATTCACAGGGACTTCATCAACCAACATCCAAATCCGCTACAGCCAACAGTGGCTAGCTTGCCGTTCGAAATGTGGGGAACCGATATAATTATCCCTAATGAACCAGTATCTTCCAAAGGACATCGGTTCATACTGGCAACGACCGACTACTTCTCCAAGTAAGGATAAGAAGTACCACTAAGGGAGGTGAAGATGGAGAATATCCTCCATTTCTTCAAAACCCATGTCATCTGCTGGTTTGGCATTCCGCGACGGATAATCTCGGATAATGGGCCAGCTTATAGAAGTCATAAAATCAGTCGGTTCGCACAACAGCATAAAATAAATTGGAGATACTCTTCAGTCTATAATCCTCGGGCCAACGGTCTAGCTGAATCTTTCAACAAGACCTTGATAAAGATTGTAAAGAAAACGGTTTCGAGAAGAAAAAAAAGACTGGCAGTAAAAGCTGCACGAAGTTCTCTGGGCGTACCAAACAACGTTCAACACTATACACGTTGGTATTCGGCACGGAAGCAGTGCTTCCCCTGGAAATAGAACTCCCTTCTCTACGAATAGCGGTCCAATACGAGCTGACAGATGAAGAAAATGCTCATCTTCAACTTGAGGAGCTCGATGCCCTCGACAAACTCGTGCTAGTCGTCAAATGATCAATGATCCCCAATTGTGCAGAACGGGGGAAGTTCAAGCCAAACTATGAAGGCACGTACATCATAGACAAAGTCTATCAAGATAGCGCCTGCCTGCTCATGGATATACATGGCAAAAAACCCTTCCGGAAAATAAACAGCTGATTCCTCAAAAAATACTACGCTTGACGAGTCACGACTTAGGTCAATGATAACTAACGACGCTTTTGTCCGCTCGCTATCTTCCTAAGTCAGTACTCTGAGAGTAGTATCCAAAATGCTCCGTCGCCTCAAAAACGACAACAATGGACCTAGAAGTCCTTAAACTAACTATCCGCCTCAAACATGGCGATATTGGACCGCAATATCCCTAAACTAACAACGGACCGAGATGTCCTTAAACTAAAACTTTTCCTCAAACATGGCGATAATGGACCGAAACGTCTCAAAATTAGTGCATCAAACAGGGTGCACTGCCCCAAATTCGGCGATGTCCTCGCTTAAGATCTGCATTGCAATCGAAGTTCCAACGGCGAAAGTTGCAACTCAAGTCCCACTGGCAAACAGATGGGCGCCCACGGCGAAACTACTCTCAGGAATTCCATCGTTAAAAAAATGGTATATTCACAAGCGAAATGGGCGCGGATGAAAACCCAAAAGGGCGCCATTAGTAAAAACATCAAGACTGCCGGCAGGCTTCATGAAAACCCGAAAGGGCACAATCTTGTTAAAAAAACCTACGTGAGATCCTTACGACTCACAAAGAAGCAACACATTTAGGAGTCCACACGATTCCTAAGGAGAAATTACACTTGCGAGATCCTCACGTCCCGTAAGGAGAATTTCCAACTATGAAACCCTCACGGTTCATGGGATTCAAAAGCCTTAAACTACAGGGATCTAAACCTGTTCTTAAGCCGTCATATTCCCCTAATACGGCCTACAGGCGTTCCTATATTGACCCTTGTATACAATCCATGGGCATAAATAAATATTCTCCCACCAAGTTCCACCAATGGCGAGAAATGTCTCCATGTGGTTAGCGACAGTTGTAAGTCCTCTTGACTTATAAGGAGAAAACATTCTTGTGAGGTCCTTATGACTTACAAGAGAAAACGCACTTAGAAATCCTCACGATTCCTAAGGAGAAAATACACATACGAGATTCTCACGACTCGTAGGGAGAAATACCTTTATGAGACCCTTACAGCTCATAAAGTCAAAAAGTCTTAGTCGACAGGATCCTAACCTTGTTTAGTAAGCCATCTTTGTTTAAATCGACAAAGGTAAATGATGATTTGCTCCTGGAAATGACCCAGTTGAAGTGACATTGATGCCTAATAGGTATCAAATTTCAAGTCCTCTCATGGCAAATACTCGCTCCTGACAATATTTCAGTTGCAGCGATACTGATACCACAATGAGTATTAGGACCAAGTCCCCAACTCGCAACAAAAATCAACGAGCAAAAATATGCATATAAAAGAAGAAGGAGAGCTGAAATGTTTGGGCAACTCGCAATAAAATGCAGTGAGTAAATAAAAAAAATATAGCCTAAATGATTAGGCACCACGAAAAATAGCTGAAATGATTGGGCAATCGCGACTTGCGCGATATAAAATAATGAAAAGATAGAGCATCGCAGAAATAAAAAAAATAATAAAATAAAATTTCCTCTGTCCTGCAGGTAGGTCCACACCAACCCCTGTATATAATCCATAGGCACAAATGAAAGAAAGGGAACCATATTTTCCCATCAGGCTCCTTCAAAGGGAGAGCTAGATCTCGATGGCAACATCTACAGCCTAGAGATTAGCTCTACATTCATCTCATTCCAATAGGGTGCAGACGTGCCATCAACAAAGCTCCAAGGAGCCAAATTAAAACAGAGCCATGGCAAAATCCTATCTCTAAGTCTTGATGGTTCATATACAACCTAGAGACTATTCCGGTGTTCCTTCTCATTCCAGCAAGATGCAGACCCAACGTCAACAAAAAACCCAAGGATAAAAAAAAATAGAGCCATGGAAAAATCCTAGCTCTAAGTCTTGACGGTACATATACAACCTAGAGACTATCCCGGTGTTCCTTGTCATTTCAGCAAGATGTGGATGCGACTATCAAATGAAATTGGAGCAATGGCATATTCCTAGCACCGGACTTCAGTTGCAATACATACAGCATAGAGGTCCTACAGATGTCTACCCTACTTCAGCAAAGAATCAACGCGAAACCGTCAAAACAAAAATGAAGTGACGGCATATTCCTAGATTCGGGTCTTGACAGCAACTCATATAAAGCCAAAAAAACCATTGGAGGTCATCCCACCCAAGAAAGGTGCGGTTATGACTCATCAGGGCTCCAAATTGAGCCTACCCTCAAGTAAAAAGCGTCATGGTAAATTCCTAACGCTTGCTCTTCTGACGGTAATATGACCTAAGAAGATTACTCGAAAATGTCTTGTCCATCCCCTGAAAGGATCAGAGACACGATAGTCGCGGGGCTACTCGAACAGCGGCTTAAAGACTGTATATCAAGGAATACTTCAGCCAACGCGACGGTACCATGGACTAAAACCCTAGTACCACAAACCTAACGGACCTCTGTCATATAAGGAATGAGAGTTATCTACATACAATGTTAGGACAAGTTTTCCTGTAAACCCAACGGAGGTAAACTAAAGAGACTCCGAAACGAGTGAATAAACTACAAACTCCGAGATGAGTAGATAAACTAGAGACACCGAAACGAGTGAATAAACTACAAACTCCGAGATGAGTACATAAACTAGAGACTCCGAAACGAGTGAATAAACTACAAACTCCGAGATGAGTACATAAACTAGAGACTCCGAAACGAGTGAATAAACTATAAACTCCGAAATGAGTAAATAAACTAGAGACTCTGAAACGAGTGAATAAACTAATTAGCGCTAAATTAAGATATCAAACACAGAGGAGCGCATGCAAAAAAATGAATGAATATTTTATTCGTGAATCAAAGTGTTTGAAAGATACAATTTAAATAAAAAAAGGGGGGAATACAATTTTAGTCGGTAAGAAGGCGGGGTTTTCAATAAAATAGCAACTCGTTCGCTCTCTTGCCGCAGCTCCTCCTTACGTACCACTATTGCAGCCAGCATCGCTTCGACTTGAGACCATTGTTGCAAGCATGATGAAAGCTTCTCAGCAATTTCCTGCTTAGCAACTTCGCAATCTCGTATTTCCCGTTCAGTAGAGTCGAGGTTCTGCCTAAGTGCCATTCCTTCAGAAACACATTGTTGAAGATTTTCAAAAATAATTTACAGCTGCACGTCATTCGTTTCAACTTGGGCACGCAATTGGCTGGATTTGCTAGAAGTCGTTTCATGTTCCTTTTGCTTCAGGACCAACTTCTGCTCGAAGTATTGAATGGAAGAGCCACCTTGCTCGATCCATTCGATTAGTTGGGCCTTTGAGGATAGTGCCTCAAGCGTAAGACGTTTGTGCTCGATCTCATCGAGACAAGCCTCAATTCGCTTACAATAGTCAAACCAAATGCCGATGAAATCTTCATTGTAAAAAGTCGCAAGCGTCGCCAGCATAGGGTTGACCTTGTCTGCAAAGTCGTAGCAGAAGTGAGAGCTTCAATATTAAGGTCTTCAAAAAATTTGCTTAGCTTCCGCTTGCTATTTGCCGTAACCCTGGAAGACTGACGCTTGGCGAAGGGCCCCACGGGCATAAAAATGCGAGACTCAAAAGGAGACAAAGCTGTCGTAGCTGCTGCAGAATAAAGCACGCACAAACAAGGGTCAAACTTCAACCTAAAATGAAAAAAAAGATGATGATGAAGGAGGTCTAAATACCAACAGTCAAAGGTGGCAAATCAGGAAGCGTGGCAGGCTCTGTTATTCCTTTGCTCTCTCCCTCGAGCCATAAGACTGTGGTCAATACGAGAAAAACTTAGCAATAGAAAGATTACTTGTAGAAAGATGAAATAAGACATGGAGAATATACTAACTGACGTCCGAAGGAGGAACGAATTCTAATTGGAAGGAGAAGTGAAAGCTTAGCATTTGGTATAAGCGGTCAAAAAGCACTCCTACAAGATTGCAACAATATATGGTAAAGAAATTAATCCGATAAATAATATCTATACTGAAACGAGGAAATGAGAAATCATTACCTTACGTCATTAAACCCGAGAGAATTTAGGGGGTACAAAAAAGATAAGAGAAGGAGCGACAGTCATGGCAACGGTTGATGATGATTCTTCAATCAGCACAGCACTAGGGTTTAACGCACCTATAAAAGAGATATCAACAAATATGGCTAGTAGGATTGAGAACCCAAAAGAAATAACACAAGGAATACCTGACGGGGCAAAGACCACAGCAGTGTCTGGAGCGCCACTAACCATGACAGCTTCCTCGGTTTCTAACATCATCGGGGAGATGGATTCAACGTCAACACCTTTGTCACCCGAATCAATGAGGGCCGTCGTCATGCTTGCATCACCCACCGATGTCGGGGATCCACAGGGGGAGGAAGCTGCAGTTAGAACAGTCCTTGATTCGACATGAAGGACTGACGCCCCAGACTCTTCTAACGTGGGCACTTCACTGGCCACATTAATACCTAAAGATGGCCCTACCGTGCCATTCAAGGACAAATATGTTAAAATTCAAAAAAATTGCCATAGAAAGAAACCTGGAAAAGTAAATAAGTACTACTAGGTTTCAATAAGGAATCGTGCGTTGTTTTACCTTGAAGTAACCGCTCAGCCTCTTCGCTAGTCGCACGCGCAATCTGCCTATGAGCGGTGGACAAGGCAGAAGGAGTGTCCTCCATGGGAACGTCAGGGTATCGTCCATCACTCGAACCCATGCCTGGGGCTAAGTAGGCCTGACACTCCCTTGCTGCGAGCTTTCTGCACTTCTTCTCAGCTTTAGCTGTACGAAAAGATCTCCTTAGAACCTCCAACAGAGGAACGTCTTTGTCCAAATCAGGCTTGGCCTTCGGATCTACTACAACGTCTGTAATCGGCTGCTTTAGCGACGCCACCCGTGGCGGCCCTAGGGCGACCTCGACTATAACCGGTAGCTCTGATGGCTCCTCCGTACCGCCACCTAAGGATGGCATTGCACTCGGAACAACACGAGTTGCGGTGGTTCCTGTAATAAAAAGGAGAAGGGAGTCAGGGTATGAATGAAATGAGCTAAATTTGTATATTCAAAGGTGTTGGAAAAAAATGAATCATACCGAGATCCATGGAAACGCAAAGCCTCTCCTCTTCCTCAAATGTCTTAAGGGACGCCAAGAGAGCCACTTCAGTGGAGATTCCTGTTAAGAAAAGAGAGTTAATATAGAATAATAAATTAAATATATATATATATATATATATATACATAAGAATGTAAAAGAAATATACCGGACGCCGCAAGAGAACCAAGCGCTACTTGCTCGTGGGCTAATCTCTTAGAAGCCTCAATAGCGGCATGGAGATCAGTAACAGCATTCTCATCGATGGAGGCTTCGAACAGACGGTCATTGGTACCATATTTGGAAAGGCCCTCGTTGTAAGAAGCATGAGGCTCTTGACCGAATACAACATCATCCAAGAATAAATATTTCTTCTTCGTCTGCGAACTGGCGATGACACCCGATGACAAAAGTTTTCGCTTAACGGGCTTCTTGGGACGACGAGTCCCGATCTCCGAGCCAATTCCTGACTCAGGGGACACCGCAGCCACCACAGTCACAAGAGCACTTACATCGGGTCGTGGTTTAGCTGGAAAGGCTCGCGGAACTACAACTATGGTGTTTTCCCTCAAAGAAGGGTGGACAACCGTCTGTCGCTTCAGCGGAACCGCAGGATTCCCAGCCGGGACAGAATCCTTATGGTCAAGAAGCATCCGCCTTTCCTCCTTGACGACGGTACCCGTAGTATGCTGATACCAAGCGATATAAGAATTCGAGGCCTTCGGGATATGGCTCGGCTCACTGATCAGGAAATGAGATCCCGTATTTAGCTACATAAAATGATGCGCCGCATCGCGATCGCTCTCTTCTGTAGCAACTGGATCAACAAGAAATACTTCAAGGGGAATGCATTGGTTGTAACCAGATTGCTGAGCAAAACGATGCGGGTTGTATTTCATAAACAACATCGAGGTGTTCTGTCTGAATACAAGGAAACCCGGCCTGATAGAATATAAATGAACAATCTCCTAGGCCCTCAAAGTAGAAGCTCCTTTCCTGAAAATATCGTAGAGCGGCTGGATTACTTTGGAGGGTTCCTTACCAATGGTCAGAACCCTATCGACGAAGGTCATGCTTTCCCCGACCATGCGCGGGCGAAGGAGCAATCGCCGAGTCTCTCGCTGTGTTGGGTCGGGAGAAGAAGCATCGACCAGCTGCATGACCTGTAACATTTTTGGAAAATTATAAATAAATATGAATATAATAAGTTTACAAAAATGATATTGCTTATAAAATTAGATATCGGAATTATATCCGTAAAATGTAATTATTTTGATAAATATGAAGAAAATGGCTTGATATCATAAAAATGATATTTTAACATGACATGATATTTTATATTAAGATAATGATATTTAAGTGTTAGAATAAGTATTTCATATATTTTAAACATGAATGTAGATTTTTACATGAAAGGGTTTTTTTGTTTTAATTCTTTTGTTAATGGTTGGGTATAACTTAGCTAGTTAGCTTAAACCCTTACACCAACACACCCACACACTCACCCTCATCCCTCCACCTCCTTCTTCTCACTTTACACATCCACCTTCTCCCTTGACACCTCCTCCTTCTCTCTTAACACCTCATGCTTTCTTTACTCACAAACTTAGTAATTTCTTTAGCTTCCTCAAACTGAACCATAGGTTTCTTTAAACTCCAAACAAAAATATTTCTAAGTGTTCATCACATCCAAAGAGTAAAATCATGACATGAAAGTTGTTCACATCTTCAATCTAGAGCCTCTATAAACCCTTGATACTTCCACTTACACTTCTTAAACTGGATTTCATTGAACTATATCTTTATAGGTATATATTCTTCTCTCTTTACTTGATTAATTTTGTTGTGATTTGTTTTATTGTGCAGTTTTATAAAAACATTATGTTTTGTGATATTTAGCCTACTAAAATTGAATTTGAAACCATTAGGTGTAACCACTAGAAAAACTTATAAGACCATAGTATCATGAGACCACTAGGAGACTATATATAAATTCCGAGCCCCAAACTCCTTAGTTAATCCGGCGACATCCACATTTTAGCCTGTGCCGCTGGGTCCATGGTGGAGTTTTGTATTGGGTTTTTCTCTGTAGGTGTATTTGGTTATTTTATAATATACAATATTGTTTGATTTGTTCCAATATGCTTACAAAGAAATCTGGGAATGTTTAGTAAGGGTTTGTTAAAGTTTCCGATATTTCGATTCTGGTTTTCGTATTTCTATGCCATCACTGAATTGTTGACGTTTGTACGTTAACAACAGGGTTATCTGGTCGTTTTATGAGTAAGTGAGCTGTAGGTTATAATCTATGGATACTTAGCTCACTGTTTTGATTTCAATATGATATTTACGCCAATATTTCATAACTACGATTATAGGTATGATCATGAAGGTTTTAGAGACGGAGTTGGCGGACATAGCAATCGTGGATTCGACGAGCTCGACAAATTGGTGAGTAGATTTATATCTACGGGGGAAGTCGGGCGGATGGCATATAGCACCCCCGCAACCTTATAGCTTAGATAGTTATGATATTTAGTTACTTTTTAGCGATTAATTCAAGTTATTGGTATTAATGTTATGTTGCATCTAGTATAGTATTCATGTGCATATAGTGTTATTCATGGTTTGGTGTAGTTGTATAAGGGATCATGCTGTACTTGAGATGATTTGAATATTGTGATAATGTGGGTATTGTGCGAGGAATCATACTGTATTTGTGATGACGAAATTAACATGCCGAATAACGGCCAAATTTCCTTTAGACTCGTAAAATTATATTTTATTCCGTTTTAAAATGTAATACTTGTGTGAGATATACTTTTTTTAAAACTAACGATTCGTTTCTCTTTTTAATGATAAAGGACAAAGATGCAATGCCAATTTCCAAAACGAATATCTATTCTAACCTAAGGCAGCTTCCTTATTTCAAAACCAATGTTTCGTTTCATTTTCAAAGATAATGGTATAGCTCATAGCATGTAATTATATTTAATAATTATGCTTAGATTTACTTTATATGTTCGCGATATATTTATCGATATTATACGTTTCCGTGGTACGATCACTCTGATAGAACACCGCACAACTGCCAATGAGTATTATGTTACATGAGCACATACGCATATGTTACACTACACTTCATTGGTACTGTCATGTCACTATAGGACTGCTATACTACGTGATGCGTATGTAGATGTCGATACAAGTAGGCTTTATACACTTATAGAACACTCGCACAAATGCTAATGATTGCCATGCTGCATGAGCACAGACGCGTATGCTATATTACACATCATTAGTAATGCCATGATACAGTAGAATCGATATGTTTGTTGCCTGTATGACTTATTTGCGTACTTTTCCTTTATTACCTGTTGGGTATTACGAATACCAGTATCATGAGTATTCATATTTGATTCTTATGAGTTTTCAGGATGTTTTACTTTTGATGATATATATCAGTGGTATAGGACGATGTTATATATGTATATATATATAATATATAATCAGGAAGGCCTATGAGATTATTCTTATTCTTTACTTGATATATTTGGATATGATGAGTTGATGTCCACCATGAGTCATTTTTACGTTTTGTTTTACTCCGAACCGAGTGGTGGGCTATACGGTTACGGAATACTACGTTATCCAGACTTGGTGAGGGGGATATACAGTCGGATACATGGTGGACCCGGTCGAAACCGAGGGGCAGGATAGCCGCATTAGAAGCGGGGAGCCTAGCGAGGATACTCGATACCGGAGATAGAGATAAGCACGGCAGATATCCGGGGGATACTGCCTGGGGCTCGATTTGGGCATGGCAGATATCCATGGGATACCGACCGGGGCCAGGGATATCAGGTGGCGATCATCTGTTGAGATGGTGTCGACGATATCTGTATTTGCGTGTCGGTGATGGACACGAGAGATTTGAGGATTTGCGTGTCGGTGATGGACACGAGGAATTTCTGATTTCGGGTGTCGATGGTGGACATCCAGAAGTTGATATGTTGCTATCATATGAGGTATACAATTATGTTATGAGTTATTATTGCCGACCAGGACTGATCTGGGGGACTGTACCTGCACATCTTTTTACGGGTTATTGTACATAAAAAGGATTTCAAAATCGAGCTATAGCCTCATTACTTTTGACGTGTCTGATATGACACTGGGATCTTTTAAATTGTAAACCTCTTAACACTCTTCACTAAAACAGCAGGACGTATATTTTAAATAAGATAACTATTATATACTTCATATTATCACGTCTGCTTTTATGCCGTGACATATGTATTCCGCGGCCATTTTAAAGAAGAGGTTTTACATATATATTTTCGGCTACTTATGAGCTTATACCTAGATACAGGTCATTTGCATATGATATATTCTATTTTGGGATTTATATAATGGATAGAGTTGCATTTATGGTACATATGCATATCATATATTATATTAATGCAGAATATGATATTATTATACTTATGACCTAGGTATCGTTGTGCATTTTGATTTCTACCTTGTGATGTACTTTTATTCACTGAGTTAGCAACTCACCCACGTTATGCCACAGTATCTTGCAGGTTACCACTCGGATTATCGGCGGATTGCGGCACACCCTTCTTCTCAGTGATTGCTTTGGCAGGTGGGTTACTGTTGTATCGTACTCACACTTGTATATTGACATCTTCTTATATCTAGTAAAACTCCATTGATTTAGAACTGGTATATTGTGGACTTAGAAGTGGGACTTAGAATTGTGTGTTTATGGGTGTCGTACTCATTTGAGTCGACCTTTTTATATTGTTGATTTTGTTTCGCTTTTCTTTTCTTCGCCATTGTGCGTCGTATAGTGTTTGTTTGGTTGCTCCGCCGTTTGGGCGTGGAAGCTAGCTCCCGTTGGGTTGCTATTTTTATTATTATGTTGTATCGGGTTTTATTCAAAATTTACAATGGAGGTGCTGTCGAATTTCAAAACGTCAGAGATGCTTTTCAAACACACTTAGTTAAACTTAAATGTTTAATTTAAACTGATCTCATATGATGACTATTTTAAACTTCACCTCCAACGTTTTCAAAAAGGGTTTAGATTCCGGGTTTCGGCTTACTTGAACCGCGTCGACGTTTTTAGATATCACGTGATTTAAGTGCCGGTCACGTGCCACATTCGGGTCGTGACAAAGTTGGTATCAGAGCGTTTGGTTTAACCTTTGTTCGAGTCTAGGTTTGACTATATGGAGTCTAGGCATACACTTTTGTTACCTAGGCTTTACCTTATAGGACTTAGACTTGACTTTGGGGGTCTTATACCCGAACTTTCGTTATATAGGATGACCTTGATTGATGGAGTAGGTACTGAGTAGAGTAACGTACCGTATATATATTCCGAGGTATATTTACGATATGATATTCCGCCTAAGTTACCGGAGGATTTATATCTTGAGATCTTTCTTCTATTCGTTCCATTGATCTATCATCGTCAATGCATGTAGATTGTTTCGGTCACCATGTTAACATGAGCCGAGAGGGCTGCGGTTAGAGATACGGTCAGAGAGGACTTGTCTGGAACAAGAACTGACCAGGGTGACATTCCGGTGACATAGGGACATGTTGTTTATCCTTATTTGATCGAGTTTCTAATGTTGAAGCGAGTTTCTTCGGGATCCGCACCAGAGGGTCGGGTCATTGCTGGAGATCAGCCGGACTTAAGGCGTGATTTGTTCCAAAGATCGTGGTGTTGTGTACTGTTCAGACAGTGGTACCAATCATTGCTGAGGTTATCGAGGTGTTGCTTCCAGAGCTCATGAAGTTAAAGGTTGCTGATATTTACAAGTATAGATGGAACCGAGGGTCGTAGTCGTTCAGATAGGAGATGGCTAGGATATTTTAATCCGTTGTGGTGCCCTGATGCGAGATTTGGTGAAGTTAATTAGTTTCTTTGATGGGTTCTACTCAGAAATGATGTAAGTCGTTCGAGAGAAATCGTATTGTCCGACGAATTGGGACATGTTCGCGAAGGTGAGCTTAGCCAGATTCTTCTACAGAGTATCAGAGATGTCCGATTCGTATATTTGAGTTGTTGTGAAGACTTTGAGCTTGGTCATAACCGAGTATGACTTTCAATTCGCGTGATTATCGTGATATGCTCCTTAATTAATTGATATTGGAGAGTAATGGAATAAGAGATTGGTGCGAAGTCTCGGTGGGCAGTTGTTCTTCACCGTCGATATTGAAGATTCGATGCAAATGCAGAAGCACGTATGACCACACTTTCAGAGGAAGCCCCGGCTAACTCCGTGCCAGCAGCCGCGAAATCTTGAGGAGATGGCATTTTTTATGAAGAGAAAGTGGATTCAGTAATGAGTGCTAGTTCCGGGCAGGCTGGATAAATGATATCAGCAGGATACTTGATGGATTCTTTCCAGGAGTTTATAAAAAGTAAGATTGGACCCAGGATCAGTTGTTTGGCACACACGCAGATGTTAGAGATCGCCGTCGTTGACATGTGGCATTATGAAAGACTGGACTATTTGGCAAGGAAGTATCTTGAGAAGTATCAGCATAAGACTGTTTGCGTCGCTGTTCCTCACCAGACAATTGTATAAAGAGACCGTGGCATTAGTGATCCGCAGGATGAACAAGAATTCAGAGACAGAGAATGTTAGACCGTGGCAGAAGGCGAGTGGTAATCCTTGCTATGCCAATTCTGGGTGTATAGATACCTTTTGACATTGAGAAAGATATATTTCGATGTCATTTGTTTTTCGATTTACGTTTTTATGATCTGAATATTTCAATTTCAAACGTTGAAAAGGTGACAACTCAACGTCCATTATTTTGACATATGTATTTTGAGGATTTGAGGGTCACACAATGTTTTGTGCACACCATGTGCACTTGTTTGATTTTTTCGTGCGAAGTGACTGCACTAAATTGAAGTGTTATGTACACCGGATGCACTAAACTGATTTTTTCCGTGCACATCAGATGCAAATGATTAAAAGATTATACACACACACACACACACACACACTCTAGGCATACTCGGTATGATTTTGTGCACATCAGTTGCATATTTTGATGTTTTATGCATCCCGATGCACTAGAGACTTGTTTTGTGCACTCCGATGCACTGGATATTGATCTTGTGCATTCTAGATGCACTCTGTAACTGCTCCTTGCATATTTGATGCAATGGATATTGTTTTTGTGCACACTTGTTGCACTTGACGGTGTTTTTGGTTTTCATGCACACCGTGACGTGTGATTTGAGAATTGCATGCAAAACCATTTGGGTTGATTTGTTTTCGTGCTTTGCACTTGAGAGAATATCATATAGATTTGATTTATATTTTCGCATGGTCGTGTGCTACCGATATTGCACTACGACTATGGCATTGATTGGGTACTTGGTATACACAACGGTTTTCATATTTGGAATTTTGAATCATAACTGGCGCAATTCTCATAGCAACCGCTAGAGTTACAGTTATGAGAGTTTTATATCTTTTTGAGTTTTCACGCACACTGTTGCGTTATATTACGTCTTAACTCGTGTGGGACTTCGGAGCTCCATTATATTGACTGGACTATATGTTTTAAAAATTTGGACCCCGGCAAATTGTTTTGAATTGAGTTGATAGATTGAGAAAAATATTTTAAGATAGGGTTTAATTTAAATTTGGTGACCGAATTTCTTTAAAGGGGGAATATTGTAACATTTTTGGAAAATTATAAATTTTAATTTATAATTTTAAATATGAATAAAATAAGTTTACAAAAATGATATTGCTTATAAAATTGGGTATCGGAATTATATCGGTAAAATGCAATTATTTTGATAAATATGAAGAAAAGGGCGTGATATCATAAAAATGATATTTTAACATGGCATAATATTTTATTTTAAGATAATGATATTTAAGAGTTAGAATAAGTATTTCATATTTTTTTAAACATGGATGTAGATTTTTACATGAAAGGGTTTTTTTTTGTTTTAATTCTTTTGTTAATGGTGGGTATATCTTAGCTAGTTAGCTTAAACCCTCACACCAACACACACACACACTCACCCCCATCCCTCCACCTCCTTCTTCTCACTTTACACCTCCACCTTCTCCCTTGACACCTCCTCCTTCTCTCTTAACACCTCATATTTTCTCTACTCACAAACTTAGTAATTTCTTTAGCTTCCTCAAACTGAACCATAGGTTTCTTTAAGCTCCAAACAAAAATATTTCTAAGTGATCATCGCATCCAAAGAGTAAAACCATGTCATGAAAGTTGTTCACATTTTCAAGTTAGAGCCTCTACAAACCCTTGATACTTCCACTTACACTTCTTGAGATGGATTTCATTAAACTTTATCTCTATAGGTATATATTCTTCTCTCTTTACTTGATCAATTCTGTTGTGATCTGTTTTATTGTGCAGTTTTATAAAAACAGTTTGTTTTGTGATATTTAACCTACTAAAATTTAATCTGGAACCACTAAGTGTAACCATTAGAAAAACTAACAAGACCATAGTATCATGAGACCGCTAGGAGACTATACCTAAATTCCGAGCCCCAAACTCCCTAGTTAATCCGGCGACATCCTCATTTTAGCCGGCGCCGCCGGGTCCTTGGTGGAGTTTTGTGTTCGGTTTTTCTCTGTAGGTGTATTTGGTTATTTTATAATATACAGTATTGTTTGATTTGTTCCAATATGCATACAGAGAAATCTGGGAATGTTTAGTAAGGATTTTTTAAAGTTTCCGATATTTCGATTCAGGTTTTCGTATTTCTATGCCATCACTGGATTATTGACGTTTGTACGTTAACAACGGGCTTATCTTGTTGTTTTATGAGTAAGTGGGCTGTAGGTTCTAACCTATGGATACTTAGCTCATTGTTTTATTTCGATATGATATTTACGCCAATATTTCATAACTACGATTATAGGTACGATCGCGAAGGTTTCCGAGACGGAGTTGGCAGACATAGCAATCGTGGATTCGACGAGCTCAACAAGTTGGTGAGTAGATTTATATCTACGGGTAAAGTCGGGTGGATAGCGTATGGCACCCCCCGCAACCTTATAGCTAAGATAGTTATGATATTTAGTTAGTTTTTAGCGATTAATTCAACTTATTGGCATTAATGTGTTAGTTATATGTATGCCCTATAGGCCATTACTATACATAGGATGTATATTGTATTGGATGCTTGGACATATATAGGGAGAACTTTCTTGCTCGACATGATAGTATGCTATCTGGTTCCTCTTTACCTTAACGTGTACACTGATTGTCTCTCTGTTACATGTTGGTAAAGCCCTTAGGATGTGTTCTTGACTATCTGGACTATGATGCAGATCATACTAGTGGGGACATGGTAGTCCATAAGTACATCCTTCAAGGTCCCTAGTCGTTGGTGTATCGAGACGGGGCATCGATATACCAGAGTAGACTAGCGTATACCTTCTCGACCCATACAGATGGGCGATGGATGATCCCATATCCATTGGTGTTTGACATCAGAGATGATATACGGTTGCTCAATGGAGACTGGGTACACTGGACGGACTCGCCGAGAACTCCCAGATGGTATTATACCTTACGTCAGATGGCAGTTCTCTGGTGACACTAGTACAGGTTAGTCTGTAGACCCGAGATCGTCATAGAGTCTTGTGTGATTCCCACTGTGCTTTGATTTCCACCTTACCACGTCCAAGAGGGCATGCAAAACGGTGGTTTTTGGGTACAGTCCCGAATCACATGGAGGCAATGAGCGATAGGAGGGGATTCGTCTCTCCCGGTATAGGGAGTTGATGTTGCGCTGTGTTCGATTGGCTATAACCGGAAATCCCTGGCCAGGGTTGCTGAGATTTACTGGTAAGTGTTACCAGTAGTTTCTCGAACTGTTATAGACCTCATATCGACACGACTTATCGAGCTACTGGGGTCTGACGTTTACCACCCCTAGGCGAGATATGCGACATATCAGACGATCAGACCGGACTGTACGGTAAGTGTTACTGGTTGGATTCACAGGAGTGTGAGCGGGCTTGCTCGTTGATCTTCAGATCGCTCAATACCCGGGTGGCCGTTACGTTTAGCAGACCGCTTGCGGCTTGTGGGTGTTTGATATGATCATCACCTGCTGCCGGCGTATTGACGAGTCTTTAGAGTCCTACACAGAGGTTTCCTGGCTCAAGCAAAATGAAATAGGAGCGCATATGAGATATGTGCGGGACCGAGAATAATGCGTGTATGTGATATCGTATTCTATTCTCGCGATGAATGTATCGATTGGTTGTATGCGATATAACCTAGTTATCGAATCGATAATTGATTCGATAAGTCGATACATTGGATATTAGTCGGTCATATGCGATATGACCGGATCGTTAAATCAAGTGTTGATTTAATGATTTAATGTATAATTATATATTTGATATATTACTTTACATTAACTAGTATTTGTTCACTTAAGATGGATTTTCTCACTTGATATGCACTTTGTATATATGATATAGTTTTGCGCACTAGATTGTATCATGTTTGATGATACATGAAAACTTGGGTGTATGTTTACTTTAAACCATGTTTAAGTGAATGGTTAGGGTTTTGTTATCTTTTCTTGATTATTTATTTTATTTATTTATTCATTTTAGCAAGAAATAAAATGGTGGCTAACTTTGGATTTTCTTTGAAGCTTCATGAAGCTTTGAAAAGTTCAACCATTTTGTTTCTTTTGCTTAACCTAACCATTTAACTAAACCCTAGTTTATTCGCTACACTCACCCATGGTTGTAAAATGATAACCATCACTTGATTTAATTTTTAATTGATAATTCTTTTTCCTTCTTCTTCTTCTTCTTCAAGAGAAAAAGTAAACCTTTGCTTGAAAAAGATCAAGTGATGATTCCAAGTGAGAAATCAAAATCCAAAGTGAACCCACTTCCTATTTCTTCATCCTCTACCACTTGCCATGTAGTATAGGGTGTTTTCTTCACAAGTTTCATGACTTGGTGAAGTTGGAGCTCGAGTTAGAGTTGCCTCGACGTAGATCATCTTCGGCATCGAAGTCGACGACCTAGCCCGATCATTTCTTCGACGAAACCATCGCTAGAGTCCGGGATCCGATAATCGCAGCGAAGGGACATCGACACGGAGCTATGGAGGTAGAGTACCGGATCTACAAAGCTTGTATTTCCGTTCACTTAGTACTAAAGCAGTTTAGTAGCTTGTAGTTTCGCCTAATATCTAGTTAACGATCTATATTAGGGTTTCTCGGCACCTAAATTTTAAAATTTGGCATGGTTGATGCCTTGTGGAACTTCTTGAGTGTGGCTAGGAACCCCACAGTAGTATCAGAGTCTAGCTAGAGCTTTAGGCGAAGTGTAGACGATGTTAGAAATCCGATCGAACCCCGAAACCCTAAAAATGACCCTTCTCTGTACATTTTCTGGAACTGTGGATTTTTCCCAATTAAAAATAGCCAAAAAATTCAGCAGACAATTTTATGAGTTACTGTGAAGTCCGTACTCATAAGTCGATGAAACTTCCGTGGAACCGCGGCATTAGCATGCCTAATGCGGCGGTTCCGCGGCCATATAGTCGCATCATTCTTTGAAATTTCACAGTAATGTCCTTTTCTCATTCCTGATTCTTCTGGATATTTTTAATTTATACTCCACAGTGGATTTTTCTGGGTTGTATTGGGGACTCAATGATTCGATCAGAATCTTTAACTTCGTCTATGTGTTTTCCGGATATTTTAGAATATGTTAAAAAGTTCGACCGGATAGAAATACCCGATTTTTCCCCTGCCGGGAAATTTCCAAGTGTTGGATTGACGTTCTAAGTAGTGCAAGTAACACGATGGTCCCTCTAGAAGACAACAAACCTTAACTCGATTATGTGACCGTCTTGAACTGCCCTTTGAACCTTAGGGTTTGGGGCAGTACGGCGTGCCACATGTGAGGCGTTGGCTTGACCCTTCTACGGCTGGACCGTTGGTACTGTGGCATGAAGTGAATGTTTTTAAACTTATTTCATGTGTTGAGCTGTTCCGAGAAAACCTGGGTGTTTGATTGTTCGATCGAAAAGTTTAACATTTTCTATTTATCCGGAATGTGATACAATATTTGGAATCCACAAGGAGTTATGAGATAACTGATTTGAATGTTATAAACATAGCACTTTAGTCTCAAATGATCGGTTGCCACGAAATTTTGATGTGATCAAAAGTCCGTCGCAATCACGTAGCGTACGCGGATACTCGCCGAATAAATTTAATAGACAGCTACACCCCTTAGCCCCGACCAAGTGACTGTAGGAGAACCCCGTCGCCGAAAGCATCCGTTCGGGTGCTCACGGTAGCGGTGTTCCGCCTCAGTGCACTTCGTCGACGGTATCGGGGGTGCGGCCGCCCACTAAAGTTTGCGACGAGCATTCGATCAGGATGTAGGGAATCCTGTTGAATTGCCCGACTTGATATTGGAAAGTGTTTTCGATATGGAGACTAAAATGCGGGGTTTATAACTGTTAGGCATGCGATGTCTAAGGAATTCATTTGGTTAGGCATGCGATGTCTAAAGAGTTTGCGGATTCCAACTGTTGTAGTTTTACACTTTCTTTTCTGCGACCGTAAATGTAATATGTGATATCGCCGGTTTCGTTGCTATATGTCAACGACAATTAGGATGCGCATATTTACTTACGTTGATGACATGTGATGTTATGTATTGCTGGATATGTTATATTGGATCGTCGTGTTTGAATAGCCGGGGGTTTTTATGTGAGATGAGTGTTTTTCATTTTCATTCATGTAAAAACTTGTATGTAATATTCTTTTATTGGGGCACTTCCAGGTTGCGGAAGATGTCACCATTTGTATATTATTTACTTTTCCGCATTAGGATAGACCCAAAGAGGGGAGCACAAGTAACCGGGTTCTGGAGTCCAGTGGGAGACCAACTTGAGAAGTCGAGTCCGGGTCTCCTAACTCTAGAATTGGTAGGGTTGGTTGCCGCTCTCGTAGGGGTCTAGGGATGTGGGTTTGGCTATTCATCGCGACTGTGGAATCCGTGTTTTATACTGGCTCGTATTGAAAACACGGACGTCCTAGTATATCCAATGTTTCATATGTTTCTTCTGCTGCGATATCTGTGATGTGATCATGTGATATGTTCTGTGATAAATACTGTATATAGTATATACGATATATTATATAGACGTTACTTATGTTTTACACCCGTGCTAGCCCTGCCCCGCTCTACCGTTAGTTACCTAACCTAACAGTGCACGAGGGGACATCGAGGCGAATGCGGATGGCATAAGTGTACGTCGTATTTATCTGTGATGTTTAGGTCACTTAAATGATGGGACTTCATTAATATGATTAATGAAAGAAAAAGAAACCTAAAGATGTTGTGGAATCGAATTTCAAAATTAAAACAGATAGCTACAGTTCTTGCTTTGCACATCGGTATATATGATATATCCTGCACCTTATTCGATGAGGAAAGGGCCGACGATCCCTTCACCGGGAGTGACCCTTTTAGCAATAACTGCCAGATGCTACAACTCTCGGTTTGTCTTTGGATTGCTTCTATAGTTTCTGCTTTGCACAGCGATATATATGATATATCCCGCACCTCATTCGACGAGGAAAGGGCCGACGATCCCTTCACCGGGAGTGACCCCTTTAGCAAAACTAGAAAAGCCTCAAAAACACTCCATTTCAAAATTCATTCGATCCTACAACGATATCAAGTTCATTACGCAATAGGTTTTCAGAAAAACCTGTCGTAGCCCTCCGTCATTTCAGATAAGTCCTGCTTAGTATTCGTGCTGCGTTTGTTGACCTTATCAAGGCGCAGTGTGCGGTAGCTAACCAGTATTTTTCTGCTTATGCATATGATGCAGATTGGGTTAGGGTAGTCGTACGGCCTTGTTGACCTTGTCAAGGGTCATGCGGGTGGGTTTGATTCAATCAAGAAATGACGGGTTGAACTTGACTTACGGTCTATGGTTTGTTGACCTTGTCAAGGTCATAGATCGTTTGGGGCAAAATATTATCGGGAATTTCAAGTGTTGAAATTTGCAATGAGATTGCATACCTTCTATGAGATAGTTGGATCCCGATACCCGCTGCGAGTAATTATTACTCCTGGGAGAGTTTTACACATTACAATTAGCCGATCAAGTAGGTGTCTAGAAAGGTGTTAACGAGGTTACGCCTCCGGGAAAACGAGGTTTACATTAATTAGGTTCGTGCGAAAGCACGGGGGACCTCCCTCAAAGTACCGACACTGGCCTGGCTGAAAGATTGGCGAACTTGTAGCGTGTAATTAATCCCGTCTAGTCTTTCCTTTTAGGGTTTGAAAGAAGATTTGATAAAAACAGTGGGAGCCATCCTGATTAGATAAAATAATAACCAATCTATTCTTACAAGAGAGCACGCTGAGTGTTTTCTTCTCTCTCTCTCCAAGTAGCGACCATATCACGCCTTAATCAAGATAATAATACGGAATATTGACCAAACCCGCTTGTTATACTGAGCTGGGGAACGTTGGTCCCGTTCCAACTTATAATTGTTATAAGACAGAGCAGGAAATTGAGGATTACCAGAATTCCCGTGCCGCCCAAACGAAGAAAGTGCATACTGATGCATCATCTTCGGGTGTGTTCATTATACAGAACTGTTTCTCAGTATTCTTTACGTCCTGGATATGAGATACCGGATCAGGATCCCGCATATGTAATTTGTTACATGTGCTACAGATAGGTAAAGAACTGAGAACGGGTGATAAGTTTCATGAGACAGAAAACGGGGCAAGTGTTGCAGCCAAGTCTGTTGGTCACTGTCACACTGTATTACCAATACATTGATTCTGATCGAATGTTATTAGATACCGAACCTGATATACAAAATCATATCAGTCTCTTTATTAGTAAAGAAAGGATATAATTTTGTATTGTTGGATAATGTTTTGAACATTTCCTATATCAAGAGTTGATCGGTTCAGGCACGTTATCTAAAAGCATTAACGTTCTAAATCAAACTACAGTTCTTAGTATACAGAACACACACAAGAGGAAGAGTTCAGAAATGAACGAATTCTTCTTGAGGTATTGTAGACTAGGACATATCAATGCGACCCGACTAGCTGAAGTTACATATAGATGCATATTTAAATCAGTTTGAATTTACATCTTGTGAAACTTTCCAGTCATGTCATAAAGATAAGATGACCATAGCTCCGTTTACTGGAAACAGAGAAAGAGTTAGTAAACTCTTAGGATTGATACATGTTGATGTATGTAAGGTCCCCCGTCTACACATACCAGGACCGGTTCTTTGTACTTCATTACATTCTCTGATAATCTCTCAAGATTCAGACATATGTTCCTGTTGAAACACAAGTCCGAAACTTTTGAGATATTCACGGAATATAAGTTAGAAATAGAGAACCAAAATACGGGTATAAGTATTATGTCCTTTGATGCGATCAGGGAGGAGAATACTTATGCATAGAATTCCTGGACTATCCTAAAGGAGAATGAGATTCTCTCTCAGCATTACTCCTCCGTAAACACCATAGCACGATGGTATATCGGGGTGGAGCAATTGCACCCTATTCGATATGGTGTGCTCTATGATGAGTACTACTGAGTTACATGTTTCCTTTTGGCGGTTATGTACTTGAGAAGCTGCATACCTATTGAATTAGATTCGAATCAGATCACAGCCTACCACTCCATATGAGATATGGTAAGGGAAGAGCCCATGTCTTAAGATAGTTAAGATTTAGGGTTGACCGGCCTATGTCTAAAAGCAAAATCCGGACAAGCTCGAGGCAAGGCCTGTAACGTAGAACTGGAAAGGTTCCAGCTATACAAACTACAGCAGATGATTTGATAAAACCAAAGGATTCAATAGTCACCGACGAACCTCAGCCTCTCCGCCGATCTAGTAGGGTTCCTCACCCACCTGAGAGATACTTCGGTTTCTCTATGACAGTGGGAGCGAGGATTGCATCATGAGATGATGACCCAACTAGTTTCGAGATGGCCATCAGGAGTGGGACTCTGTAAGAATGGCTGGATGCTTAACGATCTGAGATGGAATCCTTATACACCAACAAAGTATGGACTTTAGTTGCTTTATCTGAAGGGTTAAATCCCCATTAGGAGCAAGTATATCTTGAGAAGATTACTTGGTGTAGATAGAAAAGTTAAGACTTTCAAAGCTAGACATGTTAAAGGTTTTCATCATCGACCAGGCATGTATAATGATGAAACCTTTTTCAGTGGCTATGGTTATGTCCATTCAGATCCTACTTGCCACAGCTATATACCATGACTACGATATCTGGTGGTTGGGTGTCATGACTGCTTTTCTAAAATGATGTTTTAGAAGAGAGCGTCTGTAAGTACACAGCCAGAGGGCTTCGTAGACAGTGGGAGCAGCGGAAACGTGTACAAGATGCTTTATAAGATTAAAGAAGGCATCGCGGAGTTGGAACATCTGTTTTAATGAGATAGTCAAAGAGTTTGACATCATCAAAATGGTAGATGAACCTTGTATAAACAGAAAGGTAGTAGGGAGTATGGTGGTGATCCTCGTAGAGTACATGGATGACATACTCTTGATGGGGAAGGAGTTTCCTATGCTACGCTCGGTCAATCTCCGATTATCACAAGGATTCTCCATATAGGATCAAAGTGATACCTCCTAAATCCTGAGTTATGATCTATGAGATAGAAGTAATTGGATGTTAGGATTCTCACTAGTTGTAGTGAGATGGTATCAATCGATCCTGGGGAGAATCACTGGAAAGGTTCCAGGGTGATAAGGACGACTGAATGTCAGTCACAGGCATTGTCTTTACCCTTGGTAAAGGGACGGTATGTTGGAAAAGTTCCAAGCTAGATACCGTGGCTAACTAGACGATAAAGGCTGGATACATCGCTACTTAAGATGCTGCCAAATAGGAAGTCTGGGTGTATATTAGTTCATGAGATGAACTTCGTTCCTACCATTGTAAGACAATGGAGTTGTGGCTTATGACTAGGAACGCCCGTCCAATCAGTGATCCAGACATATTCTGAGGCAGTGTCTCCTGATCATGGAGATGGTTGATCTCCAAGAGATCGAGGTCAGGAGAGTAGACTCAGAGGACAACACGGCGGATCCACTCACAAAGGCCTTTTCCCAGAGAGAGACTTTTATGGGATAGTTGAGTATGAGATACTACAACCACTGCTATCAGATGGCCCTAGTGCAAGTGGGAGATTGTTAGTTATATGTTTGCCCTAGAGGCCATTACTATACATAGGATGTATATTGTAGTGGATGCTTGGACATATATAGAGATGACTTTCTTGCTTGACATGATAGTATGCTATCTGGTTGCTCTTTACCTTAACGTGTACACTGATTGTCTCTCTGTTACATGTTGGTAAAGCCCTTAGAATGTGTTCTTGACTACCTGGACTATGATGCAGATCATACTAATGGGGACATGGTAGTCCATAAGTACATCCTTCAAGGTCCCTAGTCGTGGGTGTATCGAGACGGGGCATCGATATACCAGAGTAGACTAGCGTATACCTTCTCGACCCATACAGATAGGCGATGGATGATCCCATATCCATTGGTGTTTGACATCAGAGATGATATACGGGTGCTCAGTGGAGACTGGGTACACTGGACGGACTCGCCGAGAACTCCCAGATGGTATTATACCTTACGTCAGATGGCAGTTCTCTGGTGACACTAGTACAGGTTAGTCTGTAGACCCGAGATCGTCATAGAGTCTTGTGTGATTCCCACTGTGCTTTGATTTCCACCTTATCACGTCCAAGAGGGCGTGCAAAACGGTGGTTTTTGGGTACAGTCCCGAATCACATGGAGGCAATGAGCGATAGGAGGGGATTCGTCTCTCCCGGTATAGGGAGTTGATGTTGCGCTGTGTTCGATTGGCTATAACCGGAAATCCCTGGCCAGGGTTGCTGAGATTTACTGGTAAGTGTTACCAGTAGTTTCTCGAACTGTTATAGACCTCATATCGACACGACTTATCGAGCTACTGGGGTCTGACGTTTACCACCCCTAGGCGAGATATGCGACATATCAGACGATCAGACCGGACTGTGCGGTAAGTGTTACTGGTTGGATTCACAGGAGTGTGAGCGGGCTTGCTCGTTGATTTTCTGATCGCTCAATACCCGGGTGGCCGTTACATTTAGCAGACCGCTTGCGGCTTGTGGGTGTTTGATATGATCATCACCTGCTGCCGGCGTATTGACGAGTCTTTAAAGTCCTACACAGAGGTTTCCTGGCTCAAGCAAAATGAAATAAGAGCGCATATGAGATATGTGCGGGACCGAGAATAATGCGTGTATGTGATACCGTATTCTATTCTCGCGATGAATGTATCGATTGGTTGTATGCGATATAAGCTAGTTATCGAATCGAGGATTGATTCGATAAGTTGATACATTGGATATTAGTCGGTCATATGCGATATGACCGGATCATTAAATCAAGTGTTGATTTAATGATTTAATGTAAAATTATATATTAAATATATTACTTTACATTAACTAGTATTTGTTCACTTAAGATGGATTTTCTCACTTGATGTGCACATTGTATATATGATATAGTTTTGTGCACTAGATTGTATCATGTTTGATGATACATGCAAATTTGGGTGTATGTTTACTTTAAACCATGTTTAACTGAATGGTTAGGGTTTTGTTATCTTTTCTTGATTATTTATTTTATTTATTTATTCATTTTAGCAAGAAATAAAATGGTGGCTAACTTTGGATTTTCTTTGAAGCTTCATGAAGCTTTGAAAAGTTCAACCATTTTGTTTCTTTTGCTTAACCTAACCATTTAACTAAAGCTTAGTTTATTCTCTACACTCACCCATGGTTGTAAAATGATAACCATCACTTGATTTAATTTTTAATTGATAATTCTTTTTCCTTCTTCTTCTTCTTCTTCAAGCGAAAAAGAAAACCTTTGCTTGAAAAAGATCAAGTGATGATTACAAGTGAGAAATCAAAATCCAAAGTGAACCCACTTCCTATTTCTTCATCCTCTACCACTTGCCATGTAGTATAGGGTGTTTTCTTCACAAGTTTCATGACTTGGTGAAGTTGGAGCTCGAGTTAGAGTTGCCTCGACGTAGATCATCTTCGGCATCGAAGTCGACGACCTAGCCCGATCATTTCTTCGACGAAACCATCGCTAGAGTCCGGGATCCGATGATCGCAGCGAAGGGACATCGAAACAGAACTATGGAGGTGGAGTACCGGATCTACAAAGGTTGTATTTCCGTTCACTTAGTACTAAAGCAGTTTAGTAGCTTGTAGTTTCGCCTAATATCTAGTTAACGATCTATATTAGGGTTTCTCGGCACCTAAATTTTAAAATTTGGCATGGTTGATGCCTTGTGGAACTTCTTGAGTGTGCCTAGGAACCCTACATAATGTTTTGTTGCATCTAGTATAGTATTCATGTGCATATAGCGTTATTCATGGTTTGGTGTAGTTGTATGAGGGATCATGCCGTACTTGAGATGATTTGGATATTGTGATAATGTGGGTATTGTGTGAGGGATCATACCGTATTTGTGATGACGAAATTAGTATGCCGAATAACGGCCAAGTTTCCTTTAGACTCGTAAAATTATATTTTATTCCGTTTTAGAACGTAATACTTGTGTGAGATATACACTTTTAAAAACTAATGATTCGTTTCTCTTTTTAATGATAAAAGGACAAGGATGTGATGCCAATTTCTAAAACGAATATCTATTTTAACTTAAGGCAGCTTCCTTATTTCAAAATCAACGTTTCGTTTCATTTTCAAAGATAATGGCATAGCTCATAGAAAATAGTTACATTTAATAATTATTCTTAGATTTACTTTACATGTTCGCAATATATTTATCGATATTATACGTTTCCATGATACGAACACTCTGATAGAATACCGCACAACTGCCAATGAGTATTATGTTGCATGAGCACATACGCATATGTTACACTACACCTCATTGGTACTGTCATGTTACTATAGGACTGCTATACTACGTGATGCGTATGTAGATGTAGATACAAGTAGGCTTTATACACTTATAGAACACTCGCACAAATGCTAATGATTGCCATGCTGTACGAGTACAAACGCGTATACTACACTACACATCATTAGTATTGCCATGACACAGTAGAATCGATATGTTTGTTTCCTGTATGACTTATTTGCGTACTTTACCTTTATTACCTGTTGGGTATTGCGAATACCAGTATCATGAGTATTCATATTTGATAATTATGAGTTTTCAGGATGTTTTACTTTTGATGATATATATCAGTGGTATGGGACGCTATTATATATGTATATATATATTTTATCATCAGGAAGGCCTATGAGATTATTCTTATTCTTTACTTGATATATTTGGATATGATGAGTTGATGTCCACCATAAGTCGTTTTTACGTTTTGTTTTACTCCGAACCGAGTGGGGGGGCTATACGATTACGGATTACTATGTTATCAAGACTGAGGGGGATATACAGTCAGATACATGGTGGACCTAGTCGAGACCGAGGGGCAGGATAACCGCATTAGAGGATGGAAGCCTAGCAAGGATACTCGATACCGGAGATAAAGATGATCATGGCAGATATCCAGAGGATACTGACCGGGGCTCGATTTGGGCACGGCGGATATCCAGGGATACCGACCGGGGCCAGGGATATCGGGTGGCGATCATCTGTTGAGATGGTGTCGACGATATCTACATTTGCGTGTCGGTGATGGACACGATAGATTTGAGGATTTGCGTGTCGGTGATGGACACGAGAGATTTCTGATTTCGGGTGTCGATGCTGGACATCCAGAGGTTGATATGTTGCTATCATATGAGCTATACAATTATGTTATGAGTTATTATAGCCGACCAGGACAGATCCGGGAGACAGTACCTGCACATCTTTTTACGGGTTATTGTACATAAAAAGGATTTCAAAATCGAGCTATAGCCTCATTATTTTTGACGTTTCTGATATGACACTGGGATCTTTTAAATTGTAAATATTTTAACACTCTTCACTAAAACAGCAGGACATATATCTTATATAAGATACCTATTATATACTTCATATTATCACGTCTGCTTTTATTCCGTGACATATCTATTCCGCGGATATTTTAAAGGCGAGGTTTTACCTATATATTTTCGGTCACTTATGGGCTTATACCTAGATACAGGTCATTTGCATATGGTATATTCTATTTTGGGATTTATATAATGGATAGAGTTGCATTTATGGTACATATGCATATCATATATTATACTAATGCAGAATATGATAGTATTATACTTATGACCTAGGTATCGTTGTGCATTTCGATTTCAACCTTGTGATGTACTTTTATTCACTGAGTTGGCAACTCAACTCCGTTGTGCCATAATTTCTTGCAGGTTACCGCTTGGATTAACGGCGGATTGCGACACACCAATCTTCTCAGTGATTACTTTGGCGAGTGGGTTACTGTTGTATCGTACTCACACTTGTATATTCACATCTTCTTATATCGAGTAAAACTCCATCGACTTTGAACTGGTATATTGTGGACTTAGAAGCGAGACTTAGAATTGTGTATTTGTGGGCGTCGTGCTCTTTGGAGTCAACCTTTTTATATTGTTGATTTTGTTTCGCTTTTCTTTTCTTCTCCATTGTGCGTCGTATAGAGTTTGATTGGTTACTCCGTCGTTTGGGCGTGGAAGCCAGCTCCCGTTGGAATGCTATTTTTTTTGTTATGTTGTATCGGGTTTTATTCAAAATTTACATAGGGGGTGCTGTCGAATTTCAAAACATCAAAAATTCTTTTCAAACATACTTAGTTGAACTTAAATGTTTAATTTAAACTATTCTCATCTAATGACTATTTTAAACTTCACCTCCAACGTTTTCAAAAAGGGTTTAGATTCCAGGTTTCGGCTTACTTGAACCGTGTCAACGTTTTTAGATGTCACGTGATTTAAGTGCCGGTCACGTGCCGCATTCGGGTCATGACATGACCCTAGGGAAGCTGTATCTTTTATAAAATCTAGGCCGCTTATGCATGCCAAAGGCACCCAACATGTGCATCTCGATCCACGAGGTGAAGTAGTGCAATGGGATATTTGCGGGCTTCAATCCCTGCTGAGCGGTGTCGGCCGCTATGCTTAGACCATGATACAGATGCGCTAGTCCTGCAACCACAATATCCACTTATGTCCCCGTCGCAATGCGGTGAGCTGGATAAAAGACAGATGGTCTTATATAGCGAGGGTGCATTGAAAGCGCAAACCAGCTCAGCCACAAGCTAATGAACCCCATGAAGAACGTCTCCATATCTAAGTCCGGACCGGCAATCTCTGTGAAAGAGACGATCGGGATATCCGAAATAAAGAATTGCTTTAAATCTGCCTCCGCGGTCGGCAGTTTGTCCAAACCAAATCCGAACGGAAAATCAAGCTTGGCAAACTTCGCAGCTTTCTTCGATAGAGCTTCCGAACGAAGGAAGCAGGCAATATAGTCCGTAAAGGTAACTCCATGCCCCCAGACTCCAAGAACAAGCTCTCATATATGTTCAACACTTTGATCAAGCTCGGAAACTTGTGTTGAACAGCATTTTCCGGAGTAAGACCCATAACCACCAATTCTGAAGCAAAGATATACTCGTCGGGAGAAAATATCTCCTCATAGTGCTCTTCTCTGATGGGTAACCAAGATATTTCCGCGAATTCCCCCAGCGAAATTGATACCTCCCGATCCGATAAAAGTGTGTGGGTCGGAATGTTCCACTGCTCCAGGAAGGATTTAACCCACCACACATGAAGAGTGTGATAATAAAAGAGAGACGCATAGATCGCTAGGTATAATCCGGTCTTCTGCAGCAGCAACTTCTTGGCTGACAAAATGTAATGGGCCCACTACAAATAACCGGTCGGATATCGGGGGGTCATTCTTATCGTATAAACCTAACCCCAAGGACTCGCTTCTCCTTGACATATTCGATGCCCCAGAATGTCTAGGTCCATTGGCTGCTGGACTGGTATCGACGCCATGGAAGATTGGAGACAACCTTCCGAGATCCAGTTGACCTCTTCCACCGCATAAGTGACCTACGAAGGGTCAGCATAATGGATTAACGGGATCGATTCTGACGGCACCGCACAAGTGTAGCTGCGCCGACCCCGGACAATATAAATGTACCAGGATCCCCACAGATGAAAAAACTTCTACTCTAGGTCGTAGTCTCAAATTAGCGCAAAGACTTCCCGATCCGTAAGCGCGTCAGCAAAAGCGCTCTTCGAACGGACATAAGGAAAGAAGGAATCGGGAGCCATAGTACGTGAAAAGAAAAACCCGTAGAGAGTTAGTTATCGGCACAATGTAATTAACTACAACTAAGGGCCTTAGCATCTGTACTCCACTGTAGCATATTAAAATCACTACAATCCAAGAAAAAAAGGGGGACAGTGGTCCCCACAAAATCAAGGTGACGCCTCATCAATGATGAGACATGCACACATTATGAGAATCCAAAAGGATTCTCATTAAATGAGAAATCTCATTAAGCGATGGAGTCCAAAACTCCCAATGTTCTTGAAGAATATGTTCTACAACAGATCCAAATTTGTAAGAAGAATCTACAACATAACCCTAAAAAGAAAATAGGAAAGTGGAATAAAATTCCTAAAAAATTTCAAAATTCCCCAGAGCTAAGCTCTGTCATACAAACTGTAATCAAATTCCTCCGATAATGCAACTAAATCCTAGAAATCCCCATGGGAAATAAAATGGAATTAAATTCCAGAGAACCCTCCAAGATCAGAGCCAATAATAGGGTAAAACCCAAAGATCTCTAAGACCCACGGTCTACCCAAATAAAAGATTTAAAAAAAATATCTCTAAGTGATCATTTCAAGAAAAGAGCCAAGCTCTATTAATGGGTTAAAAATCCAAAACAAAAAAAGGAGATCCTTTTAAGAGTTAAATCATGGTCATAATCCATACCAATTTTTTTAATAAAGTTTAACTCTGAAAAAGTTCTGTGGAAAGAGATCTGAGCTCTGAGATGAGAATTAAATTCTCAAGGAGGAAGAAGTCTCAAGAGAGATGATGAGACGGTAGTCATCTCAAGGGCCAAAGGCCCTATTTATAAGATGTGAAGGGATAGTTCAACTCTCTAAAAGATCGAACGGTGGAAAAAGCGACACAGTTGCACTCACGTGTGAGCCACGTGAGAACAACTGTGGGGGCATTTGTTCTCCCAAAATTTAAACAGTATAAAAAGAGCTAAGCTCTATTAAATTTTATGGCAGCGCCTCACGTGCCCCTCACGAGTGAGCCAGCGCCAACTCCTCAGGATTAAATCCTATGGTGGCGCCGCACGTGAAGCTCACATGGACACCAATGTGCAAAGCACAGGAGCGCTTATTATATAAGAATTAAATTCTTTTATGGCGCCGCACGTGCTTCTCACGTGGGCGCCAATGTGCAAAGCACAGGAGCGCATAGAATCAAATTCTTAAGCGGCATCCACGTGCATAACACATGTGTGCCGGCGTCCAAATTAAAGCCAAGTAGAATTAAATTCTGCAGTGGATATTTCCCTAAAACAGGGATACTCTCTGTTAAACAGAGCCTTTGGATCAAATATCCAACGGTGATGATAAATCATCAGATAATAGAATAAAATTATATTAAGGGAAAATGTTCTCCTAATCTTTATAAACGAACAGAAAATTATTGGATCAAAGATCCAATGAAATGGGAAAATATTTCCCTATATTATTCTAAACAAAAGAAATATGTGCTCTATAAAACAGAGAACTCTTGGATCAAAAATCCAATGGTGATTAAAAAAATCACCACTTGATAGAATAAATTCTGTATGTGAGAAAATATTTCCCTAATCTTGTTAAAAACAAGAAAACATATTCTGTAAAACAGAAATCCTTGGATCAAAGATCCAACGGTGGGTAATATTCACCAAATCAATTTTGAGACCAATTAAATCAATTGGAACCTCTCAATAAGATATTTTCTCAAAATTAATTAACAAACTCGCATCTGCTATATAAAGGACCCATGACTTCAAGTCTCAAGGACACAGACACAGAGAGAAGGAACCCCCTACAAGCTTCTGCAAAATATAGAGTGAGCTCTCAAAAAGAAGATCTCCCTTCTCAAAATCCTAGGTAAAGAAAAAAGAAGAGATCAAAAATATCTCTTTTACCTATCACATCACATCTAAGGGTTTAACCCTTTTTAAAAACTTAGTTCTTTCTCTGGATCTGAGATCCACTAGACGAGTCTCCCATAAGTTGAGAATTTAATTCTCATCGGGAAGATCTTGTTCTTGAGAATCAAACATTCAGGAAAGAACAAGTTTAAAAAAAATTTGGAGTCCATAATACTCCAGGAACGTAGTTCCTTCAAATCAAGAACTTAGTTCTTTAAAAAATTCAACCCAAAATCGTCAAAAAATAGTGATTTTGGTGGTCCTTAATGGTCAAAATACCATTGATAGAGATTTAACCTCTCTGAAAACGTCAACAGAGATTAAATCACTAAATAAAAGAAAACACAGTGCCTCACGTGAAAATCACATAGGCGCCTAAGACAGAAGGCCGGCGCCTCACGCGAAATACACGTGAGCGCTGAGTTAAAGTGTTTAGCACTTCATATGCAGCCAAAATGGCTAAGTGCTTGGCACTAATTGGACAGCGCTCGGCGCCTCACGGAAACACACGTGGGTGTAAGACCAAAATAAACGAGACAGCGCTGCACGTGCTCCTAACGCGGATGCCCTCCAACAAAAGATTCAGCGCCTCACGTGCTTCATATATGGGAGCCCTCATACAAAGGGCCCAGCTCCTCATGTGCTTCCCACATGGGCATCCAAGACAGAAGGCTAGCGCCTCATGTGAAATACACATGAGCACTGAATTAAAGTGCTTTGCACTTCATATGCAGCCAAAACGGCTGAGTGCTTAGCACTGATTGGGCAGCGCCGAGCGCCGCACGTACACCTCACGTGGACGCCATAAAATATGCTTAGCACTTTATGATTAGACAAAACAACTAAAGTGTTCAACACTTATTGGGCAGCGCCCATGACTGAATGCTTCACATGATATACATGTGAGTGTTAGAGCTCAAATAAGTGCATAGCACTTTTACACAAAAAGAAAAAGGCTAAACAAACAGGGTACAAAAAAGTGCTTAGCACTTTTGAATAAGAGAAAAAAAAAGACTAAGCAGACTAAGCCCAAATTGGCTAAGTCTTTGAAATTTTCTTACAGCTGAGCCTAAATGCTCTTTTACTGGATCTTAAGTAAAAATGATCTTAAAATATTATTAAATTGATCTTAGTCTCAAATAAGACTAATGTATCCTTAGAAAAAACAAACTAAGCCCAAATGCCCACTTATATACTTAAGTTGATCTTAATCTCAAACTAGATTAACGGTCCTTAAATAAAACAAATATACTTTTGAACTGAAGGAATATACAATCTAAGTTCAAAACCCTGTCAAGCAAATCCTTGACCCAAACCCAAATCTAAAATATACGGATTTGGAATGATTCGCGCCTTATAGGCGATGGCATAAAATAGTCTCCGTATACAATCCACGGGCAACCAAAATAAACAAAAATATATACGAAACGAAGTGAACTGCCGGAGCAGGAGAAAATGGTTATCGCAATACAATAACGTAATTAACTGCAAGGGGCTTGCGCCTGCAGGGAAGAGCGTTACCATAATCAAAAACCCCTCACAAATGAGGGAGGATCTGATAATGTCTGCTACAACGGTCGCATCTGTCCAAACCTCCGATATATGGTGCCATAAATCAACTTGGTATCTTCGGAGAGGTGGATGGAGAAATCCAAATAGCATTTGTCCCCAAAATTCAGGTCAAATGTCCCAACATCTCGGTCCCTGTCTTTCGGCGGTGAACAATGCAGATTTCCTTACGTTGAGAAGGTTGACGGAGGATCCATTGTCGACAAGGATTTTCCTTATCTCGATGTCGTGGCAGTACCCGGTGATATACAATGGGCGATTATGCTCGTATGTACCGAGGAGGTGATCTTCATTGCTGAGTGTAATATCATCCGTATGAACCTCTGCCAGTTCATTTTTCATCTTTTCTTCCGTGAGGAAAGCTTGGAACTGATCAGGCTCTTGTAATGCCTTGATCAAGGAATCTCATGCCTCTTTAGACAGGAGGAGAGTATCCAATATGCTTAACTGCGAGGGTATCTTTCTCAGATGTGCTAAGATATTGTAATCCACCTTACTTTTCTTAGGCGGGTCTTTTACGGCGAGTTCTTTGACAACTCCATTGTCGAGGGCGAATTCCTCAGGTATTTTCCCTTTCCCTTTATCTTTTTTGTTCGGACCTTGTTTTTAAGTCCGAGATACTTCTCATGCAGCGTGTGGTTACGCAGCTGAATATTCTCGCAGTTCTTCTCCTCCTCTTCTTTTTCAGAGGCGGAGTCTTTGAAAAGAGGGTTGAGGGGTATTTCGTCCTCAGAATCGCTCCCGAAAATAAGGACTTAGGGTTTTTCCCCTTCTGAACTGGTACCAACCATATGACAGTTGCTAGTCATTTTTTCAGGTGTGCTCATCCCACTATTTTGCCATCAATGAGCACAAGCTTCACACTTCATCCTTTTGAAGTGTTTTTTGATGGGCAACGTATCCTTGCTACCACTTCTTGAAAACATTGCATTCTTCGGTAGGGTGTGTGACCTTCCGATGATATAGGCAGTAGGTTGGATGTGATTCTTCTCCATCGAGGCACATGACCCCAGGAGTATTCTTTCTAAGAGATGGCAGCTTCATCCCCATTGATAGGGCTTTGGCGAACCACTTCTCTGTTTTCATCCTGCTCTTATTTGTTGCAGGTGTGCTTTGCTTTAGTTGGAGTACTTTACGACTCGTCTTCACCGCAGATTCTTTATCCAGACGCTGGCGCTTAGCCTTTTCATATATGGTTGTCTCGCATTCTCAGTCAATTTTGCTTTTTTGAAAGGCTTCGTTTAGCATCCTCTTAATCGGGTCTTCTTCTGGCAGTTCCGGGGACTTTAGCGTCGATTCTGTCCCCAGTTCCTCTGCGTTTTTTTTTGATACCGAGGGAGCCTCTTCGCCATACAACAACAAATAGCAGACCATGTGGAAACTTGCCACACGCTCTTCGGTGTCTTCTGATGAGTCATTTCCCTCATCATTATCACTGTCTCCGTCCTCAAGAAATATGCTTGAGGAATTTTTCGGGCGTGATCGGTGTCAGCGCTTTCTGGTTATACTTCTTCAGCGCATCTATGTATTTTTAGATCTGTGCACTTGTCATCATACTCAGCAGGCTGCATAGGCTTCTTGGTCTTCTTCTTTTTCTTCGAAGACTTCGAAGGCTTGACTTGGGGTTTTTTTCCCTCGTCAACAATTCTCGGTGCGAGACGAGGTTTTAGAATCCCTTTGATTATTTCGGGTTCAAGTAGGCTTTTCCACCTGACTGCCGGACATGCTAGTAAATCCTTCAGCATTCTTTTAGTTTTCGCTAAAAGAACGACTTCCCATAGAGTTTCTTCCACGAGTGAGCATGATACCTCCTGCGCATCCACCTTTTTGGGAGTGTGCTTCTGGGGTGGGTTTACCTTTCAGTTATCAAACAGTGCGAATTTCCCTTGTTGATACTGGTTCTCGACCCAGTTTTTGAATATGTAGCAATCTTCAATTGGGTAGCTCACCATTCTGTGATAGGAGCAGTAGTTAGGGCTGTTGATGCCGCCGGGTTGCGGTGGATGCCTCAAGTATGGAAATGTGAAGAGTTTATTACGCATTGCCAATTTAAACAGTCTTCTCGTCTTGTCACAGGAAAACGAGTAAGCGCATCCTAGTCTTTCTTCCAAGGACAGGCTCAGACACGCGTTGTTTTGGCGAGCGGTTGGTTTTGGGCCACTTGGATGCTATTGCGTATTGGAAATGAAGGTCTCTTTCCCTTTACCCTTGTTACTTCGAGGGTCCTTATTTAAGGAGGAAGGCCCATGGCCCATCTGGTCCATTTGGGCCAGTTTATCCATTAAAGCCTAAAAGGTTGTGGGCTTAAAGAACGTCATGAGTAGGGACACAGTCGTTTGAGGATCAAGGGTCCCGATGAACATACCCACGGTAGGAGATTCTTCAATTCGTTGTTCGTAGTTAGACTACAGATTCCGCCATCGGATCGCGTATTAGACCCATGTTTCTCCCGGCTTTACCCTGGCATTGATTAATGTTGTGATCAGGGTCCATTCGCTCGCGCTGGCGAACCGCTGTGTGAATAGTAGTTTCATTTCTGCAAAGGTCTTCACGGAGTCATTTAGGATCTCCGAGTACCATTCGAAGACTGTTTCTGACAGGCTGCCAACGAACTCGTGAAGCAACAGTTTGTCGTCGCCTCCAGTGTCGCCCTACAGAGCTATGAATTGTGCGATATGTTGGTGAGGGCTGCCTGTTCCTTTGTAGATATGGAACTTGGGGATCGTGTATCCCAGCGGGTATTTGATTTGATCATACCAACCTGGATATGGTCGTCCGGTTCTGACAGTTTGGCCAGCGACTTCATTAGCTTGATGAGCTCTTATTTGTTGAGCAATGTAATCGTCAAGGGCGGCCTTGGAGATTGTTTCCTTCTTAGCTGCTGAAAAAGCCGGAGGGGGGTTTGATGTTTCCCCTTTGTCATCCTCGATGATTATCGTCGGATCTTCGGCCGGGGGTTCTGGCTGATCATCATTCCAATCATGTCTTGGAACAAGAAAGCCATCTGGTTTATATTAGCAGCTTGCTCAGTGGCTTCTTCGTCCTTTCCCTCCAGCACCCTTCGCAGAAACTCTATATTGGTCTCTTGCTCTTGGTACTGTTTAGCCTCTTTATCCAGACTTTCTTTTTGTCCAGTGAGTGCCGTCATTTTGTTCAGCATTTCTTAGAGTTTTTGTTGTTACTCTTGATCTTTGTCAGCAACCGAATTTGCGGTCAATGACTCACCGAAGCACGACTCCCTTCTTGCTCATTGATCATATAGACCGTATAGACGATAATGGCCCCAGTCTTGCGGCATTTAGATCCATCGCCTTTGGAATTTACCACGGGTGGTAGAGTTTTCTCCAGCGTCATTCTTTTATGAGAGATTGGAGTTAAAGGAGCTGTTGTAACTGCCACCTATTTAGGAGATGTCCCTTGTTGTATGGCGGAGGATTGGTCCTTTTCTTGTCGAACCTTCAATTTCTTTAGTCGACAAGAGTAGTTTTGGTTAATTACAGAGTCTTGGACTTTTCTCTAGACCCTGTGAATTTGCGAGGAGAACCGATGATGAGGCCGCTCCAGCATTGCCTGCACCATAACTTTCGCAGGTGGGAGAGATTTCTTTAGCACCGCCGTTGGGGAGCTTTTGCGCACCTTCCTAAGCGGATCAAAGATGTTCCCGGTTGGAACACCAGCGTCGACTTCTACCATTGGAGCTGGTGACGTGAGTTCATATGGAGAGTTACCCCATCTTTTATCACTCAGAGCCAGTGGCGACGCCGAGCGTGCCTTGTTGAAGGGACCGTCTTAGTTTTGAAAGCGGCTTCATCATGCCCCCGGCTTTGCGGGGGGGTTTCAACCGGAGTCAACCTATTGAAGACCGATGTCCTTGATGGAGTTTGTGGAGAAGCTGCCAATCTTTCGAAGACTGACCGCCTGATAGGGTAAGCACCTTTGACGGCTTCGCCTATAGCAGGAGTAAGGAGGGCTAACCGTTTTGGGGTAGCCCCTTCAGATATCACTAGATTCTTTACGGGCCCGTTTGAGTTCTTTCTTAGTATGTTGAAGACTGAGATGCCAGAGTTTGATGGCTCACTGATGGGGGTCGTTGTGGTTGCCAACCGATCAAAGACCGACCTTCTGGGAGCTTCTTCTTGCAGCATTGAGGCACTGAAACTCAAAGGTGGGAGCATGGTCCCAAAGAACAATCCGGTAGTGGCTTGGGTGACCTGCACCACTGGCATTAAGAAAATAGAGGCCGCATTAGGCCTAAAAGTCACTCCTCCAGTTTAGGTGAAGCGGGAGTTGCTGCTGCATGAGGTGCAGCTGAGAGCTATTGATTTTCTGCACAGGAGCGAGACACCAGGTTTTAGTACCTTGCATCCAGGGGCAACCATAGTGAACCGCGATTTTGTTCGTGAACATGACACATGAAGTGTGGAGTGGAAAGAGGAAAAGGTCCCACCGAGCGTGCTAAGAATCTGTTTACGGCCGAAAGACCAGACTGAGACTGTAGGGATGTTTATCCAGAATTTGGGGGTAAATACTATTTGGACATATCCATCCACCTCTCCGAAGATACCAAGTTGATTTATGGCATCGTATATCGGAGGTTTGGATAGACACGACCGTTGTAGCAGACTTCATCAGATTCCCCTCATTTGTAAGGGGTTTTTGATTGTGGGGACGCTCTTCCCTGCAGCTGTAAGCCCCTGTAGTTAATTACGTTATCGCGTTGTGATAACCACTTTCTCCTTCTCTAGCAATTCACTTCATGTCATGTGTTATTTTGTTGTTAAGGTTGCCTGTGGATTGTATACGGAGACTAATTTATGTCGTCGCCCATAGGGCGCGGATTAGTCTAAATCCGTATATTTTAGATTTGGATTTGGGTCAAGGATTTGCTTGACGGGGTCCACGTTAGTAGCTTGGTTTGCCAACGAGAATGAACTTAGGACACATTTCTCACATTTGTGAGGTCCATCCATTTATAGGATATTTGAGTTTGATCTAAGAATCGTTAGTCATATTTGAGACTAAGATCAACTTAAAAACAAATGAGCAAATGGGCTCAATTATTTTTAACTAAGGATACGTTAGTCTTATTTGAGACTAAAATCAACTTAGCAACATTTTAGGACCATCAAATTTTAGTTGAGATCCAACAATAGAGCATTTAGGCTCAGTTGCAAGAAACTTTAGAGAGACTTAGCCAATTTGGGCTTGGTCTGCTCAGACTTTTTTATTCAAAAGTACTAAGCACTTATTTGGGTCTGTTTGCTCAGCCACTTTTTCCTTTTATGCTAGCAATTTTTTGGAGCTCTGGTGCTCACATGTATATCATGTGAGGTGCTCAGACATGGGCGCTGCCCAATAAGTGTTAGCACTCAGCCGTTTTGGCTGTATATGAAGTGCTAAGCTCTTTTATATGGCATCCACATGAGGAGCACGTAAAGCGCTGTCTCATTTATTTTGTTGGGCATCTACGTATGTTTCACGTGACGCGCTGGACACTGCCCAATCAGTGCTAAGCACTAAGCCGTTTTGGCTGTATATGAAGTGCTAAGCACTTTTGCTCAGCGTTCATGGGTATTTCACGTGAGGTGCTGGCCTTCTGCTTTGGGTGCCTACGTGGAAAGAACGTGAGGCGCTAGCCTTCTATTAGGAAAGGATCTTTTATGTCCTCACGTGTTTTTCACATGAGGTGCTGAGTTCTTTTTCTTCTTTTTTTAGAGATAGAATCTCTGTTAATATCATTTTAACCATTAATGATCACCAAGATCTTTATTTTGAGAATCTAGGATCGAGTTCATTTGAGAACTAAGTTCTTGATTTGAAAGAACTAAGTTCATGGAGTATTATAGACTCCATCTTTTCCATGTTCTTCCCTGAATTTTTGAATCTCAAGAACAAGATCTTCCCGATGAGAATTAAATTCTCAACTTGTAGGAGACTTTTCTTGTGGATCTTAGATCTAGAGAAAGAACTAAGATTTTTGAGAAGGGTTAAACCCTTATATAGGTAAAAGAGATGTTTTGATCTCTGTGTTTTTTTTACCTAGAGTTTGAAAAGAGGGAGATCTTCTTCATCTTTTGAGAATTAAGTTCTCTGTTTTCGTTTTTGTAGAGAAACTTATGGGGTCAATCCTCTCTCTCTCGGTGGTCTTCTTTTAAGACTTGAAGTCTCGAGTCCTTTATATAGTAGAGACAAATTATTAATTAGTTTGAGAAAATCTCTCATTTGAGAGATACCAATTGATTTAATTGGTCTCAAAATTTGCTCGGGGTATTTTATCCATCGTTGGATCTTTAATCCAATGATTTTTGTTTTATAGAATTTTATTCAGTCAAACGGTGATTTTTTAATCACCCTTGGATTTTTAATCCAAGGGCTCTCTGTTTTACAGAGAGCAATCTTTCTTTGTTCAGAAAAATAGGGGAAATATACTCCTAAAAATAGAATTTAATTCTATCATTGGATCTTTGATCCAACCGAGAATATTTTTCTCACTTAGAAAGATTAGGAAGATATTTTCTCCTGATAGAATTTAATTCTATCATTTGATAATTTATCATCACCATTGGATCTTTGATTCAAAGGCTCTGTTTAACAGAGAATATCCCAGAATTTAGGAAAATATCCCCGATGTAGAATTTAATTCTACCTGCTTTTAATTTGGGGGACGGCGCTCACGTGTTGTGCACGTGAGCGCCAATTAAGAATTTAATTCTTATATATGATATGTGCTCCTGTACTTTGCACATTAGCGCCTACGTGAACTTTACGTGCGGCGTCACCATAGAATTTAATCCTAAGAGGTTGGCGCCGGCGCCTTCATAGGGAGCACATGAGGCGCTGTCTCCTTAATCAGAGCTTGGCTCTTTTTATTATGTTTAAATATTAGGGGAACACCTGCAATTATAATAATTGACTTGAGGGCACTATAACCAATAGCTTCGTCTGTCTAGGGAGGGTGAGCGAGCAGACCAGGTATAGAGAAATAAGATTACCCTGTACTTGGAGGCGTTCCGAGCAATGATGCATCTGCCTTTTTCATCCGAGATTTGTGCTATCCTTCATTGCTTTCAACTTGCCCCAGGCCAGCTAGCGTAGAACTCATGGAGAATTCACCTCGGGTTCCTGGTCCGGCTGATACTTGATTGGATCCCCTTCAACTTAAGTTTTCTCCTCTCCTTCCTTTGCTACAAAAATCACCCCGGTACTCATAAGAACGAGCCGAGTTAGGTTTATCTTTCTTTTAACAGGTATAAGGGTAGGGCGGTCAGGTCAGGGGTTGTAGTCATTCCTTCTTCTATCCACGAGTGGAAGGAGAAGTTCGTGTTCGTTGGCCCTCCGAAGGGAGAGAAATGGCCAGTTCACACCAAGTGGCATAGGGAGGATTGCCCAAGGGCCAAGCAGTCAAGCGGTCCGGAAGCGGGAGTCATGTCTGTTCACCGCCGGAAACGGAGACGAATCGGGATGGATCGTCTTGCTTGAATCTGGGGGCAGATGCTATTTGGATTTATCCGCCCATCTCTCCAAAGATACCAAGTTGATTTATGGCACCGTATATCGGATGTTTGGATGGATGCGGCCGTTGTACCGTGACTTTATCAGATTCCCCTTCGTTTGTGAGGGGTTTTTGATTGTGGGGATGCTTTTCCCTGCAGACGCAAGCCCCTGCAATTAATTACGTTACCGTATTGCGATAACCACTTTCTCCTGCTCCGGAAGTTCACTTCGTGTCGTGTGTTTTTGTTTATTTAGATTTCTCGTGGATTGTATACGGAGACTAGTTTCTGTCGTCTCCCGTAGGGCACGGATCAGTCCAAATCTGTATATTTTAGATTTGGTTTTGGTTTATTTAAGGACCGTTAATCTGGTTTGAGATGAAAATCGACTTAAAAATATGAGCATTTGGACCCAATTATTTTAGTTTAAGGACATCGCGGTCCATTACCGCCGTGTTTGGGGCAGATATTAGTTTAAGGACATTTCGGTACGACATTCCCATTTTGGGGAAACGCGTTAGTTTAGGGAAGTTTCGGTCTGTTATCGCCATGTTTGAGGCGAGGTTCTGAAGTGTGCACGTCAATTTAGGAGTGCATCAATGTTTGACGAAAAGAGTTGTTGGTTATCGGGACCCGCCACCTCTTTGAAGACGTTGAGGAATTACAACGACATATATCAGAGGTGTAGAAGGATATACTCTTGAACCAAATCCCGTATTTGAGGGAAAAAGGGGTTGTGGTGGACCTAAGAATCGTTAGTCATATTTGAGACTAAGATTACTTTAGGAGATACGAGATGAATATCATTTTGGATATCATCAAGGAGGGATCATTAATCATGTTTAACACTAAGATCGGCTCAATAATATTTTTAAGGATCATTTTTACTTAAGATCCATCAAAAAAGCATTTGTGCTCAAAAGCAAGGAACTTTGAAGGCTTATCCAATTTGGGCTTAGTCTGCCTACTCTTATTCAAAAAGTTCTAAGCACTCATTTGGGCTCTGTCTGTTCAACCCTTTCTTTTTCTGAAAAAGTGCTAAGCACTTGATGCTCTGACACTCACATGGGTGTCATGTGAAGCATTTGATTATGGGCGCCTCCCAATGAGCGTTGAGCACTCTGCCACTTATGCTATTTATGGAGTGCTGGGGACTTTTCTCTCTTTTCTTCTTTTTTGATGGCGCCCACATGTGGATTACGTAAGGCGCTGGGGCGCTGCCTAATCAGTGCTAGGCACTTAGCCATTTTGGTTATATGTGAAGTGCTAAGCACTTTTATGTGGCGCCCGCGTGAGGACCACGTGAGACGCTGGGGCGCGGCCCAATCAGTGCTAAGCACTTATCCATTTTGGCTATATGTGAAGTGCTAAGCAATTTTTACGTGGCGCCCGCATGAGGAGAACGTGAGGCGCTGGGTACTGTTAAAGAGGGGCGCCCACATGGGAAGCACGTGAGGCATTAGTTTCTTTTATATAGAGATTTAATCTCTGTTGATGGTATTTTGACCATTAACGATCACCAAGATCACTATTTTGAGGATATGGGATCATGTTCTTTTTTTTAAGAACTAAGTTCTTGATTCGAAGGAACTGAGTTCCTGGAGTATTATGGACTCCATATTCTTTCTCTTTTAAGGTTTTTCTTCCCTTAATCTTTGATTCTCAAAAACAAGATCTTTCCGATGAGAATTAAATTCTCAACTTGTGGGAAACTTGTCTTATGGATCTCAGATCCAGAGAAAGAACTAAGTTATTTTCGAAGGGTTCAACCTTTAGATATGTTAGGTAAAAAAGATGTTTTGATCTCGATGTTCTCTTTACCTAGGGTTTCGAGAATGGAGCTCTTCTTCTTTGAGAATTGAATTCTTTCCCTCTGTTTTTTCTCTCTGTGCCTCTGGTCCCTGGTGTCTGTCCTCGTCTCTTCTTCCTCCCCTCCTTATTGTATGAGACTTGAAGTCTCGGGGGCTTTATATAGTGGAGGAAAAATTGTTGATTAGTTTTGAGAAAATCTCTCATTGAGAGATTCCAACTGATTTAATTGGTCTCAAAATTGATTTGGGGAATTTTACCCACCATTGGATCTTTAATCCAAGGACTTCTGTTTTTACAGAATATGATTTTAGGTTTTTAACGAGATTGGGGAAATATTTTTCCTGTACAGAATTTATTTTGTAAAACGGTGATTTTTAATCACCATTGGATTTTTAATCCAACGGTTCTCTATTTTACAGAGAGCAATCTTTCTTATTTAGAAAGATTGAGGGAATATATTCCAAAGTAGAATTTTATTCTACAATTGGATTTTTGATCCAACCGAGAGTACCTTCCTTATTTCAGAAAGATTTAGGAAATGTTTTCTTCCAACAGAATTTAATTCTGTATTTTGATGATGTATCATCTCTGTTAGATCTTTAATCCAATGGCTCTGTTTAACAGAGAGTATTGTAGAATTTAATTCTACCTGGACGCTGACGCTCACGTGTCGTGCACGTGGACGCCACTTAAGAATTTAATTCTTAAGATGGGTATTCATGTGCTTTGCATATTGGCTCCCGCGTGAGGAGCACGTGCGGCGCCATCTAAGAGTTTAACTCTTAAGATGGGTATTCCTGTACTTTACACATTGGTGCCCGCATGAGGAGCACGTGCGGCGCCGTCTAAGAGTTTAACTCTTATGTAATGAACTCTTCTGTGCTTTGCACGTTGGTGCCTGTGTGAGGAGCATGTGAGGCGCCACCATAAGACTTAATCCTATAAGATTGGCTATGGCGCTGGTGCCCTCGTGGAGAGAACGTGAGGCGCTGCCTCATTAAATTCAACATGGCTTTTCTCTTTTATTAGGTTAAACATAGTGTGGAAATAAATGCCCCCCACCGTTGCTCTCACGTGGCTTACACGTGAGTGCAACGGTGTCACCTTTTCAACCGTTCAATCTCCTGGGGAGTTGAATCGTCCCTTCATGTCCTATAAATAGGGCATTTGGCCCTTCAGATGACTGCTGTTTTATCATCCTCTTGAGTCTTCTTCTTCCTTGAGAATTTAATTCTCTTTTCAGAGCTTAGATCTCTGTTCCCAGAACTTTCTCAAAGTCAAACTCTGTCAAAATTTGGTAAGAATCATGACCATGATTTAACTCCTAAAGAAAATCTTAAAAGAACCTCTTCTTGTTTTGGGTTTTTAACCCATTAACAGAGCTTTGCTCTTCTCTTGGAACGATCTCTTAGAGATCTAAAAAAAATTATTTGGATAGACCATGGGTCATAGGGATCTTAGGGTTTTACCCTGTTAGTGACTTTGATCTTTGAAGGTTGTTTGGAATCTAATTCAATTTCCCGAGCGGATTTTTGGGATTTTATCTCATTATTAGAGAAATTTAATTCCGGATTATTCTACAGAGCTTAGCTCTGAGAGGTATTGGAAGTTTAACTCCACGGTTTAATAAGATTCTTCATTAAATAAGAATCCTTTTGAATTCTTACAATGAGTGCCTTCCTCATCATTGATGGGGGCGTTAGAACCATTGTAATTTCTTTCTAGATCGTAATGATTTTGATATTTCGATTACTAAATCCCTTACTGGTTTTTTTTTTCTTTTTGCAAATACTATGGTGTCTCGTCTTTATGATCTTAAAAGATTATCTCTTATGAAGATATTCGCATCCAAGGCTGCTATCAAGGCCAAGAATTTATTGACGCCCAATGTGCCGAGGTGATGGGTCGCTTTGACGACTACAACGGTCGATTAATCCCCCGTTGTTCTGCTCTTTTGAAAATTATCGTTGGGTTGATTTGGGAATCAATCCCTGAGCTTGATGAGGCTATGCCGCTCAAAGCGCTTGACGACGCTGAAGACATGGTGCATTCAGTATATCTGATGACCCTGATCTCAAAAAAACGGAGAAATGATCTTGTCGATGTTTTGCATCGCGTATTCCAACAGAAGGCGATAATATCTGATTACCAGATGGCGGATGACATTAGAGGGGATCCCGGCGCTTGCATTCGTGAGAAAATGCATAAGAAAATGGCCAAAGAAGCCAGAAGCACTTTGCTCAAATTTTCTTCTAAGTTCATGAATTCGTGTCCGGAATTCAGTGTCTTACCATTGTAAACATTTTGATAATGTTGTTTTTTTAATCACCAATGTATAAATTTCTTCTAAGTATGAATGACCAAACTCCCCTTTCCTTTTATGCCAATGCTCATGTGTGTCTTACGTGAAGTGTCGTTATACATATATAAAAATTGTTGCCGGCGCCCACGTGTCATGCGCATGAAGCGCTGCTGAGGATTTTAATCATGAACTAGCGCCCGTGCTCACGCGTTACGCATATGAGACGCCGTTACAGGTTCTAAACCTGCAAAGAATCGGCGTTGGCGCTCATGTGTCATGCACGTGAGGCGCTTTTGAGAGAATCGTTTCACCTTCTTGCTCTGATTCCCATGAGTCAATCTTTTCTTTTCCTATGCCCTTTTTGTCTGGACTTGGAAACAGTTCCACCATGCACTACATTTTAGGTGCCTAAACTTGAATGCTTCTCTTTATAATCTGAATCTATGTTTTCCCTCTTTCTTCACAAGGAGAGTGCCATTTATAACAAACCAAGAGTTATGGCTTGCAATCGTCCGCATGCTCGTCGACAACTATGAGAAGTACCTATTGAGAGAATGGTTCCCCGTTTTGCTGCGCAACTAGTAGATCCCGTTCTCACTGATGACCAGTGTGACTCGGTGATCCCGTTCTCTTTTAAGTTTGTTCTTCTCTGAATCTTTGATTCTCAAGAACAAGATCTTCCCGATGAAAATTAAATTCTCAACTTGTGAGAGACTTGTCTTGTGGATCTCAGATCTAGAAAAAGAACTAAGTTCTTTTAGAGAGGTTCAACCCTTAGATATATTGAGTAAAAGAGATGTTTTGATCTCGATGTTCTCTTTACCTAGGGTTTCGAGAATGGAGCTCTTCTTCTTTGAGAATTGAATTCTCTCCCTCTGTTTTTTCTCTCTGTGCCTCTGGTCTCTGGTGTCTGTCCTCGTCTCTTCTTCCTCCCCTCCTTGTTATGTGAGACTTGAAGTCTCGAGACCTTTATATAGTGGAGGCAAATTGTCGATTAGTTTTTCATTGAGAGATTCCAATTGATTTAATTGGTCTCAAAATTGATTTGGGGAATTTTACCCACCATTGGATCTTTAATCCAAGGACTTCTGTTTTTACAGAATATGATTTTGGGTTCTTAACGAGATAGGGGAAATATTTTCCATATACATAATTTATTATGTAAAACGGTGATTTTTAATCACCATTGGATTTTTAATCCAACGGTTTTCTGTTTTACAGAGAGCAATCTTTCTTATTTAGAAAGATTGAGAGAATATATTCCAGAGTAGAATTTTATTCTACAACTGGATCTTTGATCCAACCGAGAGTATCTTTCTTATTTCAGAAAGATTTGGGAAATGTTTTCTCCCAACAGAATTTAATTCTGTATTTTGATAATTTATCGTCTCCGTTGGATCTTTAATCCAACGGCTCTATTTAACAAAGAGTATTATAGAATTTAATTCTACCTGGGCGCTGGCGCTCACGTGTTGTGCACGTAGGCGCCACTTAAGAATTTAATTCTTAAGATGGGTATTCTTGTGCTTTGCACATTGGCGCCCACTTGAGGAGCACGTGCGGCGCCATCTAAGAGTTTAACTCTTAAGATGGGTATTCATGTGCTTTGCACATTGGCGCCCACATGAGAAGTACGTGCGGCGCCGTCTAAGAGTTTAACTATTATGTAATGAACTCTTCTGTGCTTTGCACATTGGCGCCAGCGTGAGGAGCATGTGAGGCGCCACCATAGGACTTAATCATATAAGATTGGCTCTGGCGCAGTCGCCCTCATGGAAAGCATGTGAGGCGCTGCCTCATTAGATTCAACATGGCTTTGCTCTTTTATTAGCTTAAATATATTGGGAAAACAGTGTCGTGGTGGGAGCCGATCCAGCGGGCCGACTCCTTGCTTTTCGAGTAGAGTCTGAGCTGGGCGGGACTATGTCCCGTGCGCTTCGAGGGTAAATTAGCTCTTCGCCGATTAATTTAGGCTTAGAGTAGTTTGTCGTTTTTATTGCTGATCTTTTATTTTCTTTTATTTCACAGAGCCCATAGACCGATCGAAGATCATGGCCACCCTGGCCGCCAAAATACAGGGAAGGAAGGGCGGCGGCGCTAGTTCGTCCAAGCCTGCACTGGGGGTGGATCCCCGGCAGGGTCCTCCCGCTAAGGTCGTTGCCGCTCCTCCTATCCCGGAGGAGCACAGGAGTGGGGGGAAGAAGCATGCCCGGGAACAGGCTCTTCGGGCCAGACCGGCAGCTCCCTCCTTCGCTGAGTCTCCGGCCAAGAGACTTAAGAAAATGGTTTCCCGGCCACCCATGGCCGAGATACAGGTGCAGGAAGGCGACTTTTGTATTGAGGTGCCGTCGGGGCTTTCCATGGCCGACTGCTTACTAGCGGACATAGAGAAGGCAGCGGGGTCCAGGATTCTCCGGGTACCATGAAATCCCAAGTTGCAGTGATAGCCAAGGAGGCCATCTAATCATTAAGAAAAATAAAAATTTCCAAGTGATTTTTCCTTTGTTTAGTTTCTGACAAATGTTGTTCGTGTTTTTCTGTAGGTCCTTAAACATTGTGCCCTCCTAACCGCCATGAAGGCCGAGAAGGTTACCCCAGCGATGAAAAAGGCCTGAGAGTCATCCTCATGTGAGGAAGATCTCCTCGGCAAACTGAAAGAGGCCGAGGATAACGCTGCCTCTTTTGAGTCAAGACTGGTATCAGAGGGCTTGAAGGCCACGAGGCTGAAGGAGACTCACCGGGCCTTGATCGAGTCTAACCGGGCTCTTCAGGCCTGGGTTGGCGAGGTTAATGAGCTTTTTAAGGCCATAAGGAAGCAGAGGGACCTGTGCAAGGGGGATGCCCGGGCGGCTCACGAGGCGGCGAAGCGAGCCGAGGATAGGGCGGAGAAAGACATAGAAGACTACAAGGCGTTCGACCAATTCTACATCGACCTTGCAGATTCAGCGGCCGTCAGGTGGCATAACACCCTTGACACCGTCAAGGAGATGGTGCCTGGGTTCAACGATCGGGAGCTTCACGCTAGGTATCCCCTTGTGAAGGAAAGACCCCAAGGCGGTGGAATCGAGCCAGCGGGTGGAGGCTAAACTGCTGGCAGAGGTGCCGAGCAGGCGGGTGGAGGCGAAGCAGCCGGGGGAGGTGCCAGGCGGGCAGACGACGGGGATGCTTAAGTCAAGAAGGCGGTTTGAAGCCGTCGTTCTTCCTGCTCCCCTTTTGTTTTTGTTTTATTCTTGTAAGCCTTCGGGCATTTTGTAAAGCTGAGGAGATTATAATACTTTATATATAACTTGGAATATTAATAAAGTATTTTTAGCCCATCCTTGATGAGCTTGACTGTAATGTTTTCGTTCTCCTTTATTTCCCAAATGTGGATAGATCGGTGCCCCTCCTTATCCCGGAGTAGAGGTGACGCGAGATGAGCGAACACTAAGTATAAGTAAGCCGGTGTTCCCTCTATACCCTGGAGTCGGGGCAACATAAGAAGAGCGAACACCAAGCATAAGTAGACCGGTGTCTCATCCTAGCCCTAGAGTCGGGGTAATGTGAGACGAGTGAACACCAAGTAAAGGTAGACCGGTGTCCCCTTCATACCCTGGAGTCGGCGCAACGTGAGATAAGCGAACACCAAGCATAGGTAGACCGGTGTCCCCTCCTCGCCCCGGAGTCGAGGCAATATGAGACAAGCGAACACCAAGCATAGGTAGATCGGTGTCCCCTCCTCTCCGCAAGATGAGCGAACTCCAAATATAGGTAGACCGGTGCTACTACTCCTTCGGATTTGAGTAGGGTTGGAGTTGGGTCGACCATTTGGGGCCGAGCAGGAAGCTACGTGGTGGCCTCGTGAGGAGGGCATTTAGATTAAGAATCTGGGCCAAGCAGGAAGCTGCTTGGCGTCCTCATGATGAGGAATTTGGATCTATAGTGTTGCTAGGAAGGAAGCGACCCACCGTGGATGGGCCGAGCAGAAAGCCGCCATGCGGCCTTGTAATGAGGGCTTTTAGATCAGGAATCCGGGCCGAGCAAGAAGCTGCCCAGTGGCCTTGTAATGAGGACTTTGGATCCATAGTGTTGCTGGGGGCAGGAAGCTATCCGCCACGGATGGGCCGAGCAGGAAGCTGCCCGGCGGCCTCGAGATGAGGGCTTTAGATTAGGAATCCACTCATGTGAACTAGTTAATGGGCGGTTAGATCTCCATGACTTCAATGTTTGTGCCTCCTTGATTCCCGGTGCTACGTGGCATATGGAGGGTATCTCGAGATACGCATAGATCTCCTGAAGATGTCATTCAATCTTCTCTGATCCAAGTGAAAGGGAGGGAGCCAACAACCGAGTGCCGCGTAGCGGTGCCCTATCGGGTAGATCTGATACTCCGCAATTCGCGCCATAGCGGGATAAGATCTTGACTATTGGGGAATTTTCATTGAGGCTATAAATAGTGGATCCTTGGCCCCACTTGGGCACTCCTATCAACTTTGCGTAGTTCATTTTTCCTTGATGGTCGTCCATGCATACACCATCCGAAATATCTCATCTCGCGACGACGTCTACCATTACGACTTTGATCTTTCCGAGGCGACATATGAGGCCGTGATAGGTCGTTTGGAGCATCACTGCGGGCGTTTGCTACCACACCGATCTTCCGTCCTGCAGCTGCTCATCTATGCGATCTGGAGATCCACCCCTGGTCTTTTCGGGGTATTGTCTCAGCTAGCTCTGGATCAGGCCGTTGACAAGATGCACACCGCCCATGAGTTGAGCCTAATCTCGAAGAGCATGAGGGAACGCTCGATAAATATCCTTCGCCGAACTTCTAACAATGGCCGATCATAGCCTCATACTCGGCAGCGGAAGTCTCCAGTGAAACCATAGCTGCTTGGGTCCATGGGCATTGGTAAAGGGAGCGATGGGATGTCGCTTGGGCTCGGTTGGAGGATCTCTACTATGAATACCACAATCAATGCTTCCTCGATCCTCTTCCCCCTTTGCTGTAATAGTTAAGGAATATTTTCGCTTTTCTTTTTGCGCGTGACTGGGCGCTTTTGTAAAGCTGGAGAGCCGAGAATACCTCTTATCAATAAAATTTTATCGTTTGTTCATGAGTTTCTTTACAAATTTCTCTTTGCTTAGAGTGTCGATCGTAGAAATTTTTCTTTGCAAATGTGATCATGGGTAGGTCGATGCTTCTTATCTGCTCTTTCAACCCGAAGCTGGAGTAAGACTGGCGGGGCTAGACTTAGGTCGGTTTCCTGCAGGCGTAGTCGTATCTTTTTGCACTTGGGAAAAGGACTGGCCAGGAGGACCTTTCTTGACTCTGAGCTAGGATGGAGACAGACCGCATGCTCGTGAGTGGTCTTAGGGTTCATGGGTTTGGCCGGACAGGAATCCACCCTTCATGAGCGGATGCGACAAACAGGAAGTTGTCCGTCGGCTTCAAGATGGAGAAGGAATCTACTCGTGTGAGGGCTTAATTCGGAAGTTAATCATAAATTCAAATGGCAGGAAAATAGGAATTTTATTATTCAAGAGAGTACAAGTTCATCTATACAATTTGAGCTTTTCGGCGTTATATGGTCGTGGAAAGAAGCGCTCCAAGGAATCTTGGAGGCGGTAGACTCCTCCGAGCAACTCCTCGGCCACGAGAAAGGGACCATCCCACATCAAGGAGAATTTGTGCAGCTTCCCTTGGTCCTTGAACTCATTTCGTCGTAAGACTAGGTCTCCTATCTTGTATGCTCGATGCTTGACCCGAGCATTGTAATACCAGGCGGTCTGCTGTTGATATGCGGCCAACCTTATTTGTGCCCAGTCTCTCTTTTCTAAAAGAATGTCCAAGTTTCTTCGAAAGGCCAAGACATTGGCCTCATCGTCGAAGTACTCGACTCGATAACTGGGAAGGCCGATTTCCGCGGGGACCATTGCCTCTGTGCTATAACAGAGATTGAACGGGCTTTCCCTATGGGCGTCTTCTTTGACGTTCACAATGCTTACAACACCCATGGTAGTTCCTCGACCCATCCGCCCTGTCTCCCTTCCAGGCGGGCTCTGAGGCCTCGGATGACACCTCGGTTTGCTACATCGGCTTGCCCGTTGCACTGGGGATGTGCCACCATGAAGAACTTGACCAATATGTGATAGTCGCTGCAGAATTCTCTGACTTTGTCGTTTTCAAAGTTGGTTTTGTGGCCGATGATGATGTACCTCGGAATTCCAAATCCGATAATTACATTGTTCTGCAGGAACCTCACTGTGGAGGCGGCATCCGGTTTCCTGATCGGCGTGGCTTCGACCCATTTCGTAAAATAGTCCACGACGATAAGGATGCATTTGTGCCCGCCGGTGCTGGTGGAGGTTGGCCAATCATGTCCACCCCTACTACGCGAATGGCCAAGAGGAGCTCAGTGGTGTTAATTCGGTGGCTGGAAAGCGAGGAGTGCTGCCGAAGAGTTGACATGTCTTGCACCTTCTTACTAGCTTTTCTGCGTCTTAGTGGATAGTTGGCCAGTAATACCACTGTAGCAGTATCTTTTGAACTAGGCCGCAGGCCCCTTGATGCGCCCTACCGACTCTTTTGTGTATCTCTCGGAGAACGTATTCTGCATCGTCGGAATCGATGCATCTGAGTAGAGGTTCGGTGTATGAATTTTCGTACAAGTTTCCCTTATTCCATACAAAGTGATGAGCTTTTATCCGGAGCCGGCGTGCTTTGATTCGGTCCTCAGGGAGTACCCCGTCCATGAGGAACTCCACTATGGGCTTTCTCCAATCCGGGAAATCCATTTGAGTGGTGTAGATCCAGTGTATCGCTTCTTTATCTTCGATGCTGGGTCGTGGAAGGACTTTGAAGAGGATGTTTCTCTTATGATTGGCCGAATAAGAGGAGGCAAGCTTGCTTAAAGCGTCCGCCATGGTGTTCAAACTCTGGGGAACCTGTTCCACTTGAACCTCATCAAAATTCTTCCGTAGCCTTTTTACCTCGGCTATGTATTTCATCATCAGTGGTTCCCGGGCTTCGAAACGTTCGGTCACTTGGCCGACGACCAGTGCGGACTCGCTGCACAATCTGATCTTCTTTAGCCTTACCCCGAAGGCGATTTGTAATCCGGCCAATAAGGCATCATATTATGTGGCGTTGTTCGAGGCCTTGAAATCGAACCACAAGGAGTATTCCATCTCGTCTTCATTTAGACTGCGGATAACTAGCCCAGCCCCACTCCCTTCTTTTGTAGAGGAGCCGTCCACGTAGAGTACCCAGTCCATAATTGGACTGAGCTTTTCTTCGACCGAGGGTCGTGGGTCCGAATCCCGTGTCTGCACTTCTTCTTTGTTGGGAATAGTGTAATCGACCACGAAATCGGCTAGGTATTCATACCATAATATTGCATTATTATATTCCCCATTCTTATTCGTTTTATAAATAAACAGGTGCTTTTGACGCATGTCTGCTACATATTACAGGTTACAGGTTCTTGGAGCGAAAACAGTGAAAAAGACAAAAAAGACGATACAAAAGAGGGACTTTTGACCAACAAATAGAAGGATCACAGTCAAGCCTAGACGAAGAACGGTTCACAATATACAAGGGAACGCAAGGTCCAAGATTACAAAGCGAACGGTTAAAAGTCCACCGCAATTATTCACTGGAGATCTGGAAGAAATATAGAAGCTATTTTAATAAGAGAACCAAATAATAAGGAAGCCCAAAGATAGAAGAGCCAACAAAGGAAATTTTAAGGCCCAATACTTCCTTTTAAAGAGACAGAGACATAAAATTTTACCAAAACTTGGAGTCTACTTTGACTAGGTCTTCCTAAGGATATTTTGGTAAATGTAGACATGCGAATCAATTGTAACCTAGGGTTTCCTATTCTCTATAAATAGGAACTCTAAATCATTGTAAAGGCTATGCCTCCCTCATGCCTCCCTTCATGAATAAAATTCAGAATTCTTTTGGAGAGCATCAAGTTGTAAGTTCTTTATTTTCTGTCCTAGGTTAATTTTCTATTCTTGCCCTAGTTAAATTTAATTCCTTGCCCTAGTTAGATAGTTAGATCTTTAATTCAATTGCCCTAGATTAATTTAGTTTTTAGATTTAATTAATCCATTCACACCGTTTGGAATTAACTCGTAAGAGCGATTAGGAAATTCACAACATCCCTGTGGACCGACCTGTACTCACCGGCTAGCTACATGCGACGCCGTTCTTGATTGCGGTAATAGATAGTTTTTGAGATCAATCAAATGGCGCCGTTGCCGGGGATGGCGTGTTAATTCCCTTTTGCAATTTCGGGTTAATCTAAAATTAAAAAATCTGAAAAATCCAAAAAATATATCATCTGTTATTTTTGGAAAGGGTACTTTTTTGTGAGAATTTTGCAGGATCTACAAACAACTACGGATCTGAAAATCTACAGAGATCAAAACAGCAAAGAGACGATCCTAACAACAGAAGATTACAACAAATAAGAAGTAGAAAAAAATTAGAGATCTGAACCTCCCACCGCACCGCCTTTCCGCGGCCACAACCTACCTTAGGCCGTGGAACCGCGGCCGCCTTGTCGATTTAGCACGTGAAAATTTTTCTAGGGATCTGAACTCTTGAGACCACCGCGGATCCACCGCATTAGCCTGCTCCCGCCGCGTAAATGCGGCTTTAAGGTGACCTCATATCGTGAAAATTGCACTGTAAGTCTCCTCAGCTTCTCCTCTGAAAATCTTGATATATCTTCTGTAAATTTGCCTGCAGGATTTTTCCGTGCGCTATAAAAAAAATCTTCCCTTCCAAATAACAAATCTTGTGCAGGATTCTTTGCGCCGCGCATAAAATAAAAAAAGATTTGATTGCAAGTGATTTACTGTTTTGCATATCTTTAATCGGATTTTAAGGGGTTTTTGACCAATTCAGATTGGGTGGGGATTTCATCACCCTTCCCAGGTCCCCAGAAATCACATAAGGTATTTGCATTGACCATTCTTAATTAAAAAATACTAGACTCAGCCCTAAGGACTTCGAGCTCAATAGGACAGAGGACTAGTTATAGGCATCGACCGTTTATCCTAACCTGACTTTGCGGTGTCTAGGCAAGTGTGTCTAAGGCAAGTGGTTACTTAATTAGGACCGCTACTTGTAGCGGGGAGCCTCCCACTTACCTGGCACTTATCTGGCCGCAATTGGCGGTGAAGAGGCAGTTTAAGGTTCTATTTCTAGCCCTTTGGAACAGTTAGGAGCTGTCTAGCTGACCTAGGTGACCCTAGATCTAGGCCTGATTGTGCATTTTTGGTTGATTGCATTTGTGTCTAAGTCCTTTATCGAAAATTTTTGCAAAACGTTCCAAATAAAAAAGAAAAAAAGGAAAAATTTCTATAAAAACTTGCAAAATTTTTTTGTCGCTAAGAAATCCTTGCACCACCTACATTCTTTCTCTTCTCTTTCTTCTATCATGGGTACCCCACATCATAAATCTCTTGCCGAACTTTGGTATCCCGAACCTAACTTCACCTCGTACATCAATTGTTTCGGTCGATTTAAAGAAGATCCTTCCGTGCCCAAAATTTCTTTGAAAGATCAAATAGAAGCGTCTAGGAGAAACAGTTCAACTTTGCAACCCACCTTGTGTCAACCATGTTCACCTTCACCACCTTCGTACGTTGACACCACTTTTTCAAGTCCTGCTGTAACTCCTAAACCGATGTCCATTGCTGAGCATATTGCTCAATCTCGTAGTCGATCTTTCACTCCTCTCAACACATCTAGTTCTAGGAATCAACAAGTCCATCCACCTTTTTATCCACATGTTGATCCTACTCATGTCTAACCATCCAATTCCTATCAGTCCTACCCGACTTTCCCACCTTCACTAGACACTGTTTCTATACGGCCTTTTGGGAGTTTCACGTATCCAAACAATTTCGAATCTTTTACCGAAACCCCTTCACCACCCATGTCTAGTTTAGAACAGTCGTTAGAGGCTTATATCTTAGCAACAAACAAAATGATTAAGAATGTGGATGCGTCCGTAGCCGCCCTTATACAACCTAGTGAACCGGTAGCTAGTTTTCCACTAGTTTCAAATTTTTCAATGTATAAGGAGGCGGTTGGACAGAGGGAGAATTTGAGAGGAGCGAGTGAGTTCTACACATTCCCAAATCAAACCTACCCATACCCACTTGAAGCCCACAACTCCGGTTTTTCATCGATTGTCCCAAATGCTTCACAAGTTACAAACAAAACATCTAACGAGTTGTGTGACTATGTAGTGCTTGATTTGCCCGATTATGAGGAACCGCTTTCGAGTGAAACCGCACCTAATCCGTTTTATATTTACACCTCCAATCTAGAACTTAAATTGATAAATATCCATACTTTTGAGGAGGTGTCAGAAAAAATTGATTTTCACTTGATTGAGGATTTAGACGCCGGGAATATTTTGGAGGATGAACCCGTCGATTTGATTAAAATTTTATGTCCAATTCATCATCCCGAGTCATTAAATGTTACTCCCGAACTTCATATGCGTCTTGATTTTGATGATAATGGCATGGATGAGTTAAATATTGAGGAGAATTATGAGGATAGTATTGAGGAGAGTATTGAGGATAATATTGAGGTTGAACCATTCTTGTTTGATGTGTCGGATTTTCCAATTCATCCTCTTGAACCTTTAACTAAATCACCCTCCCTCCTTTCCATCGTTCCGACCACGCAAAATATCACGCTTGAAGACTGTGAGCTTGAAAAATTTTCCTTTAAATCTGACACAGTTCTCACAGCCGATAACACTTACGAGTGTTTCACTTTTTCGGACGATGTTCATGACTCACCGCCCGAGTTTGAGTTCTTTGAATTTTCAGATGAGTTAGTTGAACTATCAGACTCGATTACTTACAGTCATTTCGAACCATTGATGGAGTCTTTCAAGTTCGAGACAGTTTACTACGGTGAGAATGAGACTATCCCTAATTCACTCCATTTCGTCATTCCTATCGTTCCGACCGTGCAAGAGACCGTTACGCTTTCATCTCCAATACCAAGTTCGGCGTACCCATGCTTTCTTGCGAATCTTGAGGGATTTGACCCCATTTCTCGACGGGTTGATAGGTTAGCGCAATCGCTTTTAACACATCGGTCATCATAAATTGCGCTAATTTATTCACTCGATTTACACTCTCAAGATCGTACTCCACTTCTTTCTCCTTTCCTCCATTCTTCTCCTCCACCGAGACCATATTCTACCCTTCTTCCAACACGATCTCGTGTGTTTCTCATTTCTTTCCTCTACACCCCCTTATTTCACCAACTCGGCCATTACCACGATAAGATTTTTGAATGGTTGATGCTAACCTTTGGCTTGTGTAAGGCCAAGCTTAAGTTTGGGGGGAACCTTGTTATATATATGTATATATATTTTTGTTTTCTTTCTCTATAAATAAAAATAATAATAGAAAAAAAAATTCAAAACATTAAAAAAAATTATAAATAAATAAACAGGAGAGTGCCGACATTTTGACCCTCTTGGTGTAGCATGACAGTGAGGACACTATCAAGTTTAAGTTTGGGGGTATGCTCGGTACGTTTTCTTCCTTCGCATTCATTTGTACATAATTTTGCATTTGCAAACCCATAAAAATTTGAAAAATTATAAAAATAAATGTATTCAATTTTGGCCTAATTGACTTGAGTTTGACAAATAGGTTAACTAGCTAAGAACAACTAGATCTTAGACTTAGTAAATTAAAAACCCTAAAAATAACCTTTCTTAAAGTTTAGCGGTAGAAAGTATATGTCTTTGTAGTTTATTTAGAAATAGGCAAATTTTGGGTTCACTTCTTGGGCTAAGTCGAAACAAAGGAAAAGTATTGATGTTCTTATTAGAGTATAAGTTTGAAAAATAGTTCCTAGCTTAAGTCTAGATTCTGAAAATGTATACTCTACAAATTGCACAATCACGCACCTTGAAACTTGGAATAGTAGAAGAGACCTTGAAATGCTCTTGTCTAAAGTCCTCAGTACGATGGAAAAAAATATATATATACAAGTGTGAATAAAGAAAAAAAAATGAACACTGGTTTTTGTGATTACTTAAGGCTGCAAAAATAGAAAAATATTTAGCGAGGATGCTTCATCACCTAGTACCTTAGACCAACTGGTTTGGGAGTCACTGCTAAAAGCCTTGGGTGTTGCAAGACTAGGAATTACGCTTTAAGGTGCAAACGCATTTTGTAATCGGTCGTTGGTACCTCAAGAAGTATTAACGGTCGCATGAAAGATGTGTATGCAAAATTCATTTAAAAATTCACCAATTAATAAGTGCTTTGGACAACGGACAAGAGTACGATTGCTTGATTTGAATTTCCAAGTGTAGGGGTAATTTATACACACACGTGGGGATATGTGATTGGAGTTTAGATGAGAGAAAGGAGTGAAGAATAGAACTTGTATCTTCAGTGGAGTTGATAGAAATTCCTAAGTGGAGATGGAACTCTAGAAAGAAAACTTAAGAAATGCCAAAAGCTAAGTAGGTCTGCAGAACATATATAATCTTAAGTTAAATGATGAGGAAGTGTGAAGAATATGGGTGGATAATTTACGAGTCGAAGATAATAGAGTTCCTTGTTAGAAACCCTAATTGGAGACCAAAAGTCGAAAAGCCTAATTGATAGGATTTTGTGGGTAGTATCCGCTGAAAACCCTCAGGAGATAACACTCTTCCTACTAGGGACACCTAGAGGTTTAACAGCTTGTTGCACGAGCTCAGTGCAATCGCGTTTCCCTGCGAAAGTGCGGTTAGGTTTTTTGTCAAGAATAAAAAAAAATAAGTTTGCTCGAGGACGAGCAAAAGATAAGTTTGGGGGTATTTGTTCATACCATAATATTGCATTATTATATTCCCCATTCTTATTCGTTTTATAAATAAACAGGTGTTTTTGACGCATTTCTGCTACATATTACAGGTTACAGGTTCTTGGAGCGAAAACGGTGAAAAAGACAAAAAAACGATACAAAAGAGGGACTTTTGACCAAAAAATAGAAGAATCACAGTCAAGCCTAGATGAAGAACGATTCACAATGTACAAGGCAACGCAAGGTCCAAGATTACAAAGCGAATGGTTAAAAGTCCATCGTAATTATTCACTGGAGATCTTGAAGAAACATAGAAGCTATTTTAATAAAAGAACCAAATAATAAGGAAGCCCAAAGACAGAAGAGCCAACAAAGGAAATTTCAAGGCCCAATACTTCCTTTTAAAGAGACAGAGACATAAAATTTTACCAAAGCTTGGAGTCTACTTTGACTAGGTCTTCCTAAGGATATTTTGGTAAATGTAGACATGCGAATCAATTGTAACCTAGGGTTTCCTATCCTCTATAAATAGGAACTCTAAATCATTGTAAAGGCTATGCCTCCCTCATGCCTCCCTCATGCTTCCCTTCATGAATAAAATTCAGAATTCTTTTGGAGAGTATCAAGTTGTAAGTTCTTTATTTTCTGCCCTAGGTTAATTTTCTATTCTTACCCTAGTTAAATTTAATTCCTTGCCCTAGTTAGATAGTTAGATCTTTAATTCAATTGCCCTAGATTAATTTAGATTTTAGATTTAATTAATCCATTCACACCGTTTGGAATTAACTCGTAAGAGCAATTAGGAAATTCACAACATCCCTGTGGACCGACCCGTACTCACCGGCTAGCTACATGCGACGCCGTTCTTGATTGCGGTAATAGATAGTTTTTGAGATCAATCACTAGGGCTTGTGTTTTAATAGCTTGCCTTGGCCGGGCCGTACGACAAATTGTGGCAGTTCCTATCTTCACTCTCTAATCGGCCCGACGACTCGGGGGAACCGAGAATGATCCCCAGGGGTCAGTCGGTGAGAACGGTGATCGTGTGAGCCTGGAAATAGTGTCGTAGTTTCTTAGAGGTGACGACAAGCGCCAGGACTATCTTCTCGATGGCCGGGTACCTGGTCTCCACGTCTTTGAAAACATAGCTGACGTAGTAGACAGGCCTTTGTATCCCCTTGGATTCCTTGATGAGCACGGAGCTGGCAGCCTGGCTTGAGACGACCAAATACAGCAATAGCTCGTCTCCTTCCGCTAGTCGGGTGAGAAGCGGGGGCGTCGTCGGGCGAGTCTTAAGCTGCTCGAAGGCGACTTGACACTCTTCGGATCACTCGAACCCGGGGATTTTCCTTAAGGCTCTAAAGAAAGGCAGGCATTTTTTGCCGCACTAGACATGAACCGACTCAAAGCGGCTACTTTTCCCATGAGCTGCACGATTTCAACATTGCTTGGGCATCACCATGTCAATGACAGCCCTGATCTTTTCAGGGTTTTCCTTGATTCCTCGATGTGTGACCATGAATCCAAGGAATTTTCCGCCCGTGACCCTAAAGGCACACTTGGCTGAATTCAGCTTCATTTTGTACCTCCGCAGGACCTCAAAGGTCTCTCTGAGGTCCGTGGTATGCCGGGCAGATAGGGTGGACTTTACGAGCATATCATCGACGTAAACTTCCATATTTCTCCCAATTTATGGTTTGAACAGCTTGTTGACCAGCCATTGGTACGTTGACCCAGAGTTTTTAAGGCCGAAGGGCATTACCTTATAACAATAGACTTCTCAAACAGTGGTGAAGGCGGTGAGCTCTTTGTTGGCCGGGTTCATCCGGATTTAGTTATAACCGAAGATGGCATCCATAAAGCTCAATAGCTCGTGACCGGCCAAGCTGTCAACTAGCTGATCTATTCGAGGGAACGGGTAGTTGTCTTTGGGGCAGGCTTTGTTCAGGTCAGTAAAATCAACGCACATGCGCTACTTCCTGTTTGCTTTCTTGACCATGACTATGTTAGCTAGCCAAGCTGAATAGTCTAGGTTCCTGATGAAGCCAGTCGTGAGTAGTCGGTCCACTTCCTCCTCGATCGCCTTCTGTTTTACAGGCGTGAAGCTTCTTTTCTTTTAACGGATTGGACATGCTTTTGAGCCAACTCCAAGTTTGTGGGAGATCACCTTGGGGTCAATTCCCGGCATGTCCTCGGGAGTCTAAGAAAATACGTCCGAGTTGCTTCGGAGGAGCCGGATAAGGTTGTCCCGAGTTTCCCCGGTCAAGAGGGAGCCGATCTGGACAGTTCGGCTGTTGTCTCCTGCTTTGAGAGGAACCTCGGACAAGGCCTCCACTGGAGAACCCCGAATCTCTTTTTTATCATCATGTATATCCAGAGATTCCTGAGGATCGCACGGTTCCTTGAAAACATCAACTCCTTTGTCCTCGGGGACCGTCGAGGCGAGACAAGCCCTGGCAGTTTGCTAATATCCGTAAGCCTGACCTATTCCCCCATCGCCCAGAGAGAACTTGAGCGTGAGGTGGTAGGTCGAAATCTGAGCTTGGAGTTCATTCAAAGTAGGGCGACCCAAGAGTATGTTGTAAGACGAAGGAACCCGAACGACGAAGAAACTCACCGACATGGTTCGGGGTCCTATGGCCTCCCCTATGTTGAAAGGTAGGGTGATCATTCCCTCGGCTTGGACGGAGTGGTTTGGAAACCCGGAAAGGACGTACGAGGTCGGTTGGAGATCGGACGGGTTCAATCCTATACGCTGGAAACAGTCGTAAAATAAGATATTCGCCGAGCTTCCTGAGTCAACTAGGATTCTCCGGACCTCGTACTGTTTTACCCGGGCTGTGATCACCAGGGGATCATTGTACAGGATGGATATGCCATGAAGATCTTCATCGATGAAGGTGATGGGAGCAACCTTCTTACACTTCTTAGAGGGAGGACCATTCAAGGTCATGACCGGCCGGATGCGGCGGGTATTCTCGTTGCTCAAAGCCGAGTCGACAGAGACAACCATGATCTGTCCGACCGTCAACTCTCCGGGTGGAGGTTGGTCTGCTTGCTTCCAATATTCTTAAAGTTTGTCCATTAGGTACTTTTCTAGGAGACCAGAGCGAATCAGCTCTTCGATAGAATCACGGAGTTGTTTGTAGTTCTCAGTGGGGTGCCCCTTTGACCGATGAAAGGCATGGTATAGGCCGCGAAGTCGCTTACTCGACCTTTGGATCAGCGGCGGGAGCTTGAAGAATCTCTTGCTCTTCGCCTCCTCTAGCAGCTTGGTCTAGGAGACCTTCAGAGGGGTGTACTCGTGAAACCTTGGAGAATAAGATTTTGGACGATCGGTCTTTTTCTTCTCCTCCCGATCTCGTTTCTTTCGGTTTGTCCGATCCCCATGAGGTAGGTTGGCATTCACTTCAGATTTGAGTTGGATCTCCCGCTCACTCCAGACTTTTACCTCGGCCATGGTCTTGGATTGCGCTAATGCAAAAGTGTGGAGCCACTCTTTATGCTTAAGACCCGATCTCAAGGTGGTGATGTTCATTTCGTTACGGTGCTCTGGTACTTCCAGAAGGGCATTATAGAACCGGGTGACGTAACCTTTAAAAGATTCCCTGTTTTCACTCTTGATGGTGAACAAGTAGTCGACCGCCCTTTTCTGTCGTCGGTTGCTGACGAAATAATCGAAGAACTGAGTAGCCAGTTCGTCGAACGTTGAAATTGAACGCGGAGCAAGGCCACGGAACCAATCTTTCCTGATTCGGATGAGGGTGGTGGGAAAGGCTCGGCACTGAGCCACGTCCGAGTTGTCCTGAAAGCTCATACCCGCTGTGAACGCGTCCAGGTGGTCTTTTGGGTCGGACTTCCCGTCTGTCACGCCCTGCTTCCCAGAGTACGCTAAAATGGGCACGTGACATAGCCAACCATGCTACCTGTGGGTAGGAAGTATCCATCCACAGTCACATTACGGCTGTAGAGATATCAAGAACAAAATAAAACTATCTAAATATGTCCATAATCCAATATATCATGAGTCAAGAATAATAAAATGCGGAAGCAAAAGATCCAATACAAAATAACGAAAATATATGTCCCATAATGCGGGCTCACATCAGGAATAAAATGCAGGAAAGAAAAAACTAACTAATACAGGACTCACAGCTCAGCCTGCTGGCTGAAGTACTCCTGCTCGGACTGCAACAGCGGTACGGAATCTAGGCCATGCAAAACCCAGACGTCAGCGCATCAAGTCATCAAGTAATGTAATATGAACAGTGTAGCAAGCAATGCAATATAAACATGAATAAAACAAGAGTAACAACAATATAAGTCAGAGCAGTGCAGGGTAATGTGCAGTGGGCAAACTGAACTGTTCTATCAGGTTGTCTGTTCTAAAGTCTTTGAAACCAATTGATGAATCATCGATGTAACTCAATAGTATCCCGTGCATGCCCGGGACCACGGTATAAGACTCTCGGGCTGAAACCGAGATGTGCCGCTAGGCAGTAAAGGGTAGTAGGTATAGGCGAGTGATGTCAGCATCATCACTCCGGGCTGGCCTAGCCTGTAAGATTGATCAGAACAGGTATCGAATTGTTGAGTTACAAGTCAGGTTTCACCTTTGATTACCCCATACCTCCAAATTATGTATGTCAAGTCATGTATTCAGTAATCAAGAACTAATGCCAACACAGAATCAGGTAAAAGCAGGTTTGTCTGGATAGACAACAGGAACGGTCCATGAGGACTACATGTCAGGTTTGTTGGCATTAGACACAAGATCAGGTAACGGGTCAGGTCATGGTACATCAGGTCAAGTTAAGCAGTGTACGGTACCAGGTCGGGTCAATTAATATGCGTGTAGCATGTCAAGTCAAGATGTAAACAATGTCATAGGTGTGTTCACAATTAGTTATATAATCAAGCATGGTTATCAACAATATGATATGAGTAATGAATTAAGCAATAGGCAGATTCATTCGATTTGCAATACAGTTATCAATTGTGTCACAGAGATGATTACAAGAGTGCAGTAAGACAATTATAGCAGTTTAGTCATGTTAACAAGTTTAAGATCCTTTAGAGGTGCAATGATTTATATAACGGTTCAGTACAGCTATTATAGGTTAAAATGCATACGAGTGTCCGAACGGAACAAAACTACAGGGATAGATGCCATATGCTATGTTAATATTAAAAGATGTGATTAAGCTGGTAAATGTGGTTATTAGGTTCAATTGCAAACTGTAAGTTCCAAGTTTAAAGATAAATGATATATAACAATATTTTACGTGAAAATGAGAAATGATCGTACCAAGTTAAATTTACAGGTTTAGGGTGTCATAATGTATATGTAAATATAGTATAGCATGTAGCAGGGGTACTTGCCTCAACGGGTCGCAAACCGGGAAAAACGGAACGTAAAATGTCGGTGGGGAAACACGCGACGGGCGCACGGTCCACGGAATGAACCCAAATAACGAACAATGGAACCACACGGGTCGGAGTACCTCGCTGGAACGTCGGAACACGTCGTCGGCATCGTCGGATTCCGGCCAAAATGTGAATAGTGAACCATTAATACATGCAAACAAGAATAGAAGAGAAAACATATAAGGAAGGAAGAATGAGATGGAGACAAAGACTTACGGTGGTCTGCAGAGGGTCGTGAGGATCGACGGTCGTCGAAGAAACTCCGGCGATGGCCTACCCGACAGCGACAAAAGTTTCCAGTTCACGAAAATGTTTATAGAGAAAGCAAGAAATGAAAATAGGAGGGAAGCTAGCTCACCGAGGGAGGCTTGCGAGGCCGGGGACACGGAGGCGAGGTCGTCGGCGGCGACAGATCTGGCGCAGATGAGTGCAAGGGGGGTGCAGGTGGCCGCGTCGGGGTGTGCAGGTGGCCGGGAACGCGGGGACTGGAGGAAGGAGGTGGCCTGGCTGCGACGAGGGCGCGGAGACGACTAGCCCGGCGGTGCTGGTGTCGGCGATGGGGTTGCGGCGGCGACGGGGGACGAGGCGGCCGAGCTCAGCGATGGGTTAGGGTTATCGCTGGAAAAGAAATGAGGGGGAAAAAGAGATTTGAAACATATATAGAAGAGAGAGAGAGAGATACTGGGGATAGAGAGAGAGAGAGGAGAGAGATAGAGAGAAACGGTGAGGGAGAGAGAGAGAAATGGAGAGAGGGGGTGGGGCCCACGGAAAAGAGTGGTGATGATTGGTTGATGAAGAAAGATTTAGCTGTTAGGAAAATTTTTAAAAGGATTTATAGATTTAGGGGAACAGTAATATATATATATATATATATATATATATATATAGGTTAAGGAAAATATTCGAAGGTTAAAAATATTAAAATTTGGGATTTTGGCGCCAAATAAAACATTTTCAAATCGCGCCCGGGTCGGGTCCAAAAATTTGAAATTGAAATAATAGGATTTTAAGCGGGATCCAAATTTTAAAATGAAGTGTTTTATGATCAAAAAGCATACCCCCAAAACGGACACACGTACGTGCACGTAGCTATCCAAACTCGCCCGTTTTACTGAACGAGACGAGAACACGATGCACGGACGCTACAACGAGGTTAGGGGTGTCAAGCAGGCCAGGATGAATATTTTTAATTTTATTTTAGATGCCAAAAATTGTTATATGCAGAAGTGGATTTGCCGGGTAAAATTTACAGTAAATAACAATCAAGCAAGATAAGTGAAAAGAGTACCGCATTCCGCTCAAACAGTAACTGAAATTAGTAGCATTGGGCTTGGGTGTTACACCGTCGAAGTGGTCTACATTGGGTGTCTTATTTCAAGACGAGACACGCTCACGTAGTAACTGCTCTGTGAAGGGTCTCGTGAGAGAATCCACGGAGTATTTGGCCGACCCTCCGGGCGAACGGGTGGCGAGCCGCATGTCCTCAATCTTCTTCTCGAGGAGCTCAATTCGCTGTTGGTATCCCGAGGATTCTTCATAGTCAGTGCCGGCTATCTCTGCTCCGGGCTTGCGCGATAGAGCAGTTTTAGCATCATTCTATCACGTTCCTCGGATCTTCGGGGCGGACCCTTCGTGGTTGGCCCCGACGTTCGCCATGTGTGCGATCTCGATGAATGTGGTGATGTCGGTCTTGCCTGGAATCAGATGACCTGACCGACGTATCTTCAGGGGGCGAGAGAGCACGACGAGCATTGAAGCGATAATCCAGTTGCTCCTGAGATCTCGGTGTCGAACTGTCCAGCGCCCAATGAGTCATAGAATCATTTCTCGTATGGGGGTCGCGACTGCCGAAATCGGCACGCTGGTGTTCAGTGACATCAAGATGGGCGTGAGTGAGGTCGAAGGCCTGAATGCGCCCCTCCGTCGCCCCACGCACGCCGTCGTTTTAGGGAGTGGGGATAGCGGTTTGGCGGGCATAGCCAGCCATTTGAACACGAGCGAGCGCGTCCACCATCGCCGTGTACCTGTCGAGCCACGCAGTTAAGGCATCAACGATGTTTGGAAGTGGAGTAGAACTGCCCCTGCCTCCATTGTGGAGAACGGGATGGCTCGTACTGGAATGGTTGCGATGATCGTTGGCCATTGAATCGAAGATGGAAGATCAACTTTCTTATGTAGGAAAGCCTTTCCCACAGACGGCGCCAACTGATGGAGGCGGAATCTCCCTCAAATGCTATCCTCCGTTGATCTTGCTACCAACGGTGCTGAATGATTGAAATTTGAGATGAAAGTTGAGCGTGTGGATCTCAATAGTCTGTTGGTTGTTGTTGACGCTGAGTTACCTGCAAGGGAAGTCCCGGGGTGGGAAACCACCATAGGACCCTTCGACAATCAAGTAAGTACCAAGAAATATTAGGGTGGAGTAGCGGCGTATTAATGAGTTCGGGATACCTGGGTCGTCTGGAAGAGGTGTTTATATAGCGGTCGCATTGAACAAGCCAATGTGAGATTCTCGCCGTCCGTTACACCCTTGCATCACGCTCGCGTTGATGGCGAGATGTGCCCATTAATGGTGAGATACGCTAGCATGGGATGCGGGACGTAGAGCGGTGGAGATCTCATCAAGGCGAGATATGCGGAGCCGTTACGGGGACGGTCGGGCTCTGTGGTCCTGGCCAAATAAGGACACTGAGGAATCTCAGATACAGGATAGCTCGGAGACGAGCGAGGGGGCTGAGGAGTCTCTACTCCATGATAACTCAGAGACGAGCGAGGAGGCTGAGGATAGCTCAGAAGCGAGCTATTGGCTGGCCCCTAAACGAATAGGGAATGTACTCCTGGACGGTCTCCGAAGAGTTGGATGCAATCTCGGGGACGAGGTGTCGAGGAATGTCCCTAAGATATTGTACTTATTCTGGCTCCGCAGCCCTTAGGAATCTAGTGAGTTTACGTGGACGACACGCCAGCTGCTACGTGCCGTGATCTAAGGAATTCCCTTTTAGGAGTATCATCATAAAGATTAGAGAAGAGTTTTTAAAAATACATGAGAATGTAATTGCAGGGATATAAAAATAACCCTATCTAATTTGAGTTTCCAAATTAAGTAATGGTTCTGACTCTCATATCTTGCCACAAGGGATCAAATCTTAATCAACACTCAACAATTTGTCTAAAATGAGTTGACATAGAATAATTTAACCTGAGATATCTCCCCTAATCCTCAACTTTGATAGATCTTGATTTCCTTTCTTTACTTATCTCACCTAAACCTTTAACAGTAACTTGCATTTTCTAATAATGCCAAATACATGGGAACGTGAATTGGGTTGACACTTGGCATTGATGTTTTTGAATATTGTATTCCCTATAATATTTATAGATTCTTATTTACATCTTGTCTTGTCATCATTTGGAACGTCAAATTTTCCTTCAAAGCTTTCACATAATTATTCAAGTTTTAATAAAACAAAAACATTAAAAATTAGCTTATCTAGCCTCAATTAATTGATTGACCAACAAATATATAAGGGCCCCTGATTATTGTACACCATCATGCTTTATTCTACCTTGGTGAGAAGTATATCATTTAGATAACTAAAACTGTATGGTGATATAATATGCAATAGCTTAGTTGGTATGACACTTCCTCTCCTAAGAAGAGTGCATTAATTGTCCGTACCTCATAAGGGAATTGACCATAAATTAATGTTTTTTTAGTAAATTCATGGGTCTTTTGGGTGCGTGCGTGTTGTGTACTGGATAAGATACGTGCTTGTTTGAGGCCCCGGACCAGTTCCAAAGAAAAAAGTTATATGGTGATAGTTGTAGTTATCTTCCTAATTTTGAGGCTTAGATTTTGAATCAAAATGTGGCTTTCCAGGATATTCGGCAAGGAGCGAATCATTCTCCAACAAAATTTGGTGGCCATGTGATTATCTAGTAACAAGAACAGATGCAATTTCTTATGAGCAATTTGCACTACAGAATACCTATGTTACAAATTTTCAAATAGCCAGTTGCAAGAACAAAGATTTTCTATTAGCAACTTGCAAGTTTTAAATCCTTCCGATTGTCATATAAAAGTACTTAGATCGATCATGCATGCGCAATGAGGTTTTGGATCTTTCTCGTTTGTTATAGAAATGCGGTATGTAGGAACACTAGTTTTATAAGGGCTCTTGATCTACAAATTATATATATATATAGTTACTTAAACCTAAAGTTTTCCTTACACATGTGACTCAACTTTGCCATTTTTTGGTTATGTTTTATATTACCATAAATTGCCAATTTTGAAATCATATACAAAATCTAACCTTGAGTTGACTATTATGCAAATGAATTTTAATAGTTAGAGGTCTCTCAAACAATTTCCATACACCTAATAAACTGCAGAATTTAACATATTAGAAATCAATTATTTCATTAACTACTAGTTTTTCTAAGTTTTTTCCTTCTCTTGAAGAACTATAGTAAGATGAATAATATGTTGCTATTTCGACTCCACTTTATGAAATAGAGAAGTTTTCTTTTTATAAGGACGGATGTAGGAAATTTTACCCAAAGGACACCAATTGAGCTAAAAGCTAAAATTGATTTATTTATGCTATAAATGTATATAATATTTGTCCAAAAAATCCCAACATTTCTTCCTTAATGGTTTCTAGCTCTTTTTGTTAAAATTCAAGGGGCACGTCCTGTTTTTAGGGTCTTATTGGTCCATCTTTTTTTTGGAAATAAACCCTTTCGAGGATCAAATCTGTGACCTCTCATAATGTTAAAGCGGAAATTTGTACCAACTGAGATAAGCCCGGTTGGTTATTGGTTATGTCCCTGTCTCTGAATACTTAGGAACTAAGGAGTCTCCCAATTAATGGAGTGGCCATTATAGAGATCAACAGCTCATATTCACTTTCATAGTGGAGCATTCAACTTTTAGAAAGAAAAATATGGAATTAAAGCAAAAAAGTTCTCAATTATAAACACATACTACAGAATATAAAGAGAGAATTTAAAGAGGAATGGGGAGGAGAAAGTAAGCACAATTTTACACATTTAACATGATCCAGTTTGTTTATTATTTTTTTAATGACAATTGTAGATGGAAGGGCATTCCTTCTAGTTGTTTTATCTTGATAAAGAAAGAGACGGGATCTTTCAAGGCCATGCTTTTACGGAAAAAGGAAAAAATCTTGATTGAGATAGGCGAGGTTCTTGTGTTTGTGTGTGTATATATATTAAATTTAGAAAGTCGGAAAAAACCTTCAAATTTCATAATTAGAAAGAGTCGGAATGAAAAATTAGGTGTTCGATAAAATTCCTGTGTGTACCAACATACAAAAAACAAAATCTCCTCTATAACGCAAATATTATTTTTGTTTACACGTGTGTTTTTCTAAGTCTCCGATATCTAAATTACTCTTGCGCTAATCTAAACACAAGCATCTGCTACAAGCATGCTTATCGCAGCTAGTGAAGTTAACAGACAGGCATTGAGAGAGCCTGATCAAAGGGATTGAATAAAATGTTTATACAAAATGCACAAACCATGCATTATCGGTAGTTGTATCATAAATCTCATAGTGCATCAGACAGTAATCAAAAGCAATCATGATGGATGTTTTCAAAACCAATTGGGCTTAGCTCAATTGATATCAATTTACTTTCCAATATAAGAGGTTGCAAGTTCGATCCCCAAAAAGTGTTGATTTAAAAAAAAAATTATGATCATGTGCTTGTATGTCATGATCATATATTCCATTCTCCTCCTCCACACAACTATCACAAAAAATAAGAGTGTACGTAGGAACAGGTCGTGTTGGGCTCGGGTCCTTGAAAACCGACCTGATTATTAAGCTGAGACATGAGTTCGAATTTAATCGGGTTAAACTTGACACGCGAACTGAATTGCTGGGTTCTAATTTTTATGGTATGAGCTATGTCCAATAGGGATGTAAACGAATATGATTAATCCGAGCTGACTTCGTATCCGTATCCGATATTTATATAAAAAAAATGGATAGTTATGTTCATTTTCGAAGACTGTCTGAATCCGTATTCTCATCCGTCAATAGCATCATATATAGGTGTGGTGACACCTATAATGGTTCCGAATTCCGTATCAAATGCCAAAAATAGTAATTTTTGGTTTTATTAAGTAGGGCTACGCAAAGGTCGAGTTGGACGAGTTTTGGATCATAAATGAACCTGAACCCGATAGTACGGGCGGATTTTGTAGCCACTTTAACCCCTCCCCCCCACCCCCCACACCAGTTGGAACAAGTAGATAAGCCCGAACCCGAACCCAACGGGTTCGGGGTGGTTCTGGACCCGGGTTCGGGTTTTATTAGGTCGGACGGGTTGAACACGGTTTCGGGTAATCACGTGTTTCACTTATTAAGTTTGACTATTAATTTATATGAAATAAAATAATAAACCATAAATCCCTAACTTGATCATAATTAAACTATTGCTATCTACCGTTTCATGATATTAGAAGTTGAAATATTAGTTTGTATCCTAATAAAAAGTTTTCGTGTTTAATTTAAAAAGATAAATGATAAAAAAATATGGGGACAAACTTTTTTTAAAATACGGCTCATTTAAACTTTAGATTTGAGAAGTAACAAAAGAGTTTAGATAACCTATATAGGTATAGGGTATTGATCTTCGCCATATAATTAAAATTTATCAACGGCTCAGATGTTTATTAAGCTGGTGGGTTCGGATCGGTTGCGAGCAGCTATGGGTTACGTGCAGGGGCGAGTTCGGGTTTGGGAGGGTTATAAAAAATTTAAATCCCTCCCTATTTAAATGCAGATGGGTTCAAGTTTTGAACACTTCACATTTAGAGCGGTCATTTTATCCCTCTAAAACGGGCGAGTTCAAATGGATAACGGGTCCAATCCGGCCCGGTGAACACTCCTGTTATTGAGTATATCCTTTTCCAATATTCATTTCATATATGTGTTAGTTGTTGTTGTATTTCATATCCGTGTCAGTATTCGAATAAGTTTAGAATTCGGTATGGCAATGCTTGTATCCGATCCTAATACATTCCTTATGCTCAATGCATATTTCACTCTACTTACAATTCAAAGGAGAAGATTGAGGCCATTCCATCTTTATAGCTATTACAGCGAGCACGTGGAGCAGCTAGGAGCCAAGGAGCAAGGAAGTAGATTTCACTTGGAAAAGAAAATGTTCCATACTAACGGATTCGGGTCATTTCAAACGAAATCGAAAGAATCTCTGAATTGATCAGAAGTTCCTTTCGATTGGTTAGAATCCGTTACTTGAACAAAATTGTGGGCGGCGGTTTCTGAGGAATTCAATAACCTCTGGATTTTTTCAGCTTTGGCGAGTGTAACGACTCTGTTTTAATGTACAAAATTTTCTTAAAGTTAATGTACTGAATGGAGTATTTACAAGTCTGAGTATATTTTAAGTATTATTTTGTTTGAAAAATAACAAGAAAGCACTTGTACCTCATTGGTAAAACCTTGCAATTTTGTAACATAGCCCTTGTGTTCGAATCCCATCAGCCACATATTATTTTTAATGATTTTTCTTTTAAAATTTTTGAAAGCCTAAAATTTTATACGTGCAATACACGTAAAAATGAAAAGTCACTGAAAAAATATGTGGAAAATGTTATAGGAACAGACACCAATACGTGGCACCAATCCAAGCACCCACCCCCACCCATCGACCGGCGAGAATTGAAAATAGGCCGGTGCCGCCGGGCTTTCCTGATGGTAATGCCCCTAAAGTTTTCCCAAGTTACTTTTCCCCTAACCCCACTACCCAGCCCTTTCCATTCTGAAATCCATTATCAAAAATTCTCAAAATTTTCCAAGTCAAAAAAGTGTACAAGTGGAGTTAGCCCAAGGTCACTTTCCGGCGATGATTCAAGAAGATTCCGGCGACCCCGCGACTCTATGAAGCCCTCAACTTGTTTCTGTACCTCTCTTCTCTCATTCCAACTTGCATGTTCCCTCTTTTCTTCTCTCTTCCTAACTTAAAATGTTCTCTTTTCAAAACTCGTCGGAAGTGAAATTATTCCGACATCCGATTTTACATTTGTTAAAAAACATCATCTTTCTTAATAACCAATCGTCCAAATCATTATATCTTGTTTAATAATCTTAAAACAAAATTTGAGAACAAGTTTCATATTAAAATACCACGCTATGTAACTTTTATTGCACTTTTACGTTTAAATACCACAAACTTTACATACGATATCTTTTATCATATTTTCTTGTACTACATTTAGGAAAATCTCACGAGGTAATGACCTACCTCTCACAACACGCATCTTGACATAGCACGATTTTCTTTTAACAATATTTTTTGGATAAATACAACTTTTACATTAAAATACCATAAACTATTAAAAACCGTATTCTTTAAATTTGTATTATTTACATTCCTTGCAATTAAGCCTTTACAACCAATTTTAAGGAACCCGATTGGGATGGTGCGGGTTATCGCACATCTTCGGAACTAGTAGAGCGAGATGCGGAACTCCTCAAGAAGCATCCGATATCAATGGAATTTTTAATGCAATTTTTAAGGATAACGTGATTTTCTATAAGTAAATAAATTTTATTTTTTATAATTATATATAAATATTATCAAATCATTTATTTTAAATATATAATAAATTCCACGTTTTTCCAAATAAAAGAAAAGAATCACAAGTTTTATGAAAATACCATCAAGAATCCATACAAGTCAAATTTACACAAAAATACCATATATTATTCAAGTTAGGTATTTATTCACTAGAATACATCACTTTTAAAAATTACATCCATGAAAACCCTAAATACGATAAATAAATACTTGAGCTTTATTTTGAAAGTATACTAAAACTATTTTTTATAAAACCCTCTCAAGTTATATTAATTTACATTAAGGACCCTAGTAAATATAGGTTTAAGCGGGACCGATTCTCTTGAGCCTTAGGGAGCCGGAGAAAGTGGGTACTTGTCTATTTAAGGTAGAAAACTAAAACGGGGTTATCAGTGGTAATTGGCTTGGAAAAAGTCATAAATCCTGCCGTCTATGTGGAGTAATTACCGATAACTCCAAATCTTAATTCAGGAATCCAATTCTGTTTAAGTGTCTGACTCAATCTGAGTCTCAGTCTAATCTGAATACAATTTCAACCTACATACAATTCAAATATAACTCCAATATAACATGAATCCATATACACTGGAACTTGAACATGAATATCAGAATACTATCCGATATCAACATGACTTGATTTGACCGAACCATGAATATATATTGACTTGACTACATGACTATCTGTTTGCATCCTTATCCGTTTACATGAAAAATCTATACCATGGTCTCGGCAAGTCTTATGTCTACAAATCATTAAAATCAATACAAAATACATTACGGTGTTTCTAAAGGGATAGACTGGTACGGAATGTGTTAAAAATAGCACGATGATGGTCACTATAATACATATAACCTGAATATCCGTTGCCATTATCCCATGGATTTTGACGGGGCCTTGTACTCCATATAGCATAGTCCACGGAGCAAGTTGGACTCCTCTTGTATACACTGGCACATTCTATACCAACCTACAAACAACTACGTTAACATAACAAACATACATTATACAGTTATATTCTCTTTAATTGTCAATTCTATTTTCTCTCTCTTTTGGGACTTACCGAGCGATTGTTCGCTGACACATTCATTTTCTCTTCTTTCTTTAGAATGTTGTCAGGAGGACCCGACTTTCTGGAGATCGAGCCCAGCCAAGACGATTTGGAGCAATTCATTGAGGACCCAGAGCTCTAATTCACTTTTATATACTTTTACTTTCAGTTCATGCTATTGTTTAGGCATTGCTTTCCAGTATTGTATTTAATTTCCAGTGTATTGTAAAGAATGTTTAATCAATAAAAAGTTGTTGATTTATATCTTTTGTCATTTCTTGTGTATATTTATTATATTGCTTATTTACGCTTAACGTGTTTATTTCTGAGTAAATACGTCGCGGGGCTCGTCGCGTCTCCTTACCCGTACACTGAGAAGTGGGGCATGATAGGTTTTGTTGGTGGCCCATGCTGGTCAATTCTACGTGGAAACCTACATAACCATGCAGGGTCAGTTCTGCATGGAAACCTAAGCAATATATCACAAGAATTATAAGAATCAACAACTAAACGTTCTTTACATTTCATATTCCTTAAATCTATCCTAACCCTATTTTTCTTTCAAGATTATGGATTCACCAAACAATACGAGCATGAACGTGAATAGAAACACCCCGCCACTATCTCTTCCACTTACACCTACCGTAGCAGCTCCTATTAACGAGCAGACGGTATTGTTCGAGGCGATCAAGAGCCTCTTAGAGGGACAGCAGTAGCAGACCGCTATCCTAATGAACCGCCCAGAAGCCGAGGCACCTGGAGTGAAACAATTCCGGGCATTGCACCCTAAACAATTCTCTGGGAAAGAGAGCCCTTTGGAAGCACAGGAATGGGCTCAGTCGATCGAAGACGACCTGGCAGCAGCACAAGTGCCAGAGATTACTTGGGTAAGAGTTGCAAAGCCGCAACTAACTGACAATGCTAGGGTATGGTGGAAGGCGGAAGAAAGCCGTCTCGCCCAGTCGATCGAATGGAGGATTTTTCGTGAGATGTTCGACGAGGAATATTTTCCCGAGACTGCCCGTTTTGATATGGAGTATCAATTCATCCACTTGCAATAAGGCTCTATGTGGAGCAAATCTGTGGATGAGTATGATGCTGAGTTCACCATATTGAGCAGGTAACATATTTCTTAAATAATCGAATTTCTAATATCACATACTACACAGCTAACACAAGACCGTAACAGGTTTGCGGCCCATCTCATACTGACTGCTGAGATCAGGGCTAGATGATTTCAGCAAGGGTTGGACCCGGAGATCCAAGCTGCATTAGCTACAGAGGATTTCCCAACCTATGATTTGGCTTTGAAGGCTACCCGAAAATATGAGGCAGTGGTGAAGAAGAAGGGCAAACCTCAATCCGCCGGTATGAAGCGCTCAGCTACTCAGATAGCAGTAGGATCCTCTTCCAGGCTACCGTTTATACCCAGGAGACCGGGAGTACCTTTTAATCAGCCCAGTCTAGATTTATGCTTCTATTACAAAAGAAATGGTCACCTGGCGAAGGTTTGCAGGCGTGCAAATCTCCTATGCTTATTCTCTGGCTCATCCACACACGATGCTGGATCTTGTCCTGTCATGCCCCGCTTCCCGGTGTACGGGAAGGAGACGCGGAGAGGCCGCTATGTATTTACTCGAAGTAAACACGCTAAGTGTATCTAATCAATATAAAGTAAAGTACACAAGAGACAGGAATGTAAATAAACAACAACTTTATTTATTGAATATTCTTTTACATGTACAACTGAAATGCAAATATATGAATAGAAAGCGATGTCTAAACAATGGCATAACTGAAATGAAATAAACATGTACAAGTATCTAAACCTCCGGGTCAAAAACTAATTGTTCTAAATCTTCAGTGCTGGGCTTGATCTCTACTGAGTCCGAAATACCAGACAACATTCCAAAGAAGAAGAAAACGAATGTCGTCAGCAAACAATCGCTCGGTAAGTCCCAAAGATGAGTAGAGATAGAATAAACAGAAAGAGAATATAACTAGTAATGTTTGATTATAATATTAATGCAGTTGCTTGTAGTTTGGTATAGAATATGCCAGTGTATATGAGAGGAGTCTAACTTACACCGTAGACTTTTATAACCCGTAGTACAAGGCTCCGTCAAAAATACCACGGAACAACGATATTGATGTAATTACGTCTTAAGTGACCACCTCGTACCACCTTTAACATGTTCCGTACCAGTCATCCCTTTATAAACCCCTCGATGTCTTTTATATTGATTGTATTATTTTGTTATATAGATGGATGACTTGTCGAAACCATGATATCAATAAATGGAATGGATATAAAGGGAGAGTCATGCAGACGGAGTATATCCATGGTTCGGTTCGGTCAATATAGATTGATATAGATTGAATAGACGGATTCATGTTGTATTGTAGCTTATACTTGAATCATATTCAAGTCAGATTGATTAGATTGAGACTCAGTCTGAGTCAGATACTTTGAAAAGAACTTGAAATCCTGAATTAGTTTTAATGTTATCGGTAACTGTTGCACATGGACGGCAGGATTTGTGTCTTTTTCCAAAATAATTACCGTATTGATAACACCATTTGTTAGATTGTCTACCTTAGATAGGCAAGCACCCACATTCTCTGGCACCCTGAGACTTAAGAGAATTGGTCGTGCTTAAATCTATATTTACTAGGGTTCTCATTGTAATTTAGTATAACTTAAGGGGGTTTTATGTAAAAATAATTTTGATATAATTTTCAAAATACACTCAAGTATTTAATTATTGTCTTTAGGGTCTTCATAGATGTATATTTTATAAAAGTGAACTTTCTAGTGAGTAGAACCTATTTTTCATTGTACATGGTATTTTATTGAAATATCGGTATTTAGCATTGAATTGTAATGGTATTTTCCTATAATGTGCGGGGTTACTTAGCGCGGCAGTAAGCTTTCGGGAGGTATCGTCCATGCCGTTTTCAAAATTTTGCCGTTCTAAAGAACCTTAACCCTAAAATTTTAACTAGAGAATTAAACAATACATCATGCAAACAACTTTGCATACAAAGTGAATGAGGAATACAACCTTTGTAGACCGGTCCTTCACTTCTAAAGCACCGTGTAGTAGTTCCTTCGCTCCAAGTAGTGAACTCCCGAACTCTAGTAAAGGTTCACATGAAGAAATGAACAATCTTGCTCAATATCTTCGAGGCCGAAGATGATCTACGTCGAGAAGATTCAAGCTCATGCTACCTCTTCACTAATATGCGAATTGGTGAAGTAAACATCCTAAACTAAATGGCTAATAGTAGAGGATGATGAAGTAGGAATTGGGTTCTCTTTAGATTTCTTTTTCTCACAATATTTCATCACTTAGAAAAAAGATAGCAAGTTTTTTCTCATGAGGAAAAAGATGAAGTGAAGATGAGAGAATGAACTCATGAGGTGAGAATATGAACCATGGGTGAGTTAATGTCATACCTTAACTCATGTAGAGAGTTAACCATGGTAAGGATAATGGTTAGGTCAATAAATATCTTTAGTAAAACAAAAATAGTGGACTTAGTCAATGGTTATCCACAAGCTTTCTCAAAACTTCTACCATGACAAATTCCACCATTTTAGAATTACTTTGATAAATAAAAACCCTAGGATTATCCTAACTATAGTGTAAGTCTCATACACCCATGTAACATGTATCATCAAGCATGATACAATATAATGTACATTTATATATATCACATATATACTATATGCACACAAGTGAGAAAAAGAAATGTTTAATGAGCAAATATTAGTTAATGTAAGTTAATATATCAAATAAATAATTATACATTAAATTATCAAATAAACACTTGATTTAATAATCCGGCTATATCACATACAACCGACTAATATCATATGAATCAACTTATCGAATCAACACTTGATCCGATAACCTGGCTATATCATATATAACCGACCGATATCACATATCGCGAGAATTGAATGCGGTATCACATACGCGGATTAATCTCAGTCCCGCACATATCACATATGTGCTCCTACTTCGTTTCACATGAACCAGGAAACCTCTATGTAAGACTCCAAATACTCGTCAATACGCCGGCAGTAGGTGATGATCATATCAATCACCCACAAGTCATAAGCAGTCTGCTAAACATAACGGCCACCCGGGTATTGAGCGATCAGAAGATCAACAAGCAAGCCTGCTCATACTCCTGCGAATCCAATCAGTAACACGACCGTACAGTCCGGTCTCTTCATCAGATTTGTCGCATATCACAACCTGGGGGTGGTATAATGTCAGGCCCCAATAGCTTGATAAGTCATGCCGATGCAAGGTCCATAACTGTTCGAGAAACTACTGATAACACTTACCAGTAGATCTTAGCAACCTTGGCCAGGAATTTCCTGTTATGGACAATCGGGTATAGCACAACATCAACTCCCTATACCGGGAGAGATGAATCCCCTCCTATCGCTCATTGCCTCCATGTGACTCGGGACTATACTCAAAAACCACCTTTTTGCACGATCTCTTGATCGTGGTATGGTAGAAATCAAAGCACAGTGGGAATTACACAAGACTCTATGATGATCTCGGGTCGACAGACTAACCTGAAGCAGTGTCACCATAGAACTGCTATCTGACGATATGTATAATACCATCTAGGAGTTCTCGGTGAGTCCGTTCAGTGTACCCAGTCTCCACTGAGCACCCGTATACCATCTCTGATGTCAAACACCAATGGATATGAGATCATCCATCGCCCATCACACGGGTCGAGAAACGTATACGCTAGTCTACTCTGAGTATCGATGCCCTGTCTCGATACTCCCACGACCAGGAACATTTGAAGAATATACTTACCGACTACCTCTGCCCCACTAGTATGATCTGCATCATAGTCCTGGTAGTCAAGTACTCATCCTAAGGGCTTTATCAACATATAATAGAGAGACAATAAGTGTACATGTTAAGATAAAGAGCAACCAGATAGCATTCTATCATGTCGAGCAAGAAAGTCATCCCTATATATGTCCAAGCATCACTACAATATACATCATATGTACAGTAATGGCCTCTAGGGCATACATATTACTAACAATTTCCCACTTGCACTAAGGTCATTTATTACAGTATCTCATACTCAACGTCCTATAGAAGTCTTTCTAGGGAAAGGCATTTGTGAGTGGATCCGCTGTGTTTACCTTTTGCGTCAACTCTCCTTATCTCGATCCCTTGGAGATCAACCATCTCCCTGATCAGGTGATACTTGCCTCAGAATATGTCTGGATTGCTGATGGGCCGGCGTTCCTAGGCCAAAGGCACAATTTCATGACAATAACAGTTATTGGACGCTCAATAGTAGGAACCATGTTCATCTCATGAACAAGAAATTCCCAGACAGCCACTTTGGCGGCATCATTGGTAGCGATTTATTCAGCCTTTATCGTCTAGTATACCATGGTATCAAGCTTGGAACTCTTCCAACATACCGTCCCTCTACTGAGGGTAAAGACAATACCTATGACTGACTTTCAGTCATCCTTATCACTCTGGAAGCTCGAACCAAGAATTTTCTTTTAGTGCTTCTCAAGTACTTAAGAATGTCCTCCAAAGCTATCCAGTGATTCTCCCAAGATCCGATTGATTCCTTATCTCTACACCTAGTGAGTCATCTACATCTGGTCTGGTACATAACATCGCATACATGATAGAGCCTACAGCCGAAGCATAGGGTATCACTTGCACGCGAGCTCTCTCCAAATCGTCTCGGGAGACATCTTTTTGGAGAGAGTGATCCATGAGTAAGTGGGCGAACCACCACGCTTAGAATCTTCCATACTAAACCCCTTTAGTTTGGTGTTAATGTACCTGGATTTGGGGCACTCCCAATATCCACTTAGATCTATCAACATAGATCATAATTCACAAGATGTAGTAGGTCTCATCCAGATCTTCCATGGAGAATCCTCGTGATAAGAGGAGCTTGACCGAGTGTAGCATTGGAAATCATTTCCTATCAAGAGTATGCCATCTGCGTACAATATGTGTAAGACAACCTTACTCTCTAGAACCTTCTTGTATATATAAGGTTCATCTACTATTTTGATGAAGTCAAACTTTGATTGCCACATCAAAACAGATGTTCCATTTCCGCGATGCGCGCATTGATCCTGATGGACTTAAGCATAGCTTTGAAAGTCTCAACTTTTCTATTTAAACCAAGAATTTTCTCAAGATCCATTTGCTCCCAATGTGTTTTACCCCTTCAGGTGCAACATGCAAAGTCATATTTTGTTAGTGTACATGGATTCTATCTTTGATCGCATAGCATCCAGCCTTTTACACAGAGTCCCCACTCGTGATGGCCTGCCCGAACCTAGTTGGGCCATCATCTACCATGATGCAATTCTCGCTCCCACTGTCACCGAGAAGACCGTAGTATCTCTCAAGTGGATGAGGAACCCTACCAGATTCGCGGAGAGGCCGAGGTTCGTTGGAGACTATTGAATCCTTTGGTTTCACCAAATCATCAGCTGTTAGTTTGTCTAGCTGGAACTCATCCGGTTCTACCCCATGACCACTAATTTCTTCATAAGAAATACCTTTTCTAAAAAGGTGGCATGCTGAGAAACAAAAAACCTTTTGCTCCTCAGCATGGTAGAAGATATTCCCTCACAAATGTTTGGGATATCCAACAAACTTACAAAACTGACCTTGCCTCGAGTTTGTCCGGATTTTGCTTTTCAATATAGGTCGTACAACCTCATATCTCAACTCATTTAAGACATGGTCTCTTCCCATACCATATCTCATATGGAGTGGTAGGCACTGATTTGGATGGAACCCCATTCAATAGGTATGCAGCTTCTCAAATGCATAACTCCAAAAGAAAATCGGTAACTCAGCCGTACTCATCATAGCGTGCACCATATCTCATAGGGTGCGATACCTCTGTCCCGATACACCGTTGTGTTGTGGTGTACTCGAAGAAGTAAGCTGAGAGAGAATCACATTCTCCTTTTAGAAACTCCAGAAACTCCATGCGTAAGTATTCGCCTTTCCGATCACATCAAAAAACTAATACTTCTACCCTTCTGGTTATCAACTTTAAGCTTATATTCTTTGAATTTCTCAAAAGTTTCAGACTTGTGTTTCAACAGGAACATATATTTGAATCTTGAGAGATGATCAGTGAATATAATGAAGTACGAGGAACCAGCCTTGGCATTTGTAGACATAGGACCATATACATCATCATGTATCCGTCCCAAGAGTTTAGTAACACTTTCTCTGTTTCGAGTAAACGGAGTATTGGTCATTTTACCTTTGAGACAAGACTGGAAAGTATCATAAGATAAAAATTCGAACGGATTCTTATATTCATCTTTATGTAACTTAGCTAGTCGTGTCGCATTGATATGACCTATTCTACAATTCCAGAAGAAGAATTTGTTCATTTCTGAACTATTCCTCTTGTGTGTGTTTTATACACTTTGAATTGTGGTTTGATTTAGAATGTATATGTTATTATATAACGTGCCTGATCCAATCAACTCTTGATTCAGGAAAATGTTCACAACATAATCCTTTGATACATAATTATATCCTTCTGTAACTCATTAGAGAAATCGATGTAATGTTGTATATCAGGTTCAGTATGTAATAACATTCGTTCAGAATCAATGTATTAATACAAGGTGATATTTGCCAACTGATTTGGCTGCAACAATTGCACCATTCTCTAACACTTAGAGATATATCACCCAATCCCAGTTCTCTACTTTTCTATAGCCCATGTAACATATTACATATGCAGGATCCTGATCCGGTATCACATACCCAGGACGTAGAGAATACTGAGAACTAGTTCTCGATAATCAACACACCCGAAAAATATGCATGAGCATGCTTATTCATCAGTTGAGTGGTGTGGAAATTCGGATAATCCCCTATTTCTTACTCGGAATTATAACAGTTATAAGAAAGAGCGGAACTAACGTTCCCTAGCACAGTATAATAAGGAGGTTCGGTCAATGCATCCATATTATTATCTTGATTAAGGTGTGACATGGTTGCTACCAGGAGAGAGAGAAGAAAATACTCTGCGTGTGCTCTTGGTTATTATTTTATCTAATCAGGATGGCTACCACTGTTTTTATCAAATCTTCATTCAAACCCTAAATGGTAAGACTAGCCGGGATTAATTACACCCTATAAGTTCGCCAATCTTTCAGCCAGGCCATTGTCGGTACTTTGAGGGAGGTTTCCCGTGCTTTCGCACGGATCTAATTAAAATAAACCTCGTTTTCCCAGGGGCGTAACCCCGTTAACACCTTTTTAGTCACCTACTTGATCGGCTAATTGTAATGTGCAAAACTCTCCCAAGAGTAACCCTTACTCGCAGTGGGTATAGGGATCCAACTATCTCATAGAAGGTATGCAATCTCATTGCAAATTTCAACACTTGAAATTCCCAATAATAATCTGCCCCTAGCGTCCTATGACCTTGACGCAGGCCAACAAACCATAGTCCGCTAGTGAAGTTCAACCCGTACATTTCATGATTGAATTAAACCCATCCGCACGACCCTTGACGCAGGCCAACAAAGTTGCACGACTACCCTAATCCAATCGCATCGTATGCAACAGATAAGCACTAGTTAGCTACCGCACACTACGACTTGACGCAGGCCAACAAACGTAGTACGAATACTATGTAGTACTTATCTGAAATGACAGAGGGCTATAACAAGTTTTTAAGAAAACCCTTTGCGTAATGAACTTGATATCGTTGTAGAATCGAGTGATTTTGAAAATGAGTGTTTTTGAGGCTTTTACTAGTTTTGCTAAAGAAGTCACTCCCGGTGAAGGGATCTCGGTTCTTTCCTCATCGAATGAGGTGCAGGATATTTCATAAATACCACTATGTAAAGCAAAAACTATAGAAGCAATCAAAAGACAAACCGAGTAGGTTGTAGTATCTGCCAGTTTCGTAAAGAGATCATTCTCGTTGAAGGGATCACAGCTCTTTCCTTATCGAATAAGGTGCTGGATATTCTATAAGGAATACCACTATGCAAAGCAAGAACTAGAGCTACCAGTTTTTAAAACAAGTTTCTACAATAGCTTTAGGTTTCTTTTATTTCATTAATCTCATTAATGAAGTCCCATCAAATTATGCTTCATAAGCATCACAGAAGAAACGAAAGCAGCAATAGTTATTATATATCATATATATAATATAGGCATTCATCTCAGAACATATCAAGTGATCATATCAATGAATATCAGCAGTAGAAAAACACATATGAAATATTGGATATACTAGAAATTCCGTGTTTTAATTAAGCCAATAAAAAACGCAGATTCCACGGTCGTGATGAATAGCCAAACCCACATCCCTAGACCCCTACGAGAGTTGCAAGAAACCCTACCAATTCTAGAATTAGGAGACCCGGTCTCGACTCCTCGAGATGGTCTCCCACTGGACCCTAGAACCCGGTTACTTATGCTCTCCTCCTTGGGTCTATCCTAATGCGGAGAAGTAAATAATATACATCAATGGTGACATCATCCTCAACTCGAAAGTGACCCAATAAAAGAATATTACATACAATGAATTTTACATGAATGAAAATAAAAATTCTCATCTCACATAAAACCCCCCGGCTATTCAAAACACGACGATCCAATATAACATATCACAGCAATACATAACATCACATGTCATCAACGTAAGTAAATATGCGTATTCCAATTGTCGTTGACGTATAGGAACGAAACCGGCGATACACCATATATTACACTTACAGTCGCAGAAAAGAAAGTGAAAAACTATAATAATTGGAATCTGCAACCACCTTAGACATCATAAACCCAATGTATCACATACTTTGGATTTCATGCCCAACCAAATGAATTCCTTAGACATCACATACCTAACAATTATAAACCCCGCATTTTAGTCTCGATATTGAAAACACTTTCCAATAACCTATCGGGTAATTCAATAAGATTCCCGAAAACCTGATGGAATGCTCGTCGGAAACTTTAGTAGATGGACGCACCCCCGATGCCGTCGACGAAGTGCACTAAGACGGAACACCGCGGCTGCGAGCACCCGAACGGATACTTTTGGCGACGGGGTTCTACTACAGTCACTTGGTTGGGGCTATGGGGTGTGTCTATCTAGTAAGGTTACCCGGCGAGTATCCGCATACACTACGTAATTACGACAGACTTTTGATCAACATCAAAATCCTGTGACAATCGATCAAATGAGACTAAACCGCTAGATTTATAAAATTCAAACTAGTTATCTCATAACTAATTTTGTGGATTCCAAATATTGTATCACAATCACAGATAGCTAGACGATATTAAACTTTTCGATCGAATAAATAAACACCCAAAATTTCCTAAAGAGCTCAACACATGAGCGGAGTTCAAAATGTACCCAGAACATGCCACAGCTCTTATGAACCATCCGTAGAAGGTCCGACCCATACCTCACTCATGTCGCCACGGAACTGCCATAAACCCTAGGTTATGACAGCGGTTCCGCGATCCAAAATGTCAAGTTTGGGTATCGTTCTTCTAGAGGGTCCACAGAATCGCTTGCATGATTTTCTGAAGATTTTAAACTTGAAAAAAATCCAACTCTTGGAAAATTTCTAGCGAGGGAAAATATGGGTTATTGATATCCGTTCGAACTTTTTAATGTCATCTAAATAACCCGAATACCTGTTATAATTACGATTACGAAACACTCCAAATTGCCTTTGCAGAAAGTTAACATCACATGCAAATTTAACAAAAACAAGCAACACCTGAAACACCAAAACCCAGAGACTGGAACACACTATAAAATTCAACCCATTTCTTCATGTTTGGGCCGAGCAGGCCGGTTTTTTAGGCTGTCTAGCCGGCCAAATTCCGGCAAGAAGGGGTAAATTTTATACTGTGTTCATATTATATCACATACAACATTCTGCAGTTGCTAAAAAATTTTTTAGAGACCATTTAAAATTCGACAGAAACTATGATTTCATATCGGGTGTTTCAGAGTTGTTTCGGTTTCGTAATCCTAACAAACATCGTTTAAATCTCTAGCTTGGCTCTGATACCACTGCAGGATTACTTAGCGCGGCATTAAGGTTTCGGGAGGTATCGTTCATGCCGTTTTAAAAAATTTTCCGTTCTAAAGAACCCTAACCCTAGAATCATAACTAGAGAATTAAACAATACATCATGCAAACAACTTTGCATACAAAGTGAATGAGGAATACAACCTTTGTAGACCAGTCCTTCATTTTTAAAGCTCCGTGTAGTAGTCGTTTTGCTCCAAGTAGTGAACTCCCGAACTCTAGTAAGGGTTCACATGAAGAAATGAACAACCTTGCTCAATGTCTTCAAGGCCGAAGATGATCTACGTCGAGGAGACTCAAGCTCATGCTAACTCTTCACTAATATGTGAATTGGTGAAGCAAACATCCTAAACTAAATGGCTAATAGTAGATGATCATAAAGTAGGAATTGGGCTCTCTTTAGGTTTCTTTTTCTCACAATATTTCATCACTTAGAAAAAAACTAGCAAGTTATTTTTCATGAGGAAAAAGATGAAGTGAAGATGAGAGAATGAACTCATGAGGTAAGAATATGAACCATGGGTGAGTTAATGCCATACCTTAACTCATGTAGAGAGTTAACCATAGTAAGGATAATGGTTAGGTCAATAAATATCTTTAGCAAAACAAAAATAGTGGACTTAGTCAATGGTTATCCACAAGTTTTCTTAAAGCTTCTACTATGACAAATTCCACCATTTTAGAATTACCTTGATAAATAAAAAACCTAGGATTATCCTAACTATAGTGTAAGTCTCATGCATCCATGTAACATATATCATCAAGCATGACATAATATAACGTACATTTATATATATCACATATATACTATATGCACACAAGCGAGAAAAAGAAATGTTTAGTGAGCAAATATTAGTTAATGTAAGTTAATATATCAAATATATAATTATACATTAAATTATCAAATCAACACTTGATTTAATAATCCGGCTATATCACATACAACCGACTAATATCATATGAATCAACTTATCGAATCAACACTTGATCCGATAACCTGGCTATATCACATATAACCGACCGATATCACATATCGCGAGAATATAATGCGGTATCACATACGCGGATTAATCTCAGTCCCGTACATATCACATATGTGCTCCTACTTCGTTTCGCATGAACTAAGAAAGCTCTGTGTAGGACTCTAAAGACTCGTCAATACGCCGGCAGTAGATGATGATCAAATCAATTACCCACAAACCGCAAGCGGTCTGCTAAACGTAACGACCACTGTTGGGAATTCACCCGCGTGCGCAAACGCGTAAGATTTGGAAATGTGATCGTTTTAATAAAACGGAATGCGCACGCGAGATCGTTCTCGTTTTAATATTTATAACCGCAAGTGCACGGCGCTTTGTAGCGAACCGGCAAGTACGGGTCGATCCATAGAAAATTGTGTATTAGGTATCGGGGTTTAAGATTCAACAAATTAACGAATTGGTTGTTTGTCACAAATGATTATAAAAGAATGAAAACAAGAAAAGCAAGAAAAGAAGTTAAAGAAGAAAGGTCGTGGCTTTGGTTCGGAAGGTCGAATCGCGACGATTCCTTCGCTCCTCCTTTGATCATGAGTTGTCCGTTTGTTCACTTACCGATTTGTATGTCCGCGCTTGAGGTATCAACGCTAAGTACAAGTCTTAACAAGCATACGTCAACAACGAAAATACAAGTTAGTGAGTGAGAGCAAATGATTTTAGGGTTGAGTTTGCTAGGTGCTTGTGATAGTATATCGTATATGAAACCAAGTGATTGTTAAGCGTTTGATCATAAAATACGATATCTAAACCTAACAACATCAACACTAAATTGACTTTAGCCTAAACATTGAAATGGAGAAATGGAGTGAATATGGTGTATGAGGAGGTTACAAAGTAACCATGTTTCAAAATACCATATCACATCAATACATAGCAATCTTTAAGTTAGAGCCATATAGTTAAGCGCATTAAACATAAATAAGAGGTGGAGGAGGCAAAAGCCATTCATCTCACTTCCTCGCCATTACCGCTACCAAATAGAATTAGTTAAGCATGATGATAAAAGAAAAGCAAATAAGAATAAAGAGCAAGTAAAGAAACAACAACAAATATTATTAACACTTGAGAAAGAGATGCAAGATTTTAGTAACCTATTCAACCTCCTTAATGAACCTCTCCAAAGAGAGCTTCAAGAGGGAAGAAGAAGAAGAAACCAATTGAAGCCCACTCCACTCTCAAGCTAAACACAAAACAATGGAAACAAAAAGATAGAATATGTGCATCCTAATTGGCATCCTATCTCTTTAGATCTGTTATGGTATTTATAGCCAACACAACAGAATAAACAAACAATATAAAAATGATGATGTGGCACTAATAAACAACCAGAGAAATTATGGGGACATTTGGGGCTAGGGGGGCCGAGCTCGCCGGATTCTATAGGTGTGTGGCCGGGTCAGGTTGGAGCAAAGTGGCTCATATTGGTGTTGTGTTCATGTTCCCTCTCTACAAGCCCAATGGTGCTGTTTGTTTGGTCTAAAATAACCTGGTTTGTATGCAGAGAAATGGAGGGAAACTTGATGCAAAGTATCACATCAAAACTTTATACAATCAATGCACATCACACCACTTGCTCATTTCTTATCCCCTACTTGCTCATGGCAGCCCTCTCCTAGGTCCAAGTTATGTGCACACTTGTATGTGTTGGACCATTCTTGGCAAAAAGTGTGTACACATGCATTATTTCCAAAAGAGCTCTTAGGACAGTTGATCAGTTTTCTGTTCTGTTTGCAGTGTCGGCTCCCAGACGTTATATCCGTGATTATGAAAATGTTTTCTTGTATTTGTCATAGGTACCTGTAAACTGTAATTATTGAGCAGACATTGGTTAATAGCACCGATATATACAAAATAGATAAAGAATGAGCGGTATTAATATGCTGTTTTCTGAGATCAACAAATACCCCCAAACTTATCTATTGCTCATCCCGAGCAATATAAAAAATCCTAGCCTCACTTTCGCAGGGAACACGATTACACTGAGCATGTGCAATAAGCCGTTAAACCTCCAGGTGTCCCTAGTAGGAGGAGTGTTATCTCCTGAGGGTTTTCAGCGGATTACACCCACAAAATCCAGTCAAGTTAGCGCCGTGTGGAAACTGTTGATTCTAATCTTAAGATTGGATATCAAAGTTAGAAGCTCTATCACCAAAGTTGGAAACGTTGAACCATATTTTTCACACCTCGCAATTTGTTTAACATAAGCTAATACGCGTCTTTATGTGATTGTGCGGGTAGTGTCCATAAGTTTTAAGAACATTGATTAGGGTCATCATGTCATAATTACAGACCAGGATAAATTTCTGAAGGATCACACGAGTTTGAAAGGAGTTTAAGATTTTCTCAAGTTTTATTCTCCAGTTAGGTTTCAAGTCAGAATATATATCAATTTTAACAGAGAACCTAAGTCTTATACTTCACTCCACCCTTTCACCTGTTTTTGTATATACACACCAAAGTTATCGTGCAAAACGTCTTAATAAATACAAGCCTTCATATCTCCGCGAAAAAACTGTTTAATAGAAAATTCGTCTCCACCAAAATTATTCTCCCACAAAGAACCGCTAGGACTTTTAACTCGGAGAGAACACTTGCTTAGCTTGTTTTATCTGGCGATTGAAAACTTAGCGAGATTTGGGTCAATGACTCCTAAACCAGATGGTTTTAGGGTATTAGGTGTGGAGACACCCCAAAGACTTAATTACCCAAGTTACCAAGGCCATAAAACAAAAGACTCATTTTATTTTAAATTCTGCACTCAGTGAAAATGGAGATAGAGACAGCCTTTTCTTTTAAATCCGAAGACGTTACATGTGATAAGGTGTGTAATTACTCCTACAAGGTTTCAGATGGGTTATTTTTCAGACTTATTGCTTCTGTTAAAATCTCAATAATATCCTTCATATTCACCTTCCTTTATGAACTATTCTTAATATTACTTAACTCAGAACAAACCTATTTGATCCTAAAGATATTTATCAATTTTAAAAGTTACAGACATGTCAGACTTTCATCAAATTCTCAAAAACATACGACACTTGTAAGTGATATAAAAGATGTATATCCGCTTTGGTTAAACACAAAGGAGGATTATATTTCGGGTCATCAGCCTCACAAAAAGGATTTAGTTATTTCAAATTATCAACCGAACTATCAAACTTTGAATCAAAGTTCCCCCTCTAACCAACATGACAGAGTTTTTATATTTTTTTCAAGAAATTTTTCAATTTTTATAATTTTTCAATTTTTTTCAATACAATGCAGTACAAAAGCAGATATGAAATGCAACTACATGCAAAAGAAAAGAAAAATACAATATGTAAGCGCTGAAATGCAGGAAATATACCAATGCAAACTATATGCAGATACAAAATACCACCAAAAAGCTCCACCCCCAAACTGAATCTGACGATGTCTTCATCGTCGCTTGGCCTTTCCCTTGCCTCGGCTGCTTCCGCTCGCTTCTTTCTGATTGGCTAAGATCTGGCTAAACTGTTCTTTGATTTCCTTATTTTGCCGGATCAAAGTCTTGATACCGTGGACTTCCATTCTGTGTAAATCGTAGGGATCCGTCAGAACGTCATCTCCTAAGTAGATCTACGAGAAAGTCTGCGGGGATGCGTGCTTACTGGGGTCGGTGGGGTACCAAATCTGCTGCTCACTCCTGTGGTCTGTGTACCCTGGTGAGATCCTCTCTATCTTCACCGAGACTGTATCGTACATCATGAGACAGGCCATGAAATCGTCGTCCTCCATATAATATCGGCAAATCTGGGTAATGAGGACGGGAAGCAAAGATTTGCGCGCGGCAACACTCTCCTTGATTGTGGCGAATAGCATGCTCGCCATGCAAAACTGGTAATCTCTGGTCATCAAGCAATAGACCATGTGCCCTACAATCGCCGGAAGAGATGAGACGCGCGCGATTCCTCTGACGTTGCGATACGCCCAGCAGCATGCCGTATAGGCGTTCCTATAAATCTGCTGGGCATTCAGCCCAGCATCTCGTAGTTCGCACCTATCACCCAAAACTGTCCTATACTGTGCCAGTTCTAATGGCTTTTGGAAACCAGATTGGATCGGGATATTGGTGGCATTGGATATGGTATCGGCTGAAAATACCCTATGTCTACCCTGAAAATGAAATCGAATCTGATCTTGGAGTATCTCTCCATCTCTTAGTGCATCATAGAACTCATCAACCAAGTGCTCGCACGCGCATAAACCCTCTTCCCCATATAACAGAAATTCCTACCCCAATTGTCGGATCGCATCATAGAAATAACTTCCAAACACTTCATGTGAAAAAATAGCGACACAATTGCATTCTAATTTGAAGGGGGCCATTTTTTCAGCGGGCTGGGGAATTTCAGAAAAATAAACACTACAGGAGAGGGGTGAGGGAGAGTCTTATGGAAAGAAGGAAGAAAATCGTCGATTCGAGGCAGAACGGCCGAGCTCGCCGGACTTGGAGGTGCTCTCGCCGGTCGGAATCCGAGGTTGCATGCTAGGTTTTGGGAGGAGGGTTCGGGGACAGAGAAGAAGAGTTTCAGATCTGTTTGAGAAATGTGAATGAATGGGATCGGGTTGGGGGCTGTGTGACTTATAAGGGTACTTTACAAAAATAAAACCTATAATAAGAAAACCCAAAATATTTACAATCCTTCTCAAACAAAAAATATGAAATCAGTCTTGTCCCCAAAAAAAAAAGCACTCACCCCCTAACGGGTGAGATGTTTAGTTAAAAAACGAGGAAAAAGATCTAAAATATTCATAAGCTTAACGACATGGTTAGTCCAGAAGTTAATACCAGCCACAAAATTTTTTTGTCGATATAGTGTAGTGGCTGGTAAAAGAATATGTATATAAAAGAGAAAAGAAAAAGAAAAGGTATAAGTTAGATGTTAGTGTAGGGCATAGGTGTGTAAAAGTCGGGATTGGAAGATGTTGAAAGTGAAAATGAAATTTTGAAGAGGTCAACAAATTGTTTCCCAGATGAATTGAGTGTTCAAAAAGCACGTGTTGAGTTCCAAAGTCAAATTCGTGTAAAAACTGGAGTTCATCCGCAAAAAATTCGGTAAAAGAAAGGTTCCTAGGATGTTCCCAAATTGATCCTGACTCAAACTCACCTAAAATATCAAGTTCATCCGCAAAAATTTCCTCAAAATTTGATATGAAAGAATATTTTTCAAAGCTGTTCTCCTCCCTATGATTTCTCACAATTCTATTACTACAACTTACAGACTCTCCCAATACAATTTCTCCCCGATCACATTCACAAATGGGTAGGTAAATGTCGTCCAAAAAAGTAGGTTCCCACCCTAACGTTTCTTCCGAAACAATATCACTAAGTGATACAAAAATTGTGGGTTCCTGATCATTGATCTCTTCTGAAAATCTATCCAAACCATACCCGACAAGTTCACAAGGTTCCTCTACTAAAATTGGAATACAAAAATCAGTCGGTGGATTTTCTTGTGTGTCTTGATAACACTCAGTCAATTCATTTGCATCATCATCTATGAAAATATCAAAATTCGTTTGATCATTTATCTTCCTTGGATGACTTCCTAGATGACAGACATTAACATTATTTGGTTCCGATTGACTGTGTTCACTCCCTAGAATCCTCTCAGCTAAATGTTTCGCTTGTTCTTCTATTCTAGCCAAAAATTGAGCTTGAGCAAAAAACAATTGCTCAGACTGCTGTATGAACAGGGCTAGCGTAGAAGCTGATTGATTCTCGACCGCAGTCATTACTTCAATACCCTTCTCTAAAGTGATCAACCTAACATCCGTCTCACTATCTTTCCCTAAGGATGGTTCAATTGTTTCGGATTGAAGGGGTTGTGATGGTGGCGATACTAGAGCAGTCAGTCTGTCGACCTCTTTCTCTAAATCTTCAATCATTAGGTCTCTAATTGAAGTGGGACTGGGCTCAAGAGTGTTAGGTGGGTGACCATTAGAAAAACTCTGGGACGGTTGGTCACCCCGTAAAAAAGGACAATTTTCATGAATGTGGGAAGAATCATGGCAATTTGAACAAATGAATCGGGATTGAGTATAAACAAAAGAATAAGAATCGTGAGAAATTGAAGTAAGTTGTGCATCATCCATATTAACAAGAATTCACAAATATCACAAACACAAAGAATATCACACCCCTAGCAGTCTACGGTATGCTAGTCAACTAGACTTGCTCAAAAACCTGACTGTCGAAATAAAACTGTGTCGAGAAACGGGCTCAAGATATACTGATCATGAAGCCAGGTAAGTGCAAGAGAGAAGGGGAGGTTTTCCAACGCTTTCGCGAAGTTCCTTAATTAAATAACTCTTTCTCTTGAATACTTGCCTAGACATCCCGTGAACGATATACCGTTAAGCAGTGTTCTAAACACAATCAAATTCTCCTAAAGAGCGTGATGTCCTTAAGGTCAAATTCTAAATGATTTTAAATTACTGGGGTTATGCAAGAATGCAGTTTTGTGATTTGTGGGCTAGGGAGAAAGGTGATGAAATCTTTTATCGTATCTTGTTTGGTCTTTTTGCCTTTAATTCCATATTAAGATGCAGATGCGCAATCAATAAAAGAATTCAAATAATCAAGCAATTTAAGCAATTCTTTTTCTGTTTAAGTTTAAGCACTGCAACAAATACAGGTTAGTTCTCTTGCAAATTGGCGGCAAAATTGTGTGAAGAATCCTACAGAAGATAGAATATTGGATTGCGTCGGATTCAAGAGGAGTGTGTTAGGAAATACGTACCAATGTGATTTAGTTTAAGAAAACCCCTTTGAAGTGATCCAAAACTTTGATTGTTCGCTTGCGCGGGTCAAACTACCCGGATCTTTGGCACTATACTTTTCTAATGTCTTTAAATTGCATTTGAGTCTCGCTCCGCACAATCGCTGGTCGTAATTCCTAAAAATCTGCAAATGTCGGAAAATACGATATTTAGTATCAAAAAGCGATATATGTGCCCCAATTCCTGCACACAAAATATTAGAAAAATCAAACAATACCACTAGAATATTGACAACACACTGGAGACAGCTCAAAAAGAAAAAAAATCACAAAAACCCTCATTGGGCCGGAGAGCTCGGATTTCCCCTTGTTGTCGCCGGCCAAATGATGCTTGTTTGTGTTGTAATTGTGTGGCACCTCCAGACTATGTTAGTATTATAATGGTCTTACTTGATTTTTCAGTTGAATCACATAATGCAATCTGGTATGAAGGACAGAGAACAAGCAAAAAGAATGTCGTATTGTTAGTTTTGAAAAAAAAATTGAGTTAGTAGTTAATGAGTTAGTAAGAACCAGAAATAATAATTCCTACCTAATACTACCAACTCCCCGGCAATGGCGCCAAAAACTTATTGGGAATTCACCCACGCGCGCAAACGCGTAAGTTTTGGAAATGTGATCGTTTTAATGAAACGGAATGCGCACGCGAGATCGTTCTCGTTTTAAATATTTATATCCGCAAGTGCACGGCGCGTTGTAGCGAGCCGGCAAGCACAGGTCGATCTACAGGGAATTGTGTATTAGGTATCGTGATTTAAGGTTCAACAAATTAACAAATTGGTTGTTTGTCACAAATGATTATAAAAGAATGAAAACAAGAAAAACAAGAAAAGAAGTTAAAGAAGAATGGGCATGGCTTTGGTTCGAAAGGTCGAATCGCGACGATTCCTTTGCTCCTTCTTTGATCATGAGTTGTCCGTTTGTTCAATTACTGATTTGTATGTCCGTGGTTGAGCTATCAACGCTAAGTACAAGTCTTAACATGCATACGTCAACAAAAAAAATACAAGTTAGTGAGTGAGCGCAAATGATTTTAGGGTTGAGTTTGCTTGGTGCTTATGATAGTATATCATATATGAAATATCATATATGAAACCAAGCGATTATCAAGCGCTTGATCACAAAATACGATATCTAAACCTAACAACCTCAACACTAAATTGATTTTAGCTTAAATATTGAAATGGAGAAAGGCAGTGAATATGGTGTATGAGGAGATTACAAAATAACCATATTTCAAAACACCATATCACATCAATACATAGCAATCTTTAAGTTAGAGTCAAATAGTTAAACGCATTAAACATAAACAAGAGGTGAAGGAGGAAAAAACCTTTCATCTCACTTCCTCACCATTACCACTACCAAATAAAATTAGTTAAGCATGATAATAAAAGAAAAGCAAATAAGAATAAAGAGTAAGTAAAGAAACAACAACAAATATTATTAACACATGAGAAAGAGATACAAGATTTTGGTAACCTATTCAACCTCCTTAATGAACCTCTCTAAAAAGAGCTTCAAGAGGGAAGAAGAAGAAGAAACCAATTGAAGCCCACTCCACTATCAAGCTAAACACAAAACAATGGAAACAAAAAGATAGAATATGTGCATCCTAATTGGCATCCCATCTCATTAGATCTGTTCTGGTATTTATAGCCAACACAACAGAATAAACAAATAATATAAAAGTGATGATGTGGCACTAATAAACAACCAGAGAAATTATGGGGACATTTGGGGCTAGGGGGGCCAAGCTCACCGGATTCTATAGGTGTGTGGCCGGTCAGGTTGGAGCAAAGTGGCTCGTATTGGTGTTGTGGTCATGTTCCCTCTCTACAAGTCCAATGGTGATGTTTGTTTGGTCTAAAATAACCTGGTTTGTATGCAGAGAAATGGAGGGAAACTTGATGCAAAGTATCACATCAAAACTTTATGCAATCAATGCACATCACACCACTTTGTCATGTTTTGTCCCCTACTTGCTTATGGCAGCCCTCTCCTAGGTCCAAGTTATGTGCACACTTGTATGTGTTGGACCATTCTTAGCAAAAAGTGTCTACACATGCATTATTTCCAAAAGAGCTCTTGGGACAGTTCATCAGCTTTCTGTTCTGTTTGTAGTGTCGGCTCCCAGACGTTATATCCGTGACTGTGAGTATGTTTTCCAGTATTTGTCACGGGTACTTGTAAACTGTAATTACTGAGCAGACACTGGTTAATAGCACCGATATATACAAAATAGATAAAGAATGAGCGGTATTAATATGCAGTTTTCTGAGATTAACAGCCACCCGGGTATTGAGCGATCAGAAGATCAACAAGCAAGCCTGCTCATACTCCTGCGAGTCCAATCAGTAATACTACCGTACAGTCCGGTCTCTTCTTCAGATATGTCGCATATCACAACCTGGGGGTGGTATAACGTCAGACCCTAATAGCCTGATAAGTCTTGCCGATGCAAGGTCCATAACGGTTCGAGAAACTACTGATAACACTTACCAGTAGATCTCAGCAACCCTGGCCAGGGATTTCCTGTTATGGCCAATCGAGCATAGCACAACATCAACTTCCTATACCGGGAGAGACGAATCCCCTCCTATCGCTCATTGCCTCCATGTGACTCGAGACTGTACCCAAAAACCACCTTTTTGCACGATATCTTGACCGTTGTATGGTGTAAATCGAAGCACAGTAGGAATCACACAAGACACTATGACGATCTCGGGTCGACAGTCTAACTTGTACCAGTGTCACCATAGAACTGCTATCTGACGATAGGTATAATACCATCTAGGAGTTCTCGGTATGTCCCTTCAGTGTACCCAGTCTCCACTGAGCACCTGTATACCATCTCTGATGTCAAACACCAATGGATATGAGATCATCCATTACCCATCATATGGGTCGAGAAGCGTATACGCTAGTCTACTCTGGAGTATCGATGCCCTGTTTCGATACTCCTACGACTAGGAACATTTGAAGGATGTACTTACCAACTACCTCTGTCCCACTAGTATAATATGCATCATAGTCCTAGTAGTCAAGTACTTATCCTAAGGGCTTTATCAACATGTAATAGAGAGACAATAAGTATACATGTTAAGATAAAGAGCAACTAGATAGTATACTATCATGTCGAGCAAAAAATTCCTCCCTATATATGTCTAAGTATCCACTACAATATACATCACATGTACAGTAATAGCCTTTAGGGCATACATATAACTAACATAATGGTGATTCATTTGATTTAGAAAACTTGGAATATTTCTATAATATAATTAAAATAGATATTTTGATAATAGTTATATATATATATATTTAATAGAAATAATTTTATTTTATTTTTTGTAGAACTCTCATTTTCTAAAGAAAAATGCATTAAAATCCCATCGAGATCGAATGCTCCTTTCGGCAGGTCTGCATCTCACTCTACTAGGCTCGAGGATGTGTGATAATCCGCACTATCCCAAACAGGGTCCCCAAAAGTGGTTTGGAGAGGCGTAATTGCAAGAAATTGATTAACACGCTTTTTAAAGAAATGGTTTTGCATGTTTGATGGTATTTATTTGTAATGTCGTATTATCCCATAACTATATTCCCAAAATTTCATCTTGCTATGTCAAAAATATGTGTTGTGATGAGGTAGGTCATTACCTCGTGAGTTATCTAAAGGTAATACAAGTATTATGTTAATTTGTGTCGAAACTAAAGTATGTGGTATTTTACCGTAAAAATACGATAAAAGTTGCATAAAAGATTTTTTTGAGATGAAACTTGTTTTGATGTGTTTGTTAATATTTGTTAAAAATTATATGAGAGTATGGTCTTTTATTGATTAAAAAAAGTAGAATTTTTTAAAGAAAAACCGAATCGGAAGTCGGATTAACTCCGCTTCCATCGGGTTTTAGAAATTAAAGTTCTTAGAATAGAAGAAGAGAGGGGGAGAGAAGACTTACAAGCTAGAGAACAAGAGAAGAGAGAGAGGAAGCTATTGGAATCGTCGGGGCATCATTTCGTTGCCGGAATCTCCTCGGAACTTCGCCCTTTGCTAACTCCACTTGCACAACTTGAGACTTGAGAATTTTTGAGAGTTTTTGTAATGAAATTCTGAGTGAGGAGCGGTGAAATGGAGTGTGGTATTTATAAAGAAAATTAGGGTTTAGAGGGTTAAAGAATGCGTTAAAATTGGATTAAAGGTGATTTACTATTCTCTGAAAAATGTGCAGAGAAAATAAACAACATGAGAGAAGTGGGGTAGGCCAAGAGGTGCTCGGGTGAAAAGATGGGGAGCATCCTCTACGGGGGACCCGACGGTGCTGGTCTCCAAGCAATCTTCACCGGTCATGAACTGGTAGGGGGTGTCGGATCTTTGGCCACGTGTCCCTCTCGATTCATATACCCTCATGCACATGTTTGATTATTCTGTAACTTATCATCTTACGTGTAGTGCACGTGCAAATCCTTGGGCTTCTAAAAGATTAAAAGAAAAATCAAATAAAACGATAATGTGGCTGGGGGGATTCGATTACAGAGGCTACGTCACAGCAGTGTAAGGCTTTACCAATGAGTTACAAGTACTTTCTTTCTGTTCAAAAGCAAATTAAATTTATAACTTGTGCTCGGGCTTAGGTATTCCTTCTCTATTGTTTGAAAATCTTCGTACAGAAAGTTTATGGTTGTTACATTCTACCCGCCTTATAAAAATTTCGTTCTCAAAATTTGTAGAAGGAAAGTATAACAGATTCAAAGAAATTTAGTGATAAAATTATTGATAGTGCATGAAAAATATTTGGAAGAACGAAAGAATGCTAAAGTTTTGATAAGATTGAAAAAGATGTGAGTGACTTACCAGGGTTACCTTGGTCTACAGTCTCGGCTTCTACGACTGCTAATGTGAAAGCCTGACGCCGGGGTACATTCCTCTTAGCTGGAGGCATATTCCTTTGTCCTTGGAGCATGTTTCTCTGCCCTCGAGGCATGTTCCTCAGTGTCTGTTTGAATTGACGATTAGGTTGTGTAAGAGGTGGACGTGAAGGTGGAGCTGGGAGTGAAAGACGAGGTGCAGGAGCCTGGATAGCTAGCCGTTGCGGATAAGTGTTATGAGTTGAAATTGGGTTGTGTCTATAAGGACATGTTCCAATTCCATGATTGGATGCGCCACAAACTAAGCACAGGCCTTTTGCGCGCCTACAGTCCTTCTACAAGTGTCCATCCCTTTTGCAGTAGAAGAAAAAATCTGGACTTGACTGGTTATCTGTTGCTTCCGGTCCTCTGGGTATAAACGATGGCCTTGAAGAGGCCCCTCCTGCCATCTGAGTGGTAGGGCGCTTCACTCCTGTAGATTGAGGTATGCCCTTCCTCTTCACTACTGCCTCGTATCTTCGAGCAGCCTTCGAAGCCAAATCATGGGTTGGGAAATCCCCTGTAGCTAAGGCAGCTTGGATTTCTTGGTCTAACCCTTGTTGAAATCTTCTAACCCTGATCTCAGCAGTCGGTATAAGATGAGCCAAACCTGTTACGGTCTTGTGTTATCTGTGTAGTATGTGATATAAAATCGAACATTGAAACATATCTTACCTGCTGAGCATGGTAAACTCAGAATCATACTCATTTATGGACTTGGTCCACATCGAACCCTATTGTAGTGGATAAATTGCTGCTCCATGTCAAATCGGGCAGTCTTTCGGAAGTATTTCGCGTCGAACATGTCGCGAAAATTTCTCCATTCAATAGGTTGTTCAAGACGACTTTCTTCCGCCTCCCACCAAACTCATGCATTGTCAGTGAGTTGCAGCTTTACAACTCGAACCCAAGCTATCTCTGGCACTTGTGCTGCTGCCAGATCATCCTCAATACTTTGAGCCCATTCCTAAGCTTCCAGTGGGCTCTCTTTTCCCAAAAACTGTTTTGGGTGCAATGCCCAGAATTGCTTCACTCCGGGTGCTTCCGTTTCTGGACGGTTCATCAGAATAGCAGTCTGTTGCTGCTGTCCTTCCAGGAGGCTGCGAATTGCCTCAAGCAGTACCGTCTGCTTATTGATCGAAGTAGCGAAGGTAGGCATAAGCGGTAGAGGTGGTGGACTGTTGTTGAAATTGGTGCTGGTGTTGTTTAGAGAATCCATAACCTTGAAAGAAAAATTTAGGTTAGGATAGAGTCATAATATGTGAAATTGTAAGATTCAATGAATATGAATGTAAAGAATGTTTTTAGTTACTGATTCTTGTATTATATTGCTTAGGACTTCATGCAGAATTGACCCGCATGTCCATGCAGAACTGACCTGCATGTCCATATAGAGCTGACCAGCATATCCATACAGAGTTGACCTGCATGGGCCACCAACAAAAACCTGTCACGCCCCGCTTCCCGGTGTACCGGAAGGGGAAGCAGCGAGGCCGCTACGTATTTACTCAGAAGTAAACAAGCTAAGCGTATCTAAGAAATATAAAGTAAAGTACACAAAAGACAGGAATGTAAATGAACATCAACTTTATTTATTAAACATTCTTTTACAGGTACAACTGAAATGTAAATACATGAATAGAATGCGATGCCTAAACAATGGCTTAACTGAAATGAAATAAAAATGTACAAGTATCTAAAGCTCCGGGTCAAAAGCTAACTGCTCCAAATCTTCAGTGCTGGGATCGATCTCCAGTGAGTCCGAAACACCTGACAACATTCCAAAGAAGAAAAAAAGGAATGTCGTCAGCAAACAATCGCTCGGTAAGTCCCAAAGATGAATAAAGATAGAATAGACAGAAAGAGAATATGACTAGTAATGTTTGATTATAATTTTAACACAGTTGTTTGTAGCTTGGTACAGAATATACCAGTGTATACGAGAGTAGTCCAACTTACACCATGGACTTTGGTAACCCGTAGTACAAGGCTCCGTCAAAAATACTACGGAATAACGGCATGGATGTAATTACGTCTTAAGTGACCACCTCGTGCCACCTTTAACATGTTCCGTACCAGTCTACCCTTTTACTCACTCGTATGTTTCTACACACTTCGTGCCAAGGTTGGGCCGAGAGTCATCTTTGCTAGATCAGCCGCTTGTCGTGACTACTCCTGTTGGAGAGTCTTTTGTTGTGCGATATATGTTTCGGTCATGTGACGTTCGCATTGGAGATAGGGTGTTGTCCGTCGACTTGATCCTTCCTGATATGTTGGACTTCGACGTTCTTCTTGGCATGGATTGGCTAGCTATTTGCTATGCGTTAGTGGAATGCCTTAAGAAGGCAGTTAGGTTTTGTTTTCTGGGTGAGTCAGTTCTTGTTGTGCAGGGGGACCGTAGTGCCGCCCCTCACAGTTTGATTTTTTTCCTTTGCGCTAGTCGGCTTTTGAGGAAAAGATGTCGGGGATTCTTAGTTTTCATTCATGATTCCGGTGCCACAATAGATTCGTTGGAACAAGTTCCTATTGTGAGAGAGTTTCCCGACGTATTTCCCGATGAGTTACCTGGTTTGCCGCCAGAGCGAGATATTGAGTTTTGCATTGATTTGATCCCCGGCACGGGGCCTATTTCTATACCGCCTTATCGGATGGCCCCGGTGGAGCTGAAAGAGCTTAAGGATCAGCTGCAAGGGTTGCTTGGTAGGGGACTTGTGCGTCCGAGTGTTTCGCCTTAGGGAGATCCTGTTCTGTTCGTCAAGAAAAAGGACGGCAGTTTGAGATTGTGCATTGATTATCGTCAATTGAACCGAGTTACGGTGCGCAATAGTTATCCATTACCCCGCATTGACGATTTGTTTGATCAGCTCCAGGGGGCGGAATATTTTTCCAAAATTGATTTGAGGTCAGGTTATCATCAGTTGCAGGTTCGGAATGATGACATTCCGAAGACTGCTTTTCGTACGCGCTACAGGCATTATGAGTTTTTGGTGATGTCGTTCGGACTCACCAATACCCCAGCAGCGTTCAGGGATTTGATGAACTGGATTTTCAGGCCGTTCCTCGACCAGTTCATTATTGTGTTTATTGATGACATTCTGGTCTATTCCAGAAATCGAGAAGAGCATGAGCAGCACCTAAGGATTGCTTTGCAGATATTGAGAGAGCACCAACTATTTGCTAAATTCTCGAAGTGTGAATTTTGGCTTGATAGTGTTGACTTCTTTGGTCATGTAGTTACGGGAGACGGTATTCGTGTAGACCCGAAGAAGATCGAGGCCGTACAGCTTTGGCCCATAACTGTATCCGTGATTGAGTTCCGCAGCTTTTTGGGCATAGCTGGTTATTACCGCCGTTTCGTGTAGGATTTCTCGAGTATCGCTGCACCGCTGACCGAACTAACCCGGAAGGGGGTCCTTTTTCTTTGGACCGAGGCATGCGAGTAGAGTTTTCAGCAGTTGAAGACTCGGTTGACGACTGCACCAGTTTTATCTTTGCCTTCTGGATCGGGCGGCTATGTCGTTTACTGTGATGCTTCTCGAGTGGGGCTCAGTTGTGTATTGATGCAGCATGATAGAGTTATCGTTTACGAAGCAGCTGAAGAAGCACGAGCAGAATTATCCCACTCATGATCTTGAGATGGCTGCTGTGGTCTTTGCGCTTAAGATTTGGAGACACTGCCTGTATAGATAGTCGGGTCAGATCTTCACGGACCACAAGAGCTTGAAGTACATCTTCCAACAGCGGGATCTGAATCTGAGGCAGCACCGTTGGATGGAGCTCGTGAAGGATTATGATTGTGAGATCTTTTATCACCCAAGCAAGGAAAATGTAGTAGCTGATGCTTTGAGTCATAGGACCGGAGGTAGCTTGTCCCAGTTGGGCGTAGTTCAGAGACAGTCTTCTGCATATTGGAAGATCTTATGCGACAGTAGGTGCAGTTTGAGTTTACCTCGACTGGGGGACAGCTTGCTCATGTCCGCGTCCGTCCACTTCTACTTGATCGTATCCGTGAGGCGCAGCCCGACGATGCCCGTTTGTCTAGGATATTTGAGCATGTTCGGCAGGATAGGGAGTCGGAGTTTTTGATTGATGACCAGGGTGTGCTACATTTTGGAACTCGTCTGTGCGTACCAGATACCGAAGGGCTAAGACGCGAGATCCTAGAACAAGCACATCAGTCAGCTTACAGTGTTCATCCCGGTTCTACCAAGATGTATCGTGACTTGAGAGATGTCTACTGGTGGGCAAGGATGAAGAGCGATATTTCGGATTTCGTTTCGAGGTGCCTAACTTGTCAGCAAGTCAAAGCTGAGCATCAGAGACCGGTAGGAGAGTTGCAGCCTTTACCCATTCCGAAGTGGAAATAGGAGCAGATCTCTATGGATTTCATTATGGGTCTACCCAGGTCCAGTCGAGGGTATGACTCCATTTGGGTGATTGTTGACCGGTTAACGAAAGCGGCTCACTTCCTTCCAGTGAAGACCACTTTCGGTTTTGCTCAGTATGCTCAGTTGTACATTGATGAGATTGTGCGTTTTCACAGTATTCCTACATGCATTGTATCCAACAGGGGCACCTAGTTTACCATCCGTCTTTGGCAAAAACTTCAGGAAGCTTTGGGTACCCGGTTGAGTTTTAGCACCACTTTCCATCCGCAGACCGATGGTTAGTCAGAGAGGACTATACAAACTCTTGAGGATATGCTTCGTGCGTGCGTGCTCGATTTTGGTGGCAGTTAGGACTGACACTTGCCTTTGATAGATTTCTCCTACAACAACAGCTTTAAGGAGACGATTTAGATAGCACCTTTTGAGGCCTTGTATGGTAGGAAGTGTCGATCGCCAGTCTGTTGGACCGAACTCAGCGAGAGCAGGATTTTGGGACCACAGCTAGTCCAGGAGACTACGGAGAAGATCCAGTTGATCCAGAATAGGATGAGAGCAGCCCAGTGCAGGCAGAAGTCTTATGCCAACCATCATCGTCATAGACTTGAGTTCGCAGTGGGTGATCATGTATTCCTACGGATTTCTTCGATGAAGGGTGTGATGAGATTTGGGAAGAAGGGGAAGCTTAGTCCCAGATTTATGGGTCCTTATGAGATCCTTGAGCGAGTTGGTACCGTTGCCTATCGTTTGGCACTTCCGTCCATTTTTCCGGATGTTCACCCCGTATTTCATGTTTTGATGCTTCGCAAGTACTTTCATGACCCTTCCCATATGATTCAGCACCAGACCATTCAGTTTGAACACGATCTTTCTTTCATCGAGCAGCCGGTGGTCATTCTGGATCAGCAGGTGAAGAAACTGAGGTCAAGGGTCTTACCGTCTGTCAAGGTCCTTTGGCGTGGCCCGAATAGCGAAGAGGTCTCGTGGGAAGCCGAGAGCGAGATACGGAAGAAATTCTCTCATCTCTTCGAAGGTACCTAGTAAGATTTTTTAAATCCGAAGACCGAATTTCTTTAAGGGGGAAGATTGTAACACTGTAGAATGCGGATAGTGTTAATTAAGCGATAATACGGGTTTTTAATGAAATTTAACTAATAATTATTTTCTTCACATTTTATTTAATTAATTAATATTTTATATAATTGTTTTTACACATGCACACATATGTGCATGTTGAATTAGGGTTAATGAGATGTTAACCATACTCATATAGTCATGGCACACATAACCCTCTACCTTTATCAAGTCAAGTTAAAATTTCAAATTTTATATCCATTTTTATTATTTAAACAAAAGGGTTTTAATGAATTTTTTTTTACTTCAAAGAAAATAGAATAGAAGAGAACAGAAGGGAATAGAAGAGAAAGAAAGTTTGAACTCTTGAGACTTTGGGGGATGGTTTCCATTAATGGCTTTAATGAGAGGGAGAGTGAGTATAACACTCATATACACTCACCTCATACACTCACACTCACATATACTCACCTCACAACACATATACACTCAATTCCTTCATCATATCTCTCATTCTCACCTCACTCTCTCAATTATTAATCCCAACTCAGTTACTCTATCCTCTTTCACTACAAATCAAGTTCTCCACTTGATTTATATGATTGCATCACAAACCAAAGCCAAAACTTCAACCCATCCTCACAAAACCCTTCACAATTCATGCTAAAGCCCTTGTGATGACTTGGAGCTTGGAAAGCTAGGGGTTTTCCCAAGTTTTGGTGAAGTAGTGATCTTTTTATCCTTATTAGGCTCTAATGAAGTTGTATGCTTATAGTTTTAGTTTTAAAACACTAAAGTTATGGTTTTGTACAAATATCGTATTTTTGTATATGTTTTGGTGTCTCTGGGATCTGCTATCACTAAGTTAGTCTACGATAAAATCTAGCAATATAGTAGTATAGTGTTAGAAGCCCTGAGAGTACACTTGAAACCCGAACCCAAACCCTCCTAGTTGAACCGGTGAGGCATAGGGAAAATCCGGCGACACCGGATTATTAGGCACCTGGGGAGTTCTGTTTTTGAGGGTGGGTGTCTGTAGGTTATTCTTGGTGTTTAGTACTGCTTGATTTTCTTATATTAATTGTAGGCAAAATCTAGAAGCACTTTGCTAGTTTCTAGTGTTTCGACAACGCGCGATACGGATAGCCGACACGGTTTTTGTACTTCGTATAGTTAGCTGCACTTGGGTTGGTTTAGGGTGTCGCTATACTCGTTCGCCACTAAGCTAACACTTAACTAGCTTGTGGAAGTCGGCACGTTGATTTATGCGTTGTTTGCGTGTATTAGCGGGAAGTTTCTAATTTGCACTTGTTATGTTTTTAATGCAATTTAGGATCTATTTCGGGGACTTCGGGCGCTACAATGAAAGGGAAAGAGGTGGTTGGATTCACCTAGCTCGAGATCATCGGTGAGTAGATTTAACATTTATGGGAGAATCACCCATATGGCGCTAAGCGTCGAGGGCTGTATTTAGTAATATAAACCTATGTTGTTAGTATATACATTGATTGTGCATAAACATTATCATGCACATCCTATTACCTGTTGTACATTTATACTGTATTGATTGGACGCTACACCATTACTAACGGTTCATGTTGCACGAGTACTGAATTGTATGCAACACACACACCGTTAATAATTGCCATGACACGTACACTATAGAAATTACTATGGATAACATATATTGCATCGCTTTCTTTATCATTCACAGTTAGATATTAATTGTTGTCCTATTGTGCATGTGAATTGCATCATGCTTACATACAAACATTGCTAGCAACATATTTACTCTTATATGATGTTGCATTTCAACTTCGGTGATTTCAGAAACCGCAAGATACCTTTGAAAACTTGATATACTTAAAAGAGTGGTTTTCCCTTGATATGCTCACATTACTGTTCCGTATTTGCATATCTCATTTTTCATGGATATATGCATTGATACACTGATTTTATGCGATTTCTAGATTTGAGAACCGCGACTATATTTATAAAGGGAAATTATAATATATTGCTTATAAGAAAAAATGCGGTTTCTTTTGATATGATATTTCGAGACGTCCACCATGAGTTTTCTCGGTTCTGAGCTTGTTTTTGAGATCCGATTAGAGGAGTTGGCAGATGTTGTTTGCGGGTACATGGTGGACCCGGTATGGTATCCCGGGGCAGAAAATGATTTTTGTGGTGTAGACGATGAGCTTGGCAGAGGGAACACTACCTGCCGGTGATTATATAGAACTCGACGGATATCCGTAGGATCCCTCTTTTATATATATATATATATATATATATATATATATATATATATATATATATATATATATGAGGGCCGATTCGAGTATGCAGCGCCTGAGATATTGGGATTTGGGGTGTGTGTGTGGGGGGGGGGGCAATTGGAGTATGCGGCGCCTGAGATATTGGGATTTGGGGTGTCGTTGACAGACATTGATTTTCCATGATGATGATTCATACATGAGGTTTTATGTGTTATTCCATACTCAGGATTTATTAGACATGCATTGTTTCATATAGTTGTTGTATCCCGGTGGTGTACCTTGATCATGATTTTACTATATATCTGTATTGTTATATTTATGCCATAAGATTGCATATTTCAGATTATCGCTTTTCATGCATACTTGCGATTATGTGTACGATATTATTTACTATTCATGAAATGGCAACTCACCCCCGTTGTGCCACAGTGTTTTGCAGGTTTGACCCTTAGTATAGTCACGGAAGGGTTACTCATTTTTTCTTTTTCTGTGGATACCGCTGCTGTTGGTCGTCATTTTGGATAGGTGGGTTGTTTTGCGGTTATTCGTATGATCTCATTGTATATCTTATTGTATCTAGTACTCTTCATCCACCACTTTCATGTATATTGACTCAGATACGAGTTTGTGAAGATCGGTATTGTATTATTTATGACTTTGGGTGTCGAGCTCGTTGAGTCGACTGTTTTATTTATGTTGTGATATTTTTTCACATCCTTATTGCTTATTCCTTCGCTACGGTGTCGTATATATATATATTATATAAACTTGTTGTGGTTGTGTTCCGCCTTTTAGCGTGAGTTGCTCCTATTTGGGATGCTTTATATTTATGTTATGCTTGTACCCGTTTGGGGCTAGTTTTTACAAAGGAGATGCTGCCGAAATTTTCAAGAAAATGACTTAACTTGAGATTTTTAAATGTTTTAAATGTTATATCTTTCTATCTTTTTATGGTTTAGATTTCTGGGTTGTCGACTAACTTGAATTACGTTATGCCTTTTAGACGTTGCGAGATTTAAGTGCCGGTCACATTCCTAATTTGGGTCGTGACAACTGTGTTAATATTATAATCAAACATTACTAGTCTTATTCTTTTTGTCTATTCTATCTCTACTCATCTTTGCGACTTACCGAGCGATTGGTCGCTGACGACATTTCTTTCTTCTTTCTTTGGAATGTTGTCAGGTGATTCGGACGCACTTGAGACCGAGTCCAGTACTGAGGATTTGGAGCAGTTTGCTTTTAACCCGGAGCTTTAGATACTTGTACATATTATTTCATTTCAGTTATGTCATTGTTTAGGCATTGCTTTCTATTCATGTATTTATATTTCAGTTGTACCTGTAAAAGAATGTTTAATAAATAAAGTTGCTGTTCATTTACATTCCCATCTCTTGTGTACTTTACTTTATATTGCTTAGATATACTTAGCGTGTTTACTTCTGAGTAAATACATAGCGGGTCTCACCGCGTCCCCTTCCCGTATACTGGAAAGCGGGGCGTGACAGGTTTTGTTGGCGGCCCATGCAGGCCCGCTCTATATGGACATACAGGTCAGTTCTGCATGGACATGCGGGTTAATTCTGCATGAAGTCCTAAGCAATATAACACAAGAATCAGCAACTAAAAACATTCTTTACATATTCCTTGAATCTTTTAATTTCATATATTTTGAATTTGTCCTAACCGAAATTTTTCTTTCAAGATTATGGATTCTCCAAACAACACTGGTACCGATTTCAATAACACTCCACCACCTCTACCGCTTACACCTACCGTCGCTGCTCCGATCAATGAGCAGACGGTACGATCTGCAGCCTCCTGGAGGGACAGCAGCAGCAGACTTCTATTTTGATGAACCACCCTGAAGCGGAAGCACCTGGGGTAAAGCAATTCCAGGCTTTACACCCCAAGAAATTATCGGGAAGAGAGAGCCTTCTACAAGCTGAGGAGTGGGCTTAGAATATTGAGGATGATTTGGTAGCGACACAAGTGCCAAAGATTGCTTGGGTTCGAGTTGCGAAGCTGCAGCTCACTGACAATGCCCGAGTTTGGTGGAAGGCGGAAGAAACCCATCTTGACCAGCCGATCTAATGGAGGACTTTTTGCGACATGTTCGACGCGAAATACTTCCCAGAGACTGCCCGATTCGACATGGAGCAGCAATTTATTCATCTACAACAGGGTTCGATGTGGACCAAGTCAGTAGATGAGTATGATGTTGAATTTACCGTGCTCAGTAGGTAAGATATGTCTCAATATTCGATTTCTTAATATCATATATTATACAGCTAACATAATACCTTAACAAGTTCACGGCACATTTGATATCGACTGCTGAGATCAGATCCAGAAGATTTTAGCAAGGGTTAGATTCGGAAATCCAAGCTGCCTTAGCAACAGGGGATTTCCCAACCCAAAAGATAGCACTGAAAGCTGCTCGCCGATACAAGGCGGTAGTGAAGATGAGAGGCAGACCTCAATCTGCCGGGATGAAGCGCCCTGCCACTCAGATGGCAGGAGGAGCCTATTCAAGGCCACAATTTATGCTCAGGAGACCGGGAGTACCGAACAACTGGCCCAACCCAACCTTTTGCACTTACTGCAGGAGAGATGAACATTTGGCGAAAGACTGCCGGCATGCAAATCACCTTTGCTTAGTCTGCGGCTCAGCTACTCTTGACATTAGGTCTTGTTCTCGTAGACACAACCCAAATGCTGCACCCAAGCCAGCAATCACTTATCAGCAGCGCCCAGCCATCCAGGCACCTGCTCCACGACTTGCGCTACCTACTCCATCTCCTCGTGGACCAATTGCACCTCCTCCTCTTCAATTCCATCAAGCCCAACGGAACGTACCTCAAGTACAAAGGAACAGACAGAGGAATGCTCCTCCGGCAAGGTGGAATGTGCCGAGGCGACATGCTTTCACAATGACTGTGGAAGAGGCTGAAGCCACCGGCCAAGTCATCACCGGTAACACTTTCCCTTCAAGCTTTATTTTCCATCCATATATACATATCCATAAATTTTCCTTATACCTAAAACCTATCCCACATAACTTAGGTACAATCTTAGTAACCTCACTTCCTGCACCAGCACTCTTCGATACTGGAGCATCTCATTGCTTATGTCGCAACAGTTCGTCCGAACTCATGCGATTCCAGTCAAAGCTCTCGTAACTAGCTGGAATGTCAGTTCATGGAACGGCGTTCTAAAGACAGTAATAGAATACGATCTGTGTCCAGTGGTCGTCTGCAGCAGAGAATTCTATGCTGACTTCAAGGTGCTAGACATACCGAATTTCGATGTCGTTTTGGATATGGATTGGCTCGGAACTTTTTACGCTACCATCGACTGTTGTCAAAGGAGGGTAGTGTTCGAGATTCTAAACCATCCAGTCATTTATTTCAAAAGTGGAGACCGTACCCTGGAGCCAAGTACATACAAGGCGAAACCAAAGAAGGCAGTGATTGCAACACTTCAAGCGGAGGAAGGATCGAAGACAGAGATAGTTCGAGAGTTCTACGATGTATTTCTTTAAGACATATCAGGTTTGCCTCCCGATCGAGTTCTTGAATTCAGCATTGATTTAGTACCTGGAGCACAACCGGTGATTAAAGCACTATATCGCCTAAGCCCTAAAGGATTGAAAGAAGTCCGAACTCGGTTGGACGAATTATTGGCGAAAGGATGGATTCGTCCCAACACTTCAAGTTGGGGATCTCCAGTTCTACTTGTGAAGAAGAAGGAAGGTTCATATCGAACGTACATTGATTATAGAGCTTTGAACGATATAACTATAAAGAACAAGTATCCACTCCCGCGCATCGACGATCTGTTCGATCAGCTATGTAGATCTTGCATTTTCTCCAAGTTAGATCTTCGTTCGGGTTATCATCGGGTAAATGTCAAATAATCTGATATCCATATAACAGCATTCAGAAATCGCTATGGGCATTTTGAATTTCTTTTGATGCCATTTGGAGTGACCAACGCACCGGCTATATTCATGAACCTAATGAATCAAGTTTTCCGAGAGTACCTAGACAGGTTTGTTGCCATCTTCATCGACAACATCCTGATGTATTCTAAGAGTCGGAAAGAACACACCGAACAACTACGAATGTCCTGGAGACTTTACGGCAGTATCAAATCTATGCCAAGTACAGCAAGTGTGAGTTTTGGCTAGATCAAGTCGGTTTTCTGGGACATATTGTATCAGGCGATGGAATCTCTATAGATCCAACTAAAGTATCAGCAGTAAGCGAATAGCCGACACCGAAATCAATGAAGGTCATTCGAAGTTTCTTAGGGTTAGCAAGATATTACAAAAGGTTTATTGAAGATTTTTCGAAGATTGCAACACCCCTGACCAAGCTCACACGTAAAGATGAAGAATTCGTGTGATCAGAAACATGTGAACGAGCTTTCGTAGAACTCAAGTCAAGATTGATATCAGCACCTATTCTCATTATACCGGACTAATCTAGAGGTTTTGAAGTGCATTACGATGCATCCGGTAAGGGATCAGGATGTATTCTACTTCAGCACGGAAAAGTTGTGGCTTATACTTCAAGACAGCTGAAGATTCATGAGCGCAATTATCCGACGCATGATTTGGAATTGGTAGCCATTATTTTTGCTCTCAAAATTTGGCGACATTATCTTCTTGGTGAATGAGTGGACATATACACAGATCACAAGAATCTGAAATATGTGTTTATTCAGAAAGAGTTGAATATGCGGTAGAGAAGATAGTTAGAACTCATTGCGGACTTCGACATTAACCTACAATATCAACCAGGGAAGGTGAATGTAATACCTGATTCCCTTAGTCGCCAACCATTAGCACTGAATCTCACCACACAGTGGAAGCTTCAACAAGACTTGCATCAAATGGAGATTGAAGTAGTCATGCCAGGTAACGCTTCAAGTTTGATGAACTTACAAGTTCAATCAACCATTGTCAATCAGATCAAAGCAGCTTAAGCAAGTGATGCTAAGTTGCAAAAGATCAGAGAACAAGTAGAAAGTGGACTTCGAACAGACTTCATCATACATGAAGACGGATCTTTAAGATACGGTAGTAGATTGTGTGTACCAAAAGGTTTTGTGCGAGAAGAGTTGATGAAAGAAGCTCACAGTTCTCCTTATTCAGTACACCCTGGAGGTAAAGATGTACAAATATCTGCGTCAAAATTACCGGTGGCATGGAATGAAGCATGAAGTAGCCAGAAGCGTCGCTAAATACTTGGTGTGTCGGCAAATAAAGGTTGAACATCACAGGACTGCTGGTTTACTCCAACCATTACCTGTCCAAGAATGGAAGTGGCAACACATCACAATGGACTTCGTGACTACACTTTCTCGCAGCACGAAAGGTAACGATGTGGTTTGGGTTATTGTGGATCGACTCACAAAGTCGGCTCACTTTATTCCATTTCGAGTTGGTTAATCTACTAAGACATTAGAAAAGAAGTACATGGAGGTAAGAATCTAAGTAAGATTTAAAATCTTCAAATATGTACTATCTCTGATACCCATGAACTCATGCAAGAAATCATGAGATTACATGGAGTACCGGTTTGCTTTGTCTCCGATCGTGACACTAGATTTCGATCGCAATTTTAGCAAAGTCTGCAAGCTAGCTTGGGAACAAGTCTGAACTTCAGCACAGCTTATCATCTACAAACAGATGGTCAGTCTGAGCGAACTATTCAGATCTTAGAAGATATGCTAAAAGCGTGTATACTAGACTTCGGAGGATCGTGGGAAGATCACCTACAACTTGTGGAGTTTTCATACAACAACAGCTACCAAGCAAGTATTGGAATGGCACCGTTTGTAGCACTTTATGGAAAGAAGTGTCGATCGCCATTAAGTTGGGATGATATCGAAGATAGAGAACTCCTTGAACCTGAGATGATAGTAGCAACTGTTGACGTATTTTGTACTATCAGGGAAAGAATGTGCATAGCTGTAAAAACCCTAAACTTTCTGTACGAATTTTTTTCAAAATACAAAAAGGGACACCTAAGCCTGAACCTAAGTTATAAGTTTGTTTTGATTTAGAACAGCAAGAAAGAGCTTGTAGCTCACTGCTAAGACCTTACACTGCTAAACCAAAGCACCAGAGTTCAAATCCCATCAGCCACATTACCTTTTTATTTTAATTTCTTTTAATCTTTTAAAAGCCTAAGAATCTACACGTGCAACACATGTAATAGGGTAAGTTACAAAATAATCAAACATGTGAACTGTAGAATACCAAATGACCCCGACCCAATACCCCAACATCAACCACATCCGTCGGCATTGGGCCGGCGACAAGCCCATAAAATCCGGCGAGGTCGGTCATATCCGTCCCAAATGCTCTCAAACTTCACCCCCTGCACCTCTTCAGCTACCCCACAACTCCCTTATCGCTTATTTACTCTGAATTAATCCAGAGAGCAAAAAAATGCCCATTTAACCTCATTTTAATGCATATTTTTAATGCATTTTCATCACTCCTAAACCCTAATTTTTTCCTATAAATACCACCCTCAATTCACCCCTCCTCACTCATAATTCCCTGCCAAAACTCTCAAGAAAATTCCTAAATCTTTTGTGTGCAAGTGGAGTTAGCAAAGGGCGAAACTCCGACGAACTTCCGAGGAGATTCCGGCGACGAAACGATGCCCCGAAGTTTTCTTTAAGACCCCTTCTCTCTCCTCTAGTCCAACAAAACAGTAAGTCCCCCTTCTCTTTCTCTTTTACAATTCTCAAACTTTACCTTCTCAAAACATGTCAGAAGCGGAGTTATCCGGCTTCCGATTCTCTTTTCTTTTAAAAATACAACTTTTTCTTAATAACAAATCTACAACTTTTAATATATTGTTTAGTAATCATTAACAAAGACAATAGAACAAGTTTGACACCAAAATAATAGCCGTAGCAAATTTTATTCCACTTTTACATTAAAATACCTTCATGTTTCATTTCAACGTGCTTAAACTTTTTTAACCATATTACCTTAGAAAACTCACGAGTTAATGACCTACCTCCTCACAACAAAAATATCAAACATAGCACGATAGAATTTGGGAATATAGATTTGGGAAAATACGACTTTACATATATAACTACCTTCAACTTATAAAATCTTTTTCTATAAGAAGTGTATTTAACAAATTTTTGCAATTGTATCTCTACAACCCATATTAGGGAACCCGTTCGGTATGGTGCGGATTATCGCACATCCTCTGGCCCAGTAGAGTGAGATGCAGACCTCCGCAGGGAGCATACGATCTCGAAAGATTTTTAAAATATTTTTCTTTAGAAAATGTGATTTCTATTATAAATAAAACTTATATTTTTAATAAATAAACATATATGTAAATGTAATTAATATCAAAATATCTATTTTTAATATTTATAATATTTCACATTTCCAAAATTCAAGAAAAACATTCCATTTACAAGAAAATATCATACAATTCCAAAATTCCAAATAAATACCTTATACTTTAAAAACTAGGTCATATTCACTAGAAATTTCACATTTAATAAAAGAAACATCTATGAAAACTGTAAAGACGATAATTAAATACTTGAGGTATATTTTGAAAGTATAACAAAAACTATCTTACATAAAACCCCCTCAAGTTATACTAAATTACAATAAGGACTGTAGTAAACATAGGTTTAAGCGGGACCAGTCTCTTGAGCCTCAGGGAGCCGGAGATATGGGTGCTTACCTATTTAAGGTAGACAACTTAACAAACGGTGTTATCAATGTTAGTGTATATGCCCTAGGGGCCATTATTGTATCATACTAGTTTGTATATTACTTAATAGAAGCTTGGGATATTCACATGTATATAACAGTCTTGCTAAACATGGTAGTATGCTACTTGGTTTTTTCTATCTTAATATGTGAGTATACGTATTGATAGAGCTCTTAGGATCTTGCTTGACTACCAGCGTTGTGATGACAGTCACACTAGTGGGGGCTGGGTAGTCTACAAGCACATCCTTATTCAGGTCCCTAGTCGTAGGATTATCGAGACAGGGCATCGATACTCCGAAGTAGACTAGTGTGTACGCTTCTCATCCCAGTTGGGGAGATGGTCTGTCCCACAGCCGTCAGTACGTCGTACTGGAGGTAGTATACAGGTGCTCGTTGGGTTACGGGTACACCAGACAGGACTCGCAGGGAATTGTTGGTTGGGTTTTATACCAGTCGTCAGTTAACAGTTCCCAGGTGACAGGAGTACAGCATAGTCCGCAGACTTGACATTGCTACTTCGCCTCGAGTGTGTCCCACTATTCTTAGATTGCTACCCTACCACGGCTCAAAGGAGTCGTGCAAACAGGTAGAAGTTGGGTGCAGTCCCGAGCACTTGGAGGCAGTGGCGGTTAGACAGGATTCGTCTCTCCCGGTATTGGGAGTTGATATCGCGCTGTGTCAGAGAGCCATTACGCAAAGTCCCTGGCCAGGGCAAGCGAGATTTACTGGTAGGTTCCAGTAGTTTCTCAGGGTGTAATGGGCTTTACTCCGGCACGACTTATACCGCTATTAGGGGACTGACACTTGCCGTCCCCTAGGCCCGATATGCGATAGTCTTAGACGAACAGACCGGACTGTATGGAGATTGTCACATCAGGCTCAGTAGGAGTTCGGATGGGTTTCCTCATCGGCCATCTTATCGACATCTACCTGGGGACTGTTACGTACAGCTAGTGCCGCTTGCGGTCTGTGGTTAAACCCACTGCCAGCGTAATAATCGAGTCATTAGAGTCCCATACAGAGAGTTTCCCTGCTCCAGGCGAAACGATATAGATGTCGTATGGTTTTACGACAAGGGTTCGGACGCATACGTGTGTTTACGCACGTACGACTTTCAGACAGTTTTTACTAGTCGACTTTGGTTTAAGCCAGATTCTAGTATCGGGATATTGGATTTATACTGTCTAAAGTTTTTCCTTGTTTTCACGGATAGGAGGGGCGTTCTCGTAATTTCACGAGAAGCTTCTAGAAGATGGTGACTTGGGGGTTTAGGTGGCATATGCATTTAATGAGATTAGTGACTCATTTGTGTGATTCATCCATGTCATTAATGCATCATAAATGCTTAATGACTCATGGAGATGAATCACCCATTTGTATTTATGAAGCATGGTTGTTAAATCCCATTTTCTATTTATTTGATAAAGATTAATGCTTCATATATATCATGATAGATCACAATCTCATTCTCATTCTCATGCTCACCTTCTCTCTCCTCAAGCTCTCTCTCTTCAAACCCTAATCCTCCCCTCTCATGTGTTGAGATCAAGGAGTAGAATAGACTAATCACTCCATAATCCAACTCTATATCACCTAGGTTACTTAGATTAGCACTTTAAGAAACCTAGTTACCTCAAGTTTGAGGTGTAGCTTGAAGTATAGCTCTCGGGTGGATCGTCTACTACTTGGAGAAGGCCGAGGAGGAGGTGGAGAACGAAAAGACGAAGGACACGGTTCATTAGGTATAATCACTTCACATAGTAGTTTAGAACTCCTATGCTTTTGTTAGTTATCGTTTAGCAACGATTCTTCCGGTTAATCGATGTTATAGCAAAGAACAAGATCGTTTTTCATATTTCCGCCTCCCCGCAAGTCGTGGGGTGTTGTACATCGACTTATAGTGGTATCAGAGCCTCGCTAAACAATAATTAACTCGTTAGCAAAGTCGTATGAATTTTGAACGCAAAACGAACCGAAAAAGACATCGATATTACCATGTTTCTGTCGATTTTAAAACAGGCTCTAAAAATTTTTCAGGGAGCTTCAGAATGACCTACAGAGCAATATAAGAACACTGGAGAAAAATGGGTTCTTGAATCGGCCATACAGCCGCGGAACCACGGCCGATCCCACCGATCTGCCGCGGATCCGCGGCCGATTTGGGGCCGATTCAACCCAGTTTGCTCCAGTTATTCTTATGTGATATTTTTGTATTTTCTGGAATGTTTATTTTCTGCTCAAGTCTCAGGTGCACAGAGAAGTTTTGGGAGTAGAATCTGATATGTTTGCTCGATCGAAATTATACGATATTTGCTAATTTGATTATATCTGTGATTGTATAATACGTTCGTAAACCTCTCCTAACTGCTAGTATGTCAGTTGGCAGGGGGTTGCACATTTCTGTAATGGATTTTACTGTTTGTGATTATGAACTGTAATGGATTGTTGTGATGATTAGCCGGGGTTTTGTAATGGGTTATTATTTTAATTCATTCAATGTAAATGTAATTTGTTGTAATATTATTTTGCGGGGCAGATCCAGGTTGCGGTTGTAGCCACCGTTGTATTATTTCATTTTACTGTTTTTTGCTCCTAGGACAGACCCAAGGTGGGGTGCACAAACTACCGGGTACTTTGAAGTGTTTAGTGGCCTACTCACTTTGTTGAGGGAGACCGCTTCACTTCAGGTACTTGGCGGGTAGTTTGCCGTACCCGTAGGGGTCTAGGGTGGGGTAATGGCTATTCATCACAACTGTGTAATCCGTCTTTTGTTGCAGGCTCAAAGCAAACGTGGATTGCTTGTATATCCAATAATGTTCATCTGAGATCTGGAATGCCTATTATTGCGTCTGACGAATGTACAATATCTATATATGATAGCTATTTAGACGTCACTTATGTTTTACACCCGCGCTAGCCCAGCCCCCGCTCTGTCGTTAGTTAAGTAACCTAACGGGTGATGACGGGACCCAGAGACGAATGCGGATGGCATAAGAGGATGTTGTATTTTCGTTGTTTTCTGCAATGATAGGTTAATGATGGGACGCATTATTAATAATGCAAAGAAAATAAACCAAAGTTGAATCGTTGGAACAAATTTAAAAGAAACCACTCGGTTATTTTAAAAGAGCAGAATTTTTTTAATTGCGGAGCTTTAACCACTCCTTTTAAAAAGCTATCAGGTTCCTTCGATTATATCAAGTTCACTACGTTCACGGTTTCGCCAAAACCAGTCGTAGCCTGTTCACACCATAATATTGCATTATTATATTCCCCATTCTTATTCTTTTTATAAATAAACAGGTGCTTTTGACGCATGTCTGCTACATATTACAGGTTACAGGTTCTTGGACAGAAAACAGTGAAAACGATGTAAAGACGATGAAAAAGTAGACTTCAACCAATGAACAGAAGATCTTGATCAAGCCTACATAAGAAACAGTTCACAAAGCAAGGTTCAAGACGTCGACACAAAGCCACGGTTAAAGTCCACAACAATGTTCACTGGAAAATCTGGAAGAGAGTCAGAAGCTAAATTGAGAAAAGAAATACAGAATATTAAAGCCCAGAAAGCCCAAAATAATACCTGAAAATTTCAGCATGTGATCCAACTATTGGGCCGCGGAACCGCGGCCCAAGCCCACTATTGCCGCGGTTCCGCGGCCAGAAGAAGACAAAAGGAAGATTGCTTTTTACCAAATGTTTGTGGCGGCGTTGACTGGTCTTTATAGGGCTATTTTTGTACTTGTAGACATGCGGATCAAAATGTAACCTAGGGTTTCTATTTCCTATAAATAGAACTCTAAAGATTGTAATTTTTATGCCTCCTTTTAATAATAAAATACAGATCTCTTTATGGAGAGCATCGGTGTTTCTTTTCAACTCATGAATTCAGATCTGACAAACCTGCGTTGATGGTTGGAGAGATGCATCTGTAAGTAGATTTAATTCCTTGCTCTAGTTTAGATTTCAATTCTTTGCCCTAGGTAGATTTAAATTCTTGCCCTAGGAAATTGTTTAGAGTTAGCTTTGGGGAAGGATTTTGAGAGATGAGATCTCTCATCCCTTTCTTACCCATAATACATTTTGAATAGGACTCCATGCATACACGCACACACCGTGCCCTACGGCACCCTATCCCTCGAGGTAGCGGTGACACCGTAGTGTAAAGGCCCGGTTGCGCGCGTTTTCCATGGAGGTTAGGGTAAGGATCTCTAAAGGAAGGACAAGAACCTAGAGGAAGGAACACCTTCCCGAATGGATCTAATCCCCTTTATTGATAATTACCATAACTCCTCATAGATCTTCATTCGGGTATAGAAAGCGTTGAGATTTACCTGCATTTCCAAACCATCCCTAAACCTAACCCTAGCAAGACTAGATCTAGATAATCGTAGTATAGAATAATTAGGTTTTTAGATTTAATAATCAATCCGAACACCCTTCGGAATTAACTCGTAAGCGCGAATCGGAAATTCACAACATCCCTGTGGACCGACCCGTACTCACCGGCTAGTTTCATGCGACGCCGTTCTTGATTGCGGTAATAGATAGTTTTTGAGATCAATCAAATGGCGCCGTTGCCGTGGATGGCGTAGAACTTTCATTTTTGCAATTTCGGGTTAATCTTAATAAAATCATAAAAATCTAAAAAAATCCAAAAATTATAAAAATATATCAATTGTTATTTTTTGGAAAGGGTACTTTGTTGTGTGAATCTTGCAGATACAATCGAGACGGATCTGTAGATTTCCAGAAGGCAAATTAGAAAAGGGTACATCAGAACAGAGGGAGAGTGCCTCAACAGAGCCGTACCAATTTTTTCAGAACCTGATACCTCTTGACCACCGCGGAACCGCGGCCTTGACACGCATTAAACCGCGGAACTGCGGTCTTCTAGAGTCCTCTCTGCACGAAATTTGCACTGTAAGATTTCTGTCTCTCTCCTCTGCAAAAATTTCAATATATCTTCTGAAAAATGCCTGCAGGATTTTGTGCACTTTAAAAATATATTCCCTTCCAAATAACGATCTTGTGCAGGATTTTTGGGCCCTGCTTAAAATAAAAACCGATTGCAAGTAATATTTTGCAGTTGCATATCTTTTATCAAAATCTTTTTGCAACAATTTCCAAATAAAAAGAAAAAGGAAAAAGGAAAAATTTTTTTTAGAAACTTGCAAACTTTTGCCGAAAATAAATCCTTGCACCACAAAGTTTCTTTCCCCCTTTCTTCTAACATGGGTACCCCACATAATAAATCACTTGCCGAACTTTTGTATCCCCAATCTAATTTTGCGTTGTACGGTAATTTGTTCGGTCAATTTAAAGACGATCCTTCCGTGCCTAAAATATCTTTGAAAGATCAAATAGAGGCATTTAGGAGAAACAGTTTGACTTTTCAACCCACTTTGTGTCAACCAAGTCAACGTTTACCACCTCCATATGTTGATACCACTTTTTCAAGTCCTTATGTCACTCCTAAACCGATGTCCATTGCTGAGTATATTGCTCAATCTCGCAGCCGATCTTTCACCCCTCTCCACTCATCTAGTTCTAGGGATCCGCACGATTATTCACCTTGTTATCCAAATGTTGACCCTACCCCTGTCCAATCACCCACTTCCTACCAGTCATACCCGACCTTCCCACCTTCACTAGACACTGTTTCTACACAGCTTGTTGGGAGTTTTGCATATCCACACCATTTTGAATCCTTTACCGAAACCCCCTTACCATCCAAGTCTAGTTTGGAAGAGTCATTGGAGGCATATATCGCAGCAACAAACAAAATGACTAGGAATGTGAAAGCGTCCGTGGCCGCCCTTATGCAACCTAGTGAACCGGTAGCTAGTTTTCCGCTAGCTTCAAATTTTTCAATGTATAAGGAGGCGGTTGGACAGAGTGAGAATGTGAGAGGATTTCAAAATCAAACCTACCCTTACCCAATTGAAGCCCAAAACTCCGGTTTTCCATCGATTGTCCTAACTGACTCACAAGTTGAAAATAAAAACGAGTTGTGTGATTTTGTAGTGTTTGATTTGCCAAATTGTGAGGAACCCCTTTCGAGTGAAACCGCACCTAATCCTTTCGATCTTTACACCTCCCATCTAGAACCTAAATCGATAGATATCCATGCTTTTGATGAGGTGTCTAAAAAAATTGATTTTCACTTGATTGAGGATATAGACGCCGGGAATATTTCGGATGATGAACCTGTCAATTTAATTGAGATTTTATGTTCAAATCATCATCCCGAGTTATTAAATGTTTCTCTCGAATCTCATATGCGTCTTGACTTTGATGATAATGGCATGGATGAGTTGAATCTTGAGGAGAATTATAAGGATAGTATTGAGGAGAGTTTTGAGGATCATATTGAGGTTGAACCATTTTTGTTTGATGTGTCTGATTTTCCAATTCATCCTCTTGAACCTTTAACTGTTATATCACCCTCCCTCCTTTCCATCGTTCCGACCACGCCTAATATCACGCTTGAAGACTGTGAGCTTGAAAACTTTTCCTTTGAATCTGACACAGTTCTCACAGATGTTAACACTTACGAGTGTTTCACTTTTTCGGACGATGTTGATGACTCGCCACCCGAGTTTGAGTCCTTTACATTTTCAGATGAGTTAGTTGAACAATCAGACTCGGGTGCTTACAATAGTTTCGAACCATTAATGGAATCTTTCAAGTTCGAGACAGTTTACTACGGTGAGAATGATACTATCCCTACTTCACTTCCTTCCGTCCTTTTTACTGTTCCGACCGTACTAGTGACCGTTACGCTTTCATCTCCTATACCAAGTTCGGCGTACCCATGTTTTCTTGCGAATCTTGAGGGATTTGATCCCATTTCTCGACGGGTTGATAGGTTAGCGCAATCGCTTTTAACATATCGGTCATCACAAATTGCGCTAATTTATTCACTCGATTTACACCCTCAAGATCGCGCGACCCTTCTTTCTCCTTTCCGCCATTCTTCTCCTCCACCGAGACCATATTCTACCCTTCTTCCCACACGGTCTCGTGTGTTTCTCATGTCTTTCCTCTACACCCCATTATTTCACCAACTCGGCCATTACCACGATAAGATTTTTGAATGGTTGGTGCTAATCTTTGGCTTGTGTAAGGCCAAGCTTAAGTTTGGGGGGAACCTTGTTGTATATATGTATATATATTTTTTGTTTTCTTTTTTCTATAAAAAAATAAAAAAAAAAATTTCAAAACAATAAAATAAAAAAATTGTAAATAAATAAACAGGGGAGTGCCGACATTTTGACCCTCTTGGTTTAGTATGACAGTGAGGACACTGTCAAGTTCAAGTTTGGGGGTATGCTCGGTACGTCTTCTTCCTTCGCATTCATTTGTACATATTTTTGCATTTACATACTTATTTGAAAACCCATAAAAATTGAAAATTTTCAAAAATTATAAAAATTATTCAATTTTGGCTTAATTTGACTAGAGTTTGACAGATAGGTTAACTAGCTAGGAACAACTAGATCTTAGACTTAGTAAATTAAAAACCCTAAAGATAACTTTCCTTAAAGTTTAACGGTAGAAAGTATATGTCTTTGTAGACTATTTAGAAATAGGCAAATTTTGGGTTCACTTTTTGGGCTAAGTCAAAGCAAAAGAAGGGTATTGATGTTCTTATTAGAGTATAAGTTTGAAAAATAGTTCCTAGCTTAAGTCTAGATTCTGAAAATATATACCCTACAATTTGCACAAGCACGCACCTTGAAACTTGGAATAATAGAAGAGACCTTGAAATGCTCTTGTCTAAAGTCCTTAGTACAATGACAATAAAAATATATATATATAAGTGTGAATAAAGAATAAAAAAAAATAGACACTGGTTTTTGTGATTACTTAAGGCTGCAAAAATAGAAAAATATTTAGCGAGGGTGCTTCATCACCTAGTGCCTTAGACCAACTGGTTTGGGAGTCACTGCTAAAAGCCTTGGGTGTTGCAAGACTTGGAATTACGCTTTAATGTGCAAACACATCTTGTAATTGGTCGTTGGTACCTCAAGAAGTATTAACGATCGCATGAAGGATGTGTAAGCAAAATTCATTAAAAATTCACCAATTAATAAGTACTTTAGACAACGGAGGAAAGTATGATTGCTTAATTTGAATTTCCAAGTGTAGGGGTGATTTATACACACACGTGGGGATATGTAATTGAAGTTTAGATGAGAGAAAGGAGTGAAGAATAGAACTTGTATCTTTAGTAGGGTTGATAGAAATTCCTAAGTGGAGATGGAACCCTAAAAGGAAAACTTAAGAAATGCCAAAAGCTAAGTAAGTCTGCATAACATATATAATCTTAAGTTAAATGATGAGGAAGTGTGAAGAATATGGGTGGATAATTTACGGGTCGACGATAATAGAATTCCTTGTTAGAAAACCTAATTGGAGAACAAAAGTCGAAAAACCGAATTGATAGGATTTTATGGGTAGTATCCGCTGAAAACCCTCAGGAGACAACACTCCTCCTACTAGGGACACCTAGAGGTTTAACGGCTTGTTGCACGAGCTCAGTGCAATCGCGCCTCCCTGCGAAAGTGCGGTTAGGTTAGATTTTAGTGAATAAAAATAAGTTTGCTCGAGGACGAGCAAAAGATAAGTTTGGGGGTATTTGTTCACACCATAATATTGCATTATTATATTCCCCATTCTTATTCTTTTTATAAATAAACAGGTGCTTTTGACGCATGTCTGCTACATGTTACAGGTTACAGGTTCTTGGACAGAAAACAGTGAAAACGATGTAAAGACGATGAAAAAGTGGACTTTAACCAATGAACAGAAGATCTTGATCAAGCCTACATAAGAAACAGTTCACAAAGCAAGGTTCAAGACGTCGACACAAAGTCACGGTTAAAGTCCACAGCAATGTTCACCGGAAAATCTGGAAGAGAGTCAGAAGCTAAATTGAGAAAAGAAATACAGAATATTAAAGCCCAGAAAGCCCAAAACAATACCTGAAAATTTCAGCATGTGATCCAACTATTGGGCCGCGGAACCGCGGCCCAAGCCCACCATTGCCGCGGTTTCGCGGCCAGAAGAAGACAAAAGGAAGATTGCTTTTTACCAAACGTTTGTGGCGGCGTTGACTGGTCTTTATAGGCCTATTTTTGTAATTGTAGACATGCGGATCAAAATGTAACCTAGGGTTTCTATTTCCTATAAATAGAACTCTAAAGATTGTAATTTTTATGCCTCCTTTTAATAATAAAATACAGATCTCTTTATGGAGAGCATCGGTGTTTCTTTTCAACTTATGAATTCAGATCTGACAAACCTGCGTTGATGATTGGAGAGATGCATCTGTAAGTAGATTTAATTCCTTGCTCTAGTTTAGATTTCAATTCTTTGCCCTAGGTAGATTTAAATTCTTGCCCTAGGAAATTGTTTAGAGTTAGTTTTGGGGAAGGATTTTGAGAGATGAGATCTCTCATCCCTTTCTTACCCATAATACATTTTGAATAGGACTCCATGCATACACACACACACCGCGCCCTACGGCACCCTATCCCTCGAGGTAGCAGTGACACCGTAGTGTAAAGGCCCGGTTGCGCACGTTTTCCATGGAGGTTAGGGTAAGGATCTCTAAAGGAAGGACAAGAACCTAGAGGAAGGAACACCTTCCCGAATGGATCTAATCCCCTTTATTGATAATTACCATAACTCCTCATAGATCTTCATTCGGGTATAGAAAGCGTTGAGATTTACCTGCATTTCCAAACCATCCCTAAACCTAACCCTAGCAAGACTAGATCTAGATAATCGTAGTATAGAATAATTAGGTTTTTAGATTTAATAATCAATCCGAACACCCTTCGGAATTAACTCGTAAGCGCGAATCGGAAATTCACAACATCCCTGTGGACCGACCCGTACTCACCGGCTAGCTTCATGCGACGCCGTTCTTGATTGCGGTAATAGATAGTTTTTGAGATCAATCATAGCCCTCCGTCATTTCTTATAGATGGTCAGTAGTATTCAAGCTATGTTTGTTGGCTTTCGTCAAGGCATAGTGTTTGGTAGCTACTGGGGTATTCATTTGTTGCATAGATAGATGAGTTGGTTTGGGACAGTCGTATTACCTTGTTGGCTTTCGTCAAGGGTATGTACGGGTGGGTTCAAATTAACAAGATAATGATGGGCAGAACTTGACATGTGACTTATGATTTTTTGGCTTTCGTCAAGGCCATAAGAACATGGGGCAAAAATCCACATCGGGATTTTCTAAAGAAACTGAAACTTTCTAGTGTTGCATACCATTTGGAGTTTGATGAATGTTGGTAGGATTCCTTCAACATTATCATACGATGATATTTGGATCCCGATCCTACTGTGAGTATATGCTACTTATCAGGAGATTCGTCACTTAACGATCAATGCTATAAACCAAGTAGGTGCCTAAAAAGGTGTCAGCGGGGTTACGCCCTCAGAGAAAAGAGGTTATTTAATTAAGGAACTTCGCGAAAGCGTTGGAAAACCTCCCTCGAAGAATCGACACTGGCCTGGCCGAACGGTTAAGCAAGTATTGTACGGTGAGAATGGTCCTGGCTAATTCTTCTTTTATGGTTTGAGGAAGGATTCGAGAAACAGTGGGAGCCATCCAGTTTAGATAAATTAAAAACCACTCTAAACTTGCAAGAGCATCATGCTAAAGTGTTTTCTTCTCTCTCTCTCATTGCAGCGACCTTGTGACCATGACTAGGTTACATCTAGATAACAAGTTGACTGAATCTAACTTATTTGACTGGCAAAGGTCTGTCCAGATGTCCATTGCCTATGACAAGCTAGACCACCCTATTAGTACTCAAGATCCCGCCGTCCCAGGTCCAGTTTCCACCGTCGCGGATATGGATATCCGTCAGACAAGGGAAAATGATAAAGCGAAAGCCAAGTGCCTCGTGTTGGCTTCAGATAATGGTGTATACCAGAAGCAGCACGAGAAGATGAACTCAGTTTCCATCTTTCTCCATAACAAAGATTTATATGGAGAGCAATCTCATATCGCAAGATATGAGACCTCGAACGAATTAATTCAAGCGAGGTTGGCTGTCGGGTCATATGTAGGGGACGACGTCCTTAAAATGACTAGCTATATTGATGAGATCAAAGACCTGGAAACCACGTTGGGAAACAGGTCATACGCTGACTTATTTCCACAGTCCCTACCCTCTACTTACACCCTGAAAGAAACCAGGGAGACACAAGCTCTGCTTAATGGGGGACCTTCTTCTTCTACATCCAGGGAGAAAGCAAAGGGTGAAAAGAAGAAGACCTCTACAAAGCCGATACTCGGTGTCAGTAAAGTAGAAGGAAAGGGAAGAGCAAAAGTTTCGGGACTTGGTGTAGGTAAGGAGGGATGTTCCTATTGTTATGGGAACGGGCATTGGCAGAAGGATTGCAGGGCTTTGGAACCCGGTACCAGGATACGAAGCATGTTGTGGCTTCGGCCTCAAGTGTGTTTGTAATTGAGAACTGTTTGTCAATTAACTCTACTTCCTGGGTACTAGATACCGGAGCAGGATCTCATATCTGTAATTCATTACATGCTTTGAGAAACCGTAAAGTTATAAGTGTAGGTGATTTGTCTCTCAGAGTTGCAAACGGAATGAGCGTGGACGCTGAATCCGTGGGAGAATATCGCCTAGGTTTGACAAGTGGGCAGATATTGATTCTACGTAACTGTTTGTATGTACCTAGTTTGACTTGTAATATCATATCAGTGTCCTTATTTTCGAAAGAGGGATATGATTTTACATTCGTAAGCGTTGTAGTTCACATCCACCTAAATCAAGTTCTGATTGGGTCCGGTACATTTGATAACGGTATATACGTATTGAGTCAAGCTCAGGTTTTCAATGTCCAGAACACACTTAAAAGAAAGTCTCCAGAAATAAATCAGGCTTTCTTATGGCATTGTAGACTAGGTCACATCAATGAAACACAGTTAACGAAGTTACATAGAGAAGGATAGTTGAATCCGTTCGAATATCAGTCTTATGCTACTTGTGAATCTTGTCTCATGGGAAAGATGACAAAGACTCCGTTTTCTGTACACGGAGTAAGAGCAAGCGAGCTCTTGGGACTCGTACATAGTGACGTGTGCGGTCCAATGTCTACACATGCGCGAAGTCGTTATTCCTACTTCATTACTTTTATGGATGATTTCTCTAGGTATGGACATATCTTCTTGATAAAGCATAAATTCGAGGCCTTTGAGAAATTCCAGGAATACAAGAATGAAGTGGAAAACCAAACAGGCAAAAATATCAAGACACTGAGATCTGATCGAGGTGGTGAATACTTAAGTGCCGAGTTCCTGGGTTACTTAAAAGAGAATGGAATTCTCTCTCAGCTTACTCCTCCATACACACCACAACACAACGGTGTATCGGAAAGGAGGAATCGAACCCTATTGGATATGGTTCGTTTCATGATGAGTAAGGCTGAGTTACCGCGATCTTTCTAGGGTTATGCACTAGAATCAGCTGCATATCTTTTGAACAAGGTTCCAACCAAAACTTTGCCTACCACACCATATCAGATGTGGAGTGGGAAGAAACCCCATCTTCAGTACCTGAAGACATGGGGATGTCCAGCTTTTGTAAAAAAGCAGCATCCGGACAAGCTCGAGGCACGATCAGTACAGTGTAAGTTTGTGGGATATCCAAAGAACTCCATGGGATATTTCTTCTATTACGCAGAGGAACAAAAGGTTTTTGTTTCTCGTCATGCCCGCTTCTTAGAAACTAAATTTTTAAAAAATCAGAAGAGTGGGAGCGCAGTAGAACTGGAAGAAATTCCAGAACCACAAGCTGTTACTGAAAGTTTGGTAGAACTAGAAGTTTCAGAAGAAAAGGACGTACCAGCGCCTATCCGCAGAAGTAGTAGGCAGTCTCATCCGCCCGAGAGATACTACGGTTTTCTCATTGACGGGGATCGAGAAGATTGCATCATTGATAATGATGACCCTACTAGCTTCCAGCAAGCCATTCAGAGCGGCGACTCGGTAAAATGGCTGGATGCAATGCGGACCGAAATGGAGTCCATGTACACTAACAAAGTATAGACTTTGGACTTTGCTCCAGATGGGGTAAAACTCGTAGGATGCAAGTGGATCTTCAGAAAGAAGATTGGTGTAGATGAACAGGTTGAAACCTATAAGGCTAGACTTGTTGCAAAGGGTTTTCGTCAAAGACCTGGTTTGGACTATGATGAAACCTTTTCTCCAGTGGCTATGCTCAAATCCATTCGGGTCCTTCTTGCCATTGATGCCTTCCACGATTATGAGATCTGGTAGATGGACGTAAAGACGGCCTTTCTAAATGGAAATTTAGAAGAGTGCGTCTATATGGATCAGCCAGAAGGATTCATTCAGAGTGGGAGCAGCGGTAAAGTGTGCAAGTTGCTTAAGTCCATTTATGGACTAAAGCAGGCATCGCGGAGTTGGAACATCTGTTTTGATGATACTGTCAAAGAATTCGACTTTATCAAGAATCCGGATGAACCATGCATATACAGTAAGACTGTAGGGAGAGTTGTTGTATTCCTCTTCTTGTACGTGGATGACATTCTCCTAATAGGAAATGATATTCCTATGCTACAGTCAGTCAAAAGATTCTTGTCACAGAAATTCTCCATGAAGGACCTGGGTGATGCCACCTACATTCTGGGGATCCAGATCTATGGTGATAGATCAAAGAGGATGTTGGAAATTTCACAATCCAGGTACATAGACACCATATTGAAAAGATTCAGTATGGAAGATTCTAAGCGCGGTAACCTACCGGCTTGTCACGGAATCACCCTCTCCAAGGAGATGTCTCCCAAGACTGATTTGGAAAGGGATAGCATGTCGATTATACCCTACGCTTCTGCGGTAGGCTCTATAATGTATGCGATGTTATGTACCAGAGCAGATGTAGCATACACATTGAGCGTTGTAAGCCGGTATCAGGCAAACCCAGGGGAGAATCACTAGATAGCAGTAAAGAACATTCTCAAGGACCTGAGGAGGACTAAGGAGATGTTCTTGGTGTATGGCGGAAAAGACCTCCAGATCGAGGCCTTTGCTAACTCCGGATTCCAGAGTGACAAGGATGACTCCAAGTTCATGTTGGGTTATGTCTTTACCCTCAATGGAGGGGGCGGTCTGTTGGAAGAGTTCCAAGCAGGAGACCGTTGCTGACTCAACGATGGAAGCGGAGTACATAGCTGCTTGCGATGCCGCAAAAGAAGCTGTCTGGATGAAGAAGTTCCTCACAGAACTTCAGCTGGTTCCTACCAGTGTTGGTCCAATACCTCTGTATTGCGACAACAACGGCGCTATAGCTTTAGCAAAGGAACCCAGGTCCCATCAGAAGTCCAGACACATCTTAAGGCGGTACCACTTGATCAGGGAGATCGTTGATCGCCGGGAGATCGAGGTAAAGAGTGTAAATACAAAGGATAACATTGCTGATCCATTCACGAAGGCCCTACCTCAGATTCAGTTCGAGAGGCTACTCGAGATCATCGGTCTTCGGTACGCCAGTACATGGCCCAAGTGCAAGTGGGAGATTGTTAGTGTATATGCCCTAGGGCCCATTATTGTATCATACTAGTTTGTATATTACTTAATGGAAGCTTGGGATATCCACATGTATATAACAGTCTTGCTAAACATGGTAGTATGCTACTTGGTTTTTTCTATCTTAATATGTGAGTATACGTATTGATAGAGCTCTTAGGATCTTGCTTGACTACCAGCATTGTGATGGCAGTCACACTAGTGGGGGCTGGGTAGTCTACAAGCACATCCTTATTCAGGTCCCTAGTCGTAGGATTATCGAGACAGGGCATCGATACTCCGGAGTATACTAGTGTGTACGCTTCTCATCCCAGTTGGGGAGATAGTCTGTCCTACAGCCGTCAGTACGTCGTACTGGAGATAGTATACAGGTGCTGTTGGGTTACGGGTACACTGGACAGGACTTGCAGGGAACTGTTGGTTGGGTTTTATACCAGTCGTCAGTTAACAGTTCCCAGGTGACATGAGTACAGCATAGTCCGCAGACTTGACATTGCTACTTCGCCTCGAGTGTGTCCCACTGTTCTTAGATTGCTACCCTACCACGGCTCAAAGGAGTCATGCAAACAGGTAGCAGTTGGGTGCAGTCCCGAGCACTTGGAGGCAGTGGCGGTTAGACAGGATTCGTCTCTCCCGGTATTGGGAGTTGATATCGCGCTGTGTCAAAGAGCCATTACGCAAAGTCCCTCGCCAGGGCAAGCGAGATTTACTGGTAGGTTCCAGTAGTTTCTCAGGGTGTAATGGGCTTCACTCCGACACGACTTATACCGCTTTTAGGGGACTGACGCTTGCCGCCCCTAGGCTCGATATGCGATAATCTTAGACGAACAGACCGGACTGTATGGAAATTGTCACATCAGGCTCAGTAGGAGTTCGGATGGGTTTCCTCATCGACCTTCTTATCGACATCTACCTGGGGACCGTTACGTACAGCTAGTGCCGCTTGCGGTCTGTGGTTAAACCCACTGCCAGCGTAATAGTCGAGTCATTAGAGTCCCACACAGAGAGTTTCCCTGCTCCAGGCGAAACGATATAGAGGTCGTATGGTTTTACGATAAGGGTTCGGACGCATACGTGTGTCTACGCACGTACGACTTTCGGATAGTTTTTACTAGTCGACTTTGGTTTAAGCCAGATTCTAGTATCGGGATATTGGATTTATACAGTCTAAAGTTTTTCCATGTTTTCACGGATAGGAGGGGCGTTCTCGTAATTTCACGAGAAGCTTCTAGAAGATGGTGACTTGGGGGTTTAGGTGGCATATGCATTTAATGAGATTAATGACTCATTTGTGTGATTCATCCATGTCATTAATGCATCATAAATGCTTAATGACTCATGGAGATGAATCACCCATTTGTATTTATGAAGCATGGTTATTAAATCCTATTTTCTATTTATTTGATAAAGTTTAATGCTTCATATATATCATGATAGATCACTATCTCATTCTCATTCTCATGCTCACCTTCTCTCTCCTCAAGCTCTCTCTCTTCAAACCCTAATCCTCCCCTCTCATGTGTTGAGATCAAGAATTAGAATAGACTAATCACTCTATAATCCAACTCTATATCACCTAGGTTACTTAGATTAGCACTTTAAGAAACCTAGTTACCTCAAGTTTGAGGTGAAGCTTGAAGTATAGCTCTCGGGTGGATCGTCTACTACTTGGAGAAGGCCGAGGAGGAGGTGGAGAACGAAAAGACGAAGGACACGGTTCATTAGTTATAATCACTTCACATAGTAGTTTAGAACTACTATGCTTTTGTTAGTTATCGGTTAGCAACGATTCTTGCGGTTAGTCGATGTTATAGCAAAGAACAAGATCGTTTTTCATATTTCCGCCTCCCCGCAAGTCGTGGGGTGTTGTACATCGACTTACAATAAATACGATAATTGTCTTTAAAAAAGACACAAATCCTGCCGTCTATGTGCAGCAGTTACCAATAACATCAAAACGATCAGGATTTCAAGTTCCTTTTTTAAGTGTCTGACTCAGACTGAGTCTTAATCTAATTAATCTGATTTGAATATGATTCAATTACAAACTGCAATACAACATGATTCAATATGAATCTATTTATTCAATCTATATCAATCTGTATTGACTGAACCGAACCATGGATATACTCCATTTACCAGTTCATCCATTATATCCGTTCCATTTACTGATATCATGGTCTCGGCAAGTCATCCATCTATACAATTTATAATACAAGCCAAGACAATACAATCCATACAATCAATACAATTAATACATAAACACTACGTGGATATAAAGGGGTAGATTGGTACGGAACATGTTAAAGGTGGCACGAAGTGGTCACTTAAGACGTAATTACATCTAGGTCATTGTTCCGTGGTATTACCGACGGAGTCTTGTACTACGGGTTACTAAAGTCTCCGGTGTAAGTGGGACTCCTCTTGTATACACTGGCATTTTCTGTACCAAGCCACAAATTACTGCGCTAACATTATAATAAATCATTATAAAACTATACTCTCTCTGTCTATTCTACTTCTCCCTCATCTTTGGGACTTACCGAGCGATTGTTCGCTGAAGACATTTCGTTTCTTTCTTCTTTGGAATGCTGTCAGGTGGATCAGACCTTCTGGAGACAGAGCCCACTAATGAGGATTTGGATCGGCTAGCCTTCGACCCGGAGCTCTAGTTACTTATACAGTTCATTTACATTTCTGTTATGCCATTGTTTATGCCTTGCTTTTATTCCATGTATTTCCATTTCAGTTGTATTGTAAAAAGAATGTTAATAAATAAAGTTGTTCATTTACATCTTATCTCTTGTGTACATTTTACTTATATTGCTTAGATACGCTTAACGTGTTTACTTCAGAGTAAATACGTAACGGTCTCGCCGCGTCCCCTTCACTGTATACCGGGAAGCGGGGCGTGATAGGTTTTGTTGGTGGCCCATACAGGTCAGTTCTGCGTGGACAACCTAAGCAATATAACACAAGAACCAGCAACTAACAACATTCTTTACAATTCATATTTCTTGAATCTTACAATTTCATATACTTTGAATCTGTCCTAACCGAAATTTTTCATTCAAGTTTATGGATTCCCCAAACAACACTAGCACGAATGTCAACAACACTCCCCCACCACTACCACTCACACCTGCCGTAGCTGCTCCGATCAATGAGCAGACGGTATTGCTTGAGACGATCCGCAGCCTCCTATAAGGACAGCAGCAGCAGACTGCTATTCTCTTGAACCATCCAGAAGCGGAAGCACCCGGAGTGAAGCAATTTTGGGCATTGCACCCTAATAACTTTTCAGAAAAAGAGAGCCCTCTGTAAGCAGAGGGATGGGCTCAAAGCGTTGAAGATGACCTGTCAGCGGCATAAGTGCTAGAGATTGCTTGGGTTCGAGTTGCAAAACCGCAGCTCACCGATAATGCACGGGTTTGGTGCAAGGCGGAAGAAAGCCGTCTTGACCAACCTATCGAATGGAACACCTTTCACGACATGTTTGACACTAAATACTTCCTTGAGACTACCAGATTTGATATGGAGCAACAGTTCATCCATCTGCAACAAGGTTCAATGTGGACCAAGTCAGTAGATGAATATGACGCTGAGTTCACCATGCTCAGTTGGTAAGATACATCTTAATATTTAGATTTTGAAATATCACATACTGCATAGCTAACACAATACCGTAACAGGTTTGCGGCCCATCTCATACCGACTGCTGAGATCAGGTCCAGACGATTTCAGCAAGGGTTGGACCAGGAGATCCAAGCTGCATTAGCTACAGGGGATTTCCCAACCCATGACCTGGCTTTGAAAGCTTCTCGAAGATACGAGGCAGTAGTAAAGAGGAAGAGCAGACCCCAATCTGCCGAAGTTAAGCACCCTGCCAACCAGATGGCAGGAGGAGTATCTTCAAGGCCAACTGTTGAACCCAGAAGATCGGAAGAAATCAATAACCAGCTAAGTCCCGACTTTTGCTTCTATTGCAAGAGTGAATGACACTTTTGGAAGGACTGTAGACGTGCAAAAGGCCTATGCTTAGTTTGTGGCGCATCCAATCACAGAATTGGAAACTGTCCTTAAAGACGCAACCCAGCTCACACACCCACCAACTACCCGCAGCGGCCAGCTATCCAGGCTCCTACACCTCGCCTTGCTCTCCCTTCTCCACCACCATCACAACCTACTCGCCAATTCCAACAGGCAATAAGGAACATGCCTCGAGTGCAAACAAACACGCCCCAGGGACAAGGAATGTGCCTCCAGTTAGGAGGAATGAACCACGGCGTCAGGCTTTCTTTTTAGCGGCCGAAGAAGCAGAGGCTGTAGACCAGGGTAACACTGGTAATTCTCTTCAACCTTTTCACACCCTTGTACCACTTCGTTATTTTTCATACACTATCAGTACTTCTATTACCAAATTTTCCTTAAATCTGTTACACTTTCCTTTTACAAATTTCGAGGATGAAATTTTTATAAGGAGGGTAGAATGTAACAACCCTAAACTTTCTGTACGGATTTTTTTCAAAATACAGAAAGGGACACATAAGTCTGAACCTGAGTTATAAGTTTGTTTTGATTTAGAACAGCAAGAAGGAGCTTGTAGCTCACTGGTAAGACCTTACACTGCTGAACCAAAGCACTAGAGTTCAAATCTCATCAGCCACATTAACTTTTTATTTTAATTTCTTTTAATCTTTTAGAAGCCCAAGAGTCTATATGTGCAACACACGTAATAGGGTAAGTTACAGAATAATTAAACATGTGAACTAGAGAATACCAAACGACCCCAATCCAAATACCCTAACACCAACCACATCCGTCGGCATTGGGCCGGCGACAAGCCCATAAAATCCGGCGAGGTCGGTCATATCCGTCCTAAATGCTCTCAAAATTCACCCCCTGTACCTCTTAGCTACCACACTACTCCCTTATTTCTTGTTTACTCTGAATTAATCCAGAGAGCAATAAAATGCCCATTTAACCTCATTTTAATGCAAATTTTTAATGCATTTTCATCACCCCTAAACCCTAATTTTCCCTATAAATACCACTCTCAATTCACCCCTCCTCACTCACAATTCCCTGCCAAAACTCTCAAGAAAATTCCCAAGTCTTTTGTGTGCAAGTGGAGTTAGCAAAGGGCGAAGCTCCAACGAACTTTCGAGGAGATTCCGGTGACGAAACGACGCCCTGAAGTTTTCTTTAGGACCCCCTCTCTCTTCTATAGTCCAACAAAACAATAAGTCCCCCTTCTCTCTCTCTTTTGCTATTCTCAAACTTTACCTTCTCAAAACGTGTAGGAAGCGGAGTTATCCGGCTTCCGATTATTTTTTCTTTTAAAAAAACAACTTTTTATTAATAAAAAATCTACAACTTTTGATATATTATTTAGTAATCATTAACAAAGACAATAGAACAAGTTTGATATCAAAATAATAACCGTAGCAAGTTTTATTCCACCTTTACATTAAGATACCTTCATGTTTCATTTCAACATGCTTAAACTTTTTAAACCATATTACCTTAGAAAACTCATGAGGTAATGACCTACCTCCCCATAACACACATATCTAACATAGCACGATGGAATTTGGGAAGATAGATTTGGAAAAATACGACTTTACATATAACTAGCTTCAACTTATAAAATATTTTTCTATAAGAAGTGTATTTAACAAATCTTTGCAATTGTGCCTCTACAACCCATATTGAGGATCCCGTTCGATATGGTGCAGATCATTGCACATCCTTGGGCCTAGTAGAGTGAGATGCAGACCTCCGCAAGGAGCATACGATCTCGAAAGATTTTTAAAACATTTTTCTTTAGAAAATGTGATTTCTATTATAAATAAAACTTATATTTTTAATAAATATATATATATATATGTAATTAATATCAAAATATATATTTATAATATTTATAATATTCCACATTTCCAAAATTCAAGAAAAACATTCCATTTACAAGAAAATACCATACAATTCCAAAATTCCAAATAAATACCTTATACTTCGAAAACTAGGTCATATTCACTAGAAATTTCACATTTAATAAAAGAAACATCAATGAAAAATCTAAAGACGATAATTAAATACTTGAAGTATATTTTGAAAGTATAACAAAAACTATTTTACATAAAAACCCCTCAAGTTATATTAAATTACAATAAGGAGCCTAGTAAACATAGGTTTAAGCGGGACCGGTCTCTTGAGCCTCAGGGAGCCAGAGATATGGGTGCTTACCTATTTAAGGTAGACAACTTAACAAATAGTGTTATCAATACGGTAATTGTTTTTGAAAAAAGACACAAATCCTGCCGTCCATATGCAGCAGTTACCGATAACATCAAAACGATCAGGATTTCAAGTTCTTTTTTTAATTGTCTGACTCAGACTGAGTCTCAATATAATCAATCTGACTTGAATATGATTCAAGTACAAACTAAAATACAATATGATTCAATATGAATATATCTATTCAATCTATATCAATCTGTATTGACCGAACCGAACCATGGATATACTCCATTTACCAGTTCATCCATTATATCCATTCCATTTACTGATATCATGGTCTCTGCAAGTCATCCATCTATATAATTTATAATACAAGCTAAGACAATATACAATCAGTACAATTAATACATAAACACTACGGGGATATAAAGGGGTAGACGGTACGGAACATGTTAAAGGTGGCACGAGGTGGTCACTTAAGACGTAATTACATCCATGTCGTTGTTCCGTGGTATTATCGACGGAGCCTTGTACTACGGGTTACCAAAGTCTCCGGTGTAAGTGGGACTCCTCTCGTATATACTGGCATTTTCTGTACCAAGCTACAAATAACTGCGCTAACGTTATAATAAATCATTATAAAAAGATACTCTCTCTCTTTCTATTATACTTCTCTATCATCTTTGGGACTTACCGAGCGATTGTTCGCTGACGACATTCCGTTTCTTTCTTCTTTGGAATGTTGTCAGGTGGATCGGACCTTCTGGAGACAGAGCCCACCAGCGAGGATTTGGATCAGCTAGCCTTCGATCCGGAGCTCTAGTTACTTATACATTTCATTTACATTTCTGTTATGCCATTCTTTATGCCTTACTTTTATTCCATGTATTTCCATTTCAGTTGTATTGTAAAAATAATGTCAATAAATAAAATTGTTGTTCATTTACATCTTGTCTCTTGTGTACATTTTACTTATTTTGCTTAGATACGCTTAACGTGTTTACTTCAGAGTAAATACATAGCGGCCTCGCCGCGTCCCCTTCACCGTACACCGGGAAGCATGGCGTGACAATAGCCCAAGATCAACAGAAGCACTGGGCTGATGCAAAGCGCCATCATTTGGAGTTCCAACCGGGAGAACATGTTTTTTTGAAGATATCTCCAAACCGTGGAGTGATTCGTTTTGGAAGACGAGGTAAGCTTAGTCCGAGGTATATTGGACCACTCGATATACTCGAACGAGTCGGTGAAGTGGCATATCGCGTGGCACTTCCACCTTCATTGGATGGAGTGCACAATGTGTACCACATATCCCAACTCAGAAAGTTTGTTAGTGACCCCAGCCACATTCTTGATCACTCTGAGCTCATTGTACAGCCAGATTTATCTTGTGAGCAACAACCTGTTGAGATTCTAGACAGGAAGGTGAAGTCACTTCAGAACAAGAAAGTCAACTTGGTTCGAGTGATGTGGAGAAAAAATTCACCAGGAGAATCGACATGGGAACGTGAGGATGACATGCGTGCAAGATACCCTCATTTATTTGTAAACTTGTACTTAAAAAAATAGTAAATTTCGAGGACGAAATTTTTGTAAGGAGGGTAGACTGTAACAACTCCAATTTCAATGTACAGAAAATTGTTTAAAAATTAATGTACAATTGGGGTATTTGAAATCCTGTGTACACTATAAGTATTTGTTTTATTTTTTAACAGCAAGAAAGTACATGTAGCACATTGTTAGGCCTTGCACTGCTGTGACGTAGCCCCTGTTATCGAATCCTCCAGCCACATTATCTTTTTATTTAATTTTGTTTTAATCTTTTAGAAGCCCAAGGGTTTGCACGTGCACTACACGTAATATAATAAGTTACAGAATAAACAAATACGTGTACTAGGATATATGAGGCGACGGGGACACATGGTGACGATCCAAGCAACAACCACCGGATTTGGACCAGCAAGATAGCCTCCTAGACCGGCACCGCCAGGCTAAACCGTAGGGAATGCTCTGATATTTTTGCCTAAGCACCCCTTGGCCTATCCCACTCCTCCCATGCTGTTTGAATACTCTGCATTCATATGGAGAACAATAAAATACCCTTTAATCCAATTTTAATGAAAATTTTAATGCATTCTTTAACCCTCTAAACCCTAATTTTCTCTATAAATACCACACTACATTTCACCCATCCTCACTCAGAAATCATCTGCCATAACTCTCAAAAATTCTCAAGTCTTTATAGTGTGCAGGTGGAGTTAGCAAAGGGTGAAGTTCCGGCGAAGTTCTGAGAACATTCCGGCGATGAAACGACGCCCCAACACCTTCTTTAGTTTCCCCTCTCTTATCTTGTTCTATATCCAGTAATTCTCCTCTCCTCCTCTCTTCTTCTATTCTAAAAACTTTAATTTATAAAACCCGACGGAAGCGGAGTTAATCCAACTTCCGATTTGGTTTTCTTTAAAAATTCTATATTTCTTAATCAATAAAATACTATACTCTCATATAATGTTTAAAAAATATTAACAAACATATTAAAACAAGTTTCATCTCAAAGGAATCATTTATGCAACTTTTATCGTATTTTTACGGAAAAATACTACATACTTCATTTTTGACATAAAACAATATAATACTTCTATTACCTTTAGATAACTCATGAGATAATGACCTACTTCATCACAACATACATCTTTGACATAGCACGATGAAATTTTGGGAATACAGTTATGGGATAATACGACATTACAAATAAATAGTATCAAACTTGCAAAACCATTTCTTTAAAAAGCGTATTAATCAATTCTTTGCAATTGCGTCTCTACAACCCATTTTTAGGGACCCCGTTCGGGATGGTGCGGATTATCGCACATCCTTGGGCCTAGTAGAGCGAGATACAGATCTCCGAAAGGAGCATTCGATCTCAATGGAATTTTAATGCATTTTTCTTTAGAAACTGATATTTCTACAAAAATAAATAAAATTTATTTTTATTAAATATACATATATAAATATTATCAAAATATCTATTTTAATTCTATTATATAAATATTCCAAGTTTTCTAAATCAAAGGAATCACCATTATATGAAAATGCCATTATAGTTCATTGGAAAATACAGATATTTTAATAAAATACCATATAGTATGAAAACTAAGTTCTACTCACTAGAAATTTTACTTTTATAAAATATACATAGATGAAAACCCTAAAAACGATAATTAAATGCTTGAGATGTATTTTGAAATTATATCAAAATTACTTTTACATAAAACCCCCTCAAGTTATACTAAATTATAATAAGGACCCTAGTAAATATAGGTTTAAGCGGGACCAATTCTCTTGAGCCTCAGGGAGCCGGAGAATGTGGGTGCTTGCCTATCTAAGGTAGACAATCTAACAAATGGTGTTATAAACACGGTAATTGTCTTGGAAAAAGATACAAATCCTGCCGTTCATGTGCAGCAGTTACCGATAATATCAAAACTAATTCAGGATTTCAAGTTATTTTCAAAGTGTCTGACTCAGACTGAGTCTCAATCTAATCAATCTGATTTGAATATGATTCAAGTATAAACTACAATACAACATGAATCCATGAATCCGTCTATTTAATCTATATCAATCTATATTGACTGAACCGAACCATGGATTTACTCCGTCTACATGACTCTCCATTTATATCCATTCCATTTACTGATATCATGGTTTCGGCAAGTCACCCATCTGTATAACAAAATAATACAGTCAATACAAAAGATATCGCGGGATTTATAAACGGTAAATTGGTATGGAATGTGTTAGAAGTGGCACGAGACTGTAACCTTAATACACATAACCTGAATATCTATTGCCGTTGTACCATGGCTGAACGGTTCCTTGTGCTCCGTATATCTTAGTCTCCGGAATAGTGGGACTCCTCTCGTATACACTGGCATATTCTGTACCAAACTACAAACAACTGCGTTAACATTATAATCAAACATTACTAGTCTTATTCTTTCTGTTTATTCTATCTCTACTCATCTTTAGGACATACCGAGCGATTGTTCGCTGACGACATTCCTTTCTTCTTTGTTTGGAATGTTGTCAGGTTATTCAGACGCACTAGAGACCGAGCCCACTACTGAGGATTTGGAGCAGTTTTCTTTTGACCCGGAGCTTTAGATACTTGTACATATTATTTCATTTCAGTTATGCCATTATTTAGGCATCGCTTTCTATTCATGTATTTATATTTCAGTTGTACCTGTAAAAGGTGTTTAATAAATAAAGCTGCTATTCATTTACATTCCTGTCTCTTTTGTACTTTACTTTATATTGCTTAGATGCGCTTAGCGTGTTTACTTCTGAATAAATACGTAGCGGGCCTCTCTACGTCCCCTTCCCGTACACTGGGAAGAGGGGCGTGACACATGTCCTCATAGGTTCAATCTAAGCCCTGCACCCAGACCAGCAATCACCTATCCACAGCGGCCAGCTATCCAGGCACCCACTCTTCAACTTGCTCTTCCAGCTCCACCTCCTCGTGGACCTATTGCACCTCCTCCTCGTCAGTTCCATCATGCACAAAGGAACCTACCTCAAGGACAAAGGAACGGAGAGAGGAATGTCCCTCCGGCAAGGAGGAATGTACCTAGGCGACAGGCTTTCACAATGACTGTGGAAGAAGACTGTGGAAGAAGCTGAAGCCACTGGCCAAATTATCACTAGTAACTCCCTTTCTTTCAAACTTTCTTTCAACCTTTATGCATATCAAAATATCTTTTCCTATACCTAAACATATTCCACACAACTTAGGTATAATTTTAGTAGCCTCACTTCCTGCACTAGCACTCTTCGATACTGGAGCATCACATTGCTTTATGTCCAAACGATTCATCCGAACTCATGCGATTCCAGTCAAACCACTCGTATCCAGATGGAATGTCAGTTCAGGAATGACGTTCTAAAGACAACTTTGGGATACGACCTGTGTCCAGAAGTCGCTGCAACAGAGAATTTTATGCTGATTTTAAGGTGCTGGACATACCGAACTTCGATGTATTCTTGGGTATGGATTGGCTAGGAACTTTCTACGCTACCATCGACTGCCGTCAAAGAAGGGTATTGTTCGAGATTCCAGACCATCCGATCTTTTATTTCTAGAGTGGAGACCGTACACTGGAGCTTAGTACATTCAAAGCTAAGCCAAGGAAGACCGTGGTTGCAACACTATAAGCAGAAGAAGAATCGAAGCCAGAGGTAGTTCGAGAGTTCGACGATGTATTTCCTGAAGACATATCAGGTTTGCCTCCTGATCGAGCTCTTGAATTCAGTATTGACTTAGTACCTGGTTGATTGATGTGTTTGTAGTAGTAACCGCAATCAATAACGGTGTCGCATGTAGCTAGCCGGGATGAGTACGGGTCGTCCTCAGGGATGCGTGGAACCTTTAATTTTTCTTTAGACGAGTTGAATAAAATAAAAGAAGAAAGGAGAATAGATTCTAGATCTATGTTAAATACGGATGTAGAATATATAAGAAAAAGGCTTGTAGAGTTCGTTAGGATTTAGTAGTCATGGATGACTAATAAAGATGACTCCTTTTATCTTTTGATAAATTTAAAACTAGATTGATAGTGATGAGTGAGAATTATAGTTCTTGGCAGAAACTAGGGTTTCCCCAATATTGAACCTTATCTGCCACGTCCCGCTTCACAAAATACGGAATACGAGGGGTGACTAGACTAGCCATGCTCTTACGGTCAGGGAATAATCCCGCCGTAGTCACACTTCGGCTTCCAGCATTACATTGTAATTAATAAACAATACTTGAGTAAAGGAAAATTACAGTTCACAACTTTATTACATTGCAAATAAAACAGTTCGAGGTACATTTATTTTACAGGATAAAAATAAACTAACCAACAAAACAAGTGCTGAAAGCAAAAGAAATAGCGCTGGTGATGCAGTCTAGACCTCCGCGATCTCGAATGGCAGGTCCTGCTCCTGGGCTGGATCCACTTCATCTTCTGAGCATGCACACTCAGGTCGTCATGGCGACACATATAGAAATAATTATATAAAGTCATGGAATGCTGTTAAACACGAAAAGTACAACAGAATGCAGAATATGAGTATAATAAATATCAACTAAATATGAATAGTGCAATATGGGTATCATGTCAGTAAACTGGCAATGCGTATTTCACTTCTTATCGGTCACAAAGTCAATGAAATCAAATGGTGGAGAGGATACTCGTGTTTAACAAGGGTCTCATGCATGCCCGAGACAACGGTCCGCTGTGCCCGGGACATAACCCTGTCAACCGTGCCACTAGGCCCACGACCTAAAGTGTGTGTGTGTCTCTCTCTCCTCTCTCTCTCTCTCTCTATATATATATATATATATAATAGCGAATGATCATCCTCTAAATCAATGTACCTCGCTAAATACGAGTTCAGTTCCACCTTAATTTTCCCATTTCCCAGGTTATAGTATGCATTAATGTATTAGATAGGTTGTGAACAAATACGTATCGCTATTACTTTCAATCACTTTTCCACTTATCAGTATCACTGTCGTATTTGCCACAACCCAATCACTAACACTAACATATCGACGATGCAAATTAGTCGTTAGGTTTCAATGTGAATGATCACTATGCAGCAGGTATAAAGCAAACACGAAAAATAAGCAGAAATGCACTGAACAGAGATTCCCTATTTCAATGACGACCAATGCCATATAACTTACAAAATTCACGATAAATCACACGAATAGAATTGACCAAAATAATATAAAAGGTGTATGAAGTACACTTGATCATTTAAACAGTAAGATTAATTTCATGTCAATTGGGATTCAGGTTAGATAATTATCATCATTTTAAGGTAGCGATCGATTGCTGGAATTCCAGTTTCAGAACTGGAAGCCCAACTTCGCGCGTGTTTTACCAGTAATTATGTTCAGATTCAGGTATTACCCCAGTTGAATGAAATATATTTCTATCTGTTAAGTTTCTAATGCATCAAACGGATTATCATTAGCATATCTTTATTAAATGTTATGTCCTGTCTAGTGTAGCTATACAAGAGGAGTCACTGCAGAAACTGCAGAACACCTAGGTACGCTAAAATGCAAATTAAATATCAAACGATGGTGAAATGGCAAGGAACTAGATTAATGTGTTATATATCTAAATTATATACGCGACCATATGGGGCTCTGCGAATTTTCAGTTTAAAAAAGGGACGTACAGGTGTTCATAGTCAGGTATTCCAACGAAATGCTTCCCCGGACTGCAGTCCAGTGCCGCGTTTGCAGTCAATTATCATTATGGAAATCTATAAACGTCAAGAATTAAACTATAGATGGTTTTAGTTTATCGAGTCATCTTCGATATTACCCGTAGAACGTTACGTTCCAAGTGGTATTTAATTTACAACGATTTTAATAAGGTAACATACGCGTTAAGGTTCAGATTTTGTGTCACCTTTAGGGGCGACGTTACACGATTATAGACACGATTATTTTAACGCAAGCCCTACATGACATTCATTAATCAGTAAGGGATTTGACAATTACAAAACTGGGGCACTTTAACTAGAGTTTTCATTCGTATATCGCTTCGAACCTAGAATTAAGTACGAGTATCGTTCGTCGTCAGTTTTATCGGAGTGATTATAACAATTAACTCGTGTAAATTATAAATGATATCATTACGGTTGACAGACCCAAACTAGGTTCAATTCAATACAAATAACTCAATGGTTTGCAAACAATTCCATGATAATTTACGATCTAAATATATATGCACACACGTATGATTAAATCTTTAACTTGATTAGTCAATTTAACCGGTAAATTAGCATTATTAACAAGTGAGGAGTTTTCACTTGCCTTTGGCGAAGGTGGCGCGGCAACGACGACGATGGCAGATGGCGCGACACGGGCAAGATTACGGCACGATCATGACACGATGCACGCTCGACTTGGCTGGATCGGCGTACCTAGGCTCAGCACTGGCGCGGAGGCGGCCACAGCATGGGACTCCGGTGAGGTGCTCGGAGGAAGAGGGCTTGCCAGTGGCAAGCTCAGATAGTTTTGGAGCGTGGAGTTGATAAATCGGGGAGCTCCGACTTGGGTGCAGGGGCCTGGGTGCGGGGTTGGTGCTCGGAGATGGTGAGCAAGGGAGAGCTCGGAGATGGTCGGCGATGTGGAGCGGGAGGTGGCTGCTGTCGGTGGTGTCGCGACTTCGGAGGGAGTGGGGCTTGGTGACGGGGAGTAGCAGCTGCGGTGTCAAAGCGGGGGAGGGGGGCTTGTCGGGAAGTGGAGGAAAGGAGGAGATGGAGGTCACCGGGGAGATCGTCGGTGATTGGTCGGAGCTTGGAGATGGGGGTGCTCGGTGGAAGAGCAGAGCGGGAGTCAGAGAGATAGAGAGAATGAAGCAGAGAGGAAGACGAGGGAGAGAGGGAATGACATAGAGAGTGAAACATAGAGAAAGGTGAGGGATGTCGTGGCCGTTGGAGGCGTGCGGGTTGTGGGGAGATGGGTGCGGCCATCGCGGGCGAGCATGAGGAGCGGGGAGTCATGGGGGAGAGCCGTTAGGGGAAGGAGCCATTGGGTTATGGGGCGAGCGTGAGCAGCGGGGAGTCGTGGGGGAGAGCCATTGGGGGAAGGAGCCGTTGGGTCGTGGGGCGAGCATGAGGAGAGGGTAGCGTTGCGAGAAAAGGGGCGGGAAAAAGAACGAGAGAGGAAGAAGGGGAAAGCGGGTGCGGTTGTGGGTGTCGGGTCAGGTCGGTTAGGTTGGGTAGGGTTGGGTTTAGAGTATAGGTTAGGAATTTAATTTAAATAAAATATAAAAAAATAATAAAAAATAGGGAAAAATCTGGAAAAAATATACGGAAAATTATATATATGAAACTGGGGATTTACATTATCCCTTCATTGATCTCTATTCATGTCTAGCCCTTAACCAAACTATTGTTAATCTGATCTCAAATCACGATCAAGACTATCAATAAATTGATAGCATGCCCGATTAAAATGTTAACGATTCTTTTGCTAAACTTTATAAACTTCATAAGACGTAAAAGAAGTTAAAATATTTTCTTATCTATTGTTCTACCCTAATCCTACGAACCCTATCAAGCGGAGAATTACTCACGTGTCACGCCCCGCTTCCCGGTATACGGCGAAGGGAACGGAACTGGTCCACTACGTATATACTCAGAAGTACATACGCTAAGCGTATCTAAGCAATATAAAAATAAATACACAAGAGACAAGATATAATAAAAACAGCAACTTTTATTTATTAACATTCTTTTGTACAATGCATGAAAAGGAAATACAACTGAAATAAAACGATACCTAAACAATGGCATAACAGGAAATGAAAAGTACTGAATGGAAAATTTACAATGAAACTAGAGCTCTGGTTCTTCAGCAAACTACTCCAAGTCTTCTACAGATGGCTCGATCTCTGCCGGGTCCAAACCACCTGACGACATTCAAAGAAGAAATAAATAGAATGTCGTTAGCGAACAGGTCGCTCGGTAAGTCCCAAAAATAAGAGGAAAGTAGAATAGACAGAATAAGAGGGTATCTTTTAAAATTGTATTATCTTTTTGTATTGTTGTGTTACCGCTATTGTTTGTAGCTTGGTACAGAAGGATTTCAGTGTATACGAAAGGGGTCTCTATATGCTATAGACCAGAGCAAACGGAATGTCCAAGGAACCGTTAAGCTACGGTACAACAGCAACGGAATATAGGTTAGGTGTCTTAATCTTACCGCCTCGTGCCACTTTTAACACTTTCCGTACCAATCTACCCCTTAAACCCCGTAGTGTTTTATTTGTATTGTTTTGTAATGTAAATTGAATTGAGTGTATAATTGTAAGACTGACCGAAACCATGATATCAGTAAACGGATGTATCTGCAGAATCATGTAAGTGGAATAACTGGAGAACCATGTAAATGGAATGTATATCCATGGTTCGGTTCAGTCAAATCGTATAGATTGATAATCGGATTCATGGATTCATGGATTCATATTGAAAATTGTAGATTGTAAATTGATTTGAATCATATTCAAGTCAGATTAATCAGACTCAAACCCGAGTCAGACAATTAGAAATGTAAATCGAAGTCTTGATTATTTCTTAAACCTATAATTGCTAGGGTCCTTAGGGTAATTTATAAAACTTGAGAGGGTTTTATGTAAAAATACTTTTCAAAATACACCTCAAGTATTCGTTATTCGTCTTTAGAGTTGTAATGAAAGTGGATTTTATAATGTGATATTTCTAGTGAAAATATCCTAGTTTCAGAAATAAAGGTATTTTATTTGTAATATTGATTTATCTGGAATTTATGGTATTTTAGTGTAAAATTGATTCTTGTGATTTTTTCAGAAAAAGTGGAATATTTATATCATAACAAAATAGATATTTTAATGATAAATATACATATATTTATACAAAAATAATTTTAATAAATATTTTATATTCTAGAAAATCTCATTTTTTTAAGATGTCGTATTTTAAATCTTTCGAGACCGAATGCTCCTTGAGGAGGTCCGAATCTCGCACTACTAAGCCCGAGAGTGTGCGATAAACCGCACCATCCTGAACGGGTTCCCCAAAGTGGGTTGTAGCGGCGCTTTGCAAAGAGTGTAAAATACTAAATTCTTTAGAAAACGGTTTTATGAAATAAATGGTATTTATTTGTAAAGGTGTATATTTTCCGTATTGTATGTTCTAGATTCTCCTAAATCTACTAGTCTATTCCTAACTGGTCCAGACGACAAGTTGTGAGATGCCTCAAATCGCCTCTTCATCGCCAATTGTGGCCAGATAAGTACAAGTGAAGAAAGGAGGGATCCGCTCACGAATCATCGTGAGATGGGCCTTTTAAACTTACCTTTCTCACTTGCCTAGCCTAAACACCACAAAGTCAGGTTTAGATAAACGACCGATGTCCACAACCAATCGTATTTTCATAATAAGTGGTACTTCTTTAAAAAGTGTATCAAAACTAAATCTTTAGAAATGGTTTTATTAAATATATGGTATTTAAATGAAAATGTTTATTTTCTCGTATTCTAGGTTCTCGGGGGTGTTGCATACGAGTGTGTGTGGGGGTAGGTCGTTACCTCGTGATCTACTTTAAATGTATAGCAAGTTTGAGGGGGTTAAATGAAGAATTGAAACAATGTGGTATTTAAGTGAAAAATACGATAAATTGAAAAAGCTATCATTTCATGTGAAGAAACTTGATCAAATTGTTTGATTAGTGTTTAATAGTCAACATGAGGAAGTTTAGGTATAATTGTATTAGTGAAAAGTGAAATTTTATAGAAAACCGAATCGGAAATCAGATTTGTTCCGATTCCGTCGGGTATTGTAATTTCGTATTTTGAGAATGGAAACGAGAGATAGAAAGGGACTTACGGTTTTTAGATTAAACTAGAGAGTGAGAGGGAACTAGAGGGATCGCCGATGTATTGCGTCGTCGCCGGTAGTTCCTTAAAACGGTCGCCGGAATTTCTGCCTGGAATTCGTCGGAGCTTCGCCTCGAGCTTGTTTTCAAAGTACATGACTCTTGGAAAATTTTTTAGAGAGTAGGCTCAGGATTTTGGGGTTGAGAGGGTAGTATGTAGGGTTGGTATTTATAGGGTTAGGCTAGGGTTAGGGTAGATGAAAAGTTTAAAATAAAAATGTGATAAAATGTAATAAAAATGTATTAAAAGTGGAGTAATTAGGGTTTTTTAAGAGCTCTGGAAATGGTCTGAGGCTGAAATTTTGCAGGTGCATAGGGAATCTGAAAAGACACAACTTTCATGTTGGGGTCGTCGCTGGAATCGGCCTACTCGGCCGTGACTCGGTCTGAGGACCGAGTCAGACCGAGTCAAGGCCGATTTGGCCGATTCCCGGCCGAGTCAGGTTGCCGCGATCCCCCCCCGACTGTTTATCTAACTCCTGTAAATGTTACATCTTTAGGTGTAGTGGGGTTTTTGTGAGATATGCACGTGTAAACTCTTGGTATTCTAAAGGTTTTAAAAAAAAACAATATTAAAAATAATGTGGGGTATGGGATTTGAACTCTGGTGGCTTGGTTCAGCAGTGCAAGGTATTACCAATGAGCTACAAGCTCCTTCTTGTAAGTATTGTGTGAAACAAATACTTAAAGTGGTAACAGCAACATTAAATACCCCAAGTATACTTCAAATTTATGTACATTAAAAATGGAGTTGTTACAGTCTACCCTCCTTACAAAAATTTCGTCTTCGAAATTTACAACTTTTATTTGAGGACTAGTTTACAAAAAGGTGAGGATATCTTGCACGCATTTCATCTTCCCTTTCCCAAGTGGATTCTCCTGGAGTGTCTTTCCTCCACATTACTCGGACCGAGTTAACTTCCTTGTTCCGAAGTGTCTTCACTTTCCTGTCCAGGATCTCCACAGGCTGTTACTCACAAGACAAGTCGGGCTGTATAGTGAGCTCGGAATGATTAAGAACATGGCTGGGGTCACTCACATACTTTCTGAGTTGGGATATGTGGAACACATTATGCACTCCTTCCAATGAGGGTGGAAGCGCTAAGCAGTATGCCACCTCACCGACTCGTTCGAGTATGTCGAACGGTCCAATGTATCACGGACTTAATTTACCCCGTCTTCCAAATCGGATCACTCCGCAGTTCAGAGATATCTTCAAGAATACGTGATCTCCTGGCTGGAACTCCAAGTGTCGTCTCTTCGCATCAGCCTAGTGTTTCTGTCGATCTTGGGCTATGCGCATTCTTTCCCTGATAGTACGAACCACATCAACGGTCGCTACTATCATCGCTGGTCTAAGAAGTTCCCTATCTCTGATGTTGTCCTAACTTAATGGTGATCGACACTTCCTTCCATACAATGCTGCAAAAGGTGCCATTTCTATGCTTGCTTGGTAGCTGTTATTGTACGCGAACTCCACAAGATGCAGGTGATCTTCCCACAATCCTTTAAAGTCTAGCATACACGCTCTGAGCATATACTCCAAAATCTGAATAGTTCGTTCCGACTGATCATCTGTTTGTGGATGATAAGCCGTGTTGAAGTTCAGACTTGTTCCCAAGCTTGCTTGCAGACTCTACCAAAATTGCGATCGGAACCTGGTGTCACGATCGGAGACAATGCAGACCGGTACTCCATGAAGTCTCAAAATTTCCTGTATGAGTTCATGGGTGTCAGAGATAGTACATTATGAAGAGTTTAAATCTTAAATAGATTATTACCTCCATGTACTTCTTTGCTAGTGTCTCAGTTGATTGGCCAACCCGAAATGGGATGAAGTGAGCCGACTTTATGAGTCGATCCACAATGACCCATATGGTATCGTTACCCTTTGTGCTGCGAGGAAGAGCAGTCACAAAATCCATCTTGATGTGCTGCCACTTCCACTTTGGAATTGGTAACGGTTGAAGTAGTCCAGCTGTCCTGCGATGTTCAGCCTTTACTTGCTGACACACCAAGCATTTTGCGACACTTCTGGCTACTTCACGCTTCATTCCATGCCACAATTAATTCTGACGTAGATCTTTGTACATTTTGGTATCTCTAGGGTGTACTGAGTAGGGAGAGCTGTGAGCTTCTTTCATTAACTCTTCCCGAACAGGACCTTTTGGTACACACAATCTGCTGCCGTATCTCAAAGATCCGTCTTCATGGATGATGAAGTCTGTTTTGAGTCCATTCTCCACTTGTTCTCTGATCCTTTGCAACTTAGTATCACTTGCTTGAGCTACTTTGATCTGATTGACAATGGTTGATTGAACTTGTAAATTCATCAAACTTGAAGTGTTACCTGGCATGACTACCTCAATCTCCATCTGATGCAAGTCTTGTTGAAGCTTCCACTGAGCGGTGAGATTCATTGCTAATGGTTGGCGACTAAGAGCATCAGGTATCACGTTCACCTTCCCTGGGTGATATTGCAAGTTGATGTCAAAGTCTGCCATGAGTTCTAACCGTCTTCTCTGTCGCATATTCAACTCCTTCTGAGAAAACACATACTTCAGACTTTTATGATCTGTGTAGATGTTCACTCGTTCACCATGTAGATAATGGCGCTAAATCTTGAGAGCAAAGATGACGGCTGCCAACTCCAGATCATGCGTCGGATAATTGCGCTCGTGAGTCTTCAGTTGTCTTGAAGCATAAGCCACAACCTTACCGTGCTGATGTAGAACACATCCTAATCCCTTACCGGATGCATCACAATGTATTTCGAATCCTCCAGATTGATCCGGTATTACGAGAATAGGTGCTGATGTCAACCTTGACTTGAGTTCTACGAAAGCTTGTTCACATGCTTCTGACCCACAAATTCCTCATCTTTACGTGTGAGCTTGGTCAGGGGTGTTGCTATCTTTGAAAAGCCTTCAATGAACCTTCTGTAATATCAAGCTAAACCCAAGAAACTTCGAATGTCCTTCACTGACTTCGGTGTAGGCCATTCGCTAACTGCTGCAACTTTCACTGGATCCAAAGAGATTCCTTCTCCTGATACGATATGTCCAAGAAAACCAACTTGCTTTAGCCAAAACTCGCACTTGCTGTACTTGGCATAGAGCTTATGTTGTCGAAGAGTTTCCAGGACAATTCGTAGGTGCTTTGCATGCTCTTTCCGACTCTTAGAATACACCAGAATGTCGTCGATGAAGATGACAACAAACCTGTCTAAGTACTCCCGGAAAACTGGATTAATTAGGTTCATAAATATTGCTGGTGCATTGGTCACTCTAAATGGCATCACTAGGAACTCGTAATGTCCATAGCGAGTTTTGAAAGCTGTTTTGTGAATATCAGTTTCCTTAACCTTCACCTGATGATAACCTGAACGAAGATCCAATTTAGAGAAAACACAATATCCACTTAGCTGATCGAATAAATCAATCGATGCACGGGAGTGGATACTTGTTCTTTATAGTGACTTCGTTCAAGGCTCTATAATCGATGCACATTCTGTATGAACCTTCCTTCTTCTTCACAAGTAGTACAGGTGCTCCCCAACTTGAAGTGCTGAGACGAATCCACCCTTTCGCCAATAATTCATCCAACTATGTTCGGACTTCCTTCAAACCTTCCGGACTTAATCTATAAGGTGCTTTGATCACCGGTTGTGCTCCTGGTACTAAATCAATACTGAATTCAAGAGCTCGATCGGGAGGCAAACCTGATATATCATCAGGAAATACATCGTCGAACTCTCGAACTACCTCTGGTCTTGATTCTTCTTCCGCTTGAGCTACTGCAACTACTGCTTCCCTTGGCTTCGCTTTGTAGGTACTTGGCTCCAGGGTACGGTCTCCGCTTTTGAAATAGAAGACCGGATGGTCTGGAATCTCGAATACTACCCTCCTTTGACGACGGTCGATGGTAGCATAAAAAGTTCCAAGCCAATCCATTCCTAGAACCACATCGAAGTTCGGTATGTCCAGTACTTTGAAATCAGCATAAAACTCTCTACTGCAGACGACGACTGGACATAAGCTGTATCCCATAGATGCTGTTCCCTGATTAAAAATCAGGAGAAGCCTCAGGGGAGGCATCACGTGCTCACAGGTGACCAGTTGTCACGTGTTGGCACGTGACGCTTAGCGGCAAAAAGCACATTCATCCCCTGATTAAAATCAAGAAAAAGCTCCAGAAGAGGCATCACGTGCTCACACGTGACCAGTGGTCACGTGCTGGCACGTGATGGTTAAGCAACGACCAGAGAACAGAGCACAGAATGAGAGAAGCCCATTCCAGGGGTCACGTGCCTACACGTGACCAGGGGTCATGTGGCCACACGTGACCGGCTTTAAGAGCCTTATTCTTTAACAGAAGTAAAATTCTGAGGATGAATCATTCAAATCTTTCCAAAATGGAGAAAGATTATTTGAAACCATTGGATTAAAAATCTAAAAGTGATTAAACATCACCAATTTATGGAAAAATCTTGGACTTGGAAAGATTTTCCCCCTAAATCTAACCGAAATAACAAAAAGATATCTTTGGATTTAAAATCCAATGGTGAATAAAATTCACCTAACAGTCTAAAGGCCCAGATTAATGATGAAGATAAATCAAATCTCCCAATGAATAAATCAAATCTCTCAATGAGAGATTTACTAAGCAGATTGATTCTTTTCCTTCTCCTATAAATAGAGGCCAAGAAAAGAAGAGAGGGACCTCTACTTCTGGACTTTTTTTTGAGGCCTTTGGACCTTTTCTTTTGATACACAGAGAGAGAGATACAGGGCCTTTGATTCTCTGCAAAAGGAAAACCCTAGGTAAGAGAAAGAAATGGAGGCTTAAAAAGAGAATTTAATTCTCAAAAGAGTTTAACTCTTATATAAATAAAAGAACTTAGTTCTTTCTCTGATGGAGGATCTGTAAAGTGCACATCTCCCCATGAATTGAGAATTTAATTCTCATTGGGTTGAGATCCTGCCATGAAGATCTAAAACCCAGAGGAGGAACTGAGTTTTGAGAATTTAATTCTCACAAAATGATAGGAATTCAATTCCTTCGAGATAAAATTAGGGTTTAACCCTATGTTATGGGAATTTAATTCCTTCAAAATAAACTGAACTAGGGTTTAACCCTAATTGATAACACAATTCCCTCAAACTCACAGGAATTTAATTCCCTTAGGAAAAGAAATTAGGGTTTAACCCTATTAAGAATATAATTCTTCAGAAGAAAGCAAGAATTTAATTCGTCTAAAGTTTGTCGCTAGGGTTTAACCCTATTAATTCTTAAAAGATGAACAGATCTTTAAAACATGCCGAGTCACGTGCTACCACGTGACCCCTGTAAAGATCCATAGAAAGAACTCTGAAGTAAACACCTCACGTGTTACCACGTAACTCCTGCGAAGATCCATAAAAGAGAACTGTGAGGCAATGCCTCACGTGCCCCACGTGATCTCTAAAGCACGCAAAAGAAAAAGAAACAGAAAAGAGCTCTAAGGCACCCTCACGTGTCGACACGTGACCCCTAATGAACATTCTAACAGATCAAAGCGCAGGCCCCCATCACGTGCCCACACGTGATGGCTTTCAGAATTAAAAGTGTTAAACACTTATCTGTAAAACAAAATAAAGGGAAACAGGGCGCTCTCACGTGTTACCACATGACCCCTTTTGCCTCAGTGTTTAACACTAAATTGAAACTTCTGTATCCAGTGTTTAACACTGATTTGCCTTAGTGTTAAACACTAATTTGGAATCTCTATTTCCAGTGTTTAACACTGATTTGCCTAGTGTTTAACACTAATTTGAAAACTCTGTTCCCAGTGTTCAACACTGATTTTAACACTAACTTGTCAATCTTATTCCCAGTATTCAACACTGCTGGTCTCTAGTGTTTAACACTAGCTTTAGCCCAACTGGCTAAGTTTCCAGAGACAAAGCCTCTCCTTTAATGAACCAACAGAGGGCCAATATCCCAAACATGATTGGACTTAGTCCAAGCTGGCCATAAGTCCTCAATTCAAACTTAACTGGGCCAATGGGCTCATAATATAATGATTGATCTTAGTTTCCAAATTGGATTACAGATCACTTAATCTACCTTGGTTCAAGGGTACATCTCTTCACTCCTTTGATACTTGTCGCTGTAATTCCTCAACGTCTTCAAAGAGGTGACGGGTCCCGATGACCACACATTGATACGGACTGTGGGGTCCTTAAACTCATGGACTATGAGATCCTTAACCTTGACCGGAATGTATTAAAACTAATGACGGACTATGATGTCCTTAACCTTGACCGTGATATCTTAAAACTAATATCGGACTGTGGAGTCCTTAAATCCACAGACTACGACGTCCTTAACCTTGACCGCAATGTCTTAAAACTAACATTGGACCGCGATGTCCTTAAACTACCTATTGACCGCAATGTCACTAAACTAAACAACAGGGCTCCCTTAAATTGCTCTCTTGTTGGATCTAAACGATCCCGTTAAGTCGATCTTAGTCTAAAACTAAACTAACGTATCCTTAACCAACGTTTAAGTCGATCTTAGTCTCAAATGAGGTTAACGTATCCTTAAACACAACCCCCAAACCCAAATCTAAGAAAGATACGGATTTGGACTAGTCCACGCCCTACGGACGATGACATAACTCAGTCTCCGTATACAATTCACGGGCAACCAAACATAAATCGAACATACACGACACGAAGTGACCATCTGGAGAAGGAGAAAGTTGTTACCGCAATACGGTAGCGTAATTAACTGCAGGGGATTGCGCCTGCAGGGAAGAGCGTCCTCACAATCAAAAACCCCTCAAGTGAGGGGGAATCTGACGAAGTCTGCTACATCGGACGCATCCGTTTAAACCTTCGATACATGGTGCCATAAATCAACTTGGCATCTTCGGAGAGGTAGACGGATAGCACCTATTAGCATCTGCCCCGAATTTCAGGCAAGACGTCCCTGTCGCGCCGTCCTTCGGAGGGGAACAGATTCTGGCACGCCCGGTGGGACCTTTTCCTCTTTCCACTCCACACTTTGTGTGTCGTGATTCGCGAACCAATCGCGATTTGCTAATGGTTGCCCTCGGGTTTCGAAGTACTGAGACTTGGTGTTTCGTTTGCTGCAGAAAGCAAAAGGATCAATGGCTGACAACTGCTCGAACTGCTCCAACTGCAAATGCAACCAACACTCCGCCTCACCTGGAGGTGTAGCATATGGACCGCAGGCTGCTTCCCTATTCACTATGCCTGTGGAGCAAGTGACTCAAGCTACCACCGGTCTATTCTTTGGAACCATGCTCCCGCCGGTAAACATTAACATCCCAATGCCCATACCGGAAGCGTAAAAGAAATCGGTCTTTGATCGACTTGCTACTCCTACGGCCCCTCTCAGCGGGTCATCCAACTCCTCGGTCTTCACTAGACTGAGCCTGAACTCCAAAGGGCCTGCCAAGAAGCCCGTGATACCTAAGAAGTCCATCCCAAAGACGACAGCTGCTCCCAGAGTCGTCAAGGCGGCTTCTCCTCCCAGAGGGTTGGTCTTCGCGAGATTGACTACCCCCGTTCCCGCTCTCGCTCAGAGATCTGTAGCTTCTCAACGAACTTCAGTCTTCGAAAGGCTGACACCAGTAGCAGCCCCTCCCCAGAACAGGGGGCAAGACGAAGCCGTCGCTGAATCAATCTCGACAACCCGCCATGCCCGACGTCGCCATTGGCGCCGGATAAGGAAGATTGGGAGCAACTCCCCCTCCGGACTAACTCCACCAGCTCCAACGGTGGAAATTGAGGCTGCTGTTCCAACCGGGAACATCTTCGAGCTGCTAAACAGGGTACACAGAAATTCGCCAACTGCGGTTCTCAAAAGATCCCCTCCACCTGCGGAGAATGTTATAGAAATAAAGCCGGAGCAGCCCTCTCAACGGCTGTCCTCCAAAATTTATAAGGTCTGGCGACGGGTTCAGGACTCGGTAATCATTCAAGATCACTCTCGCCGGCAGAAAAGGACGAAAGTGCAGGAAGAAAAAAACCGTCACGTCAAACAACAAAGGACGACAACCGCTTGGGTGCCCGCTGCAACGGCTCCCTCCACGTCGACTACACAAAAGAGAAGAAGGCCGGAAAGAGTCCCCACTCCTGCAGCAAATGTTAAGGACAATAAGCCAAAACGCCCTAAGTCTAGGGGCATGACGGTGCATACGGTATACATGGCGCTGGGAAAAGAGGACAGCCGTGCATCCACGGGTCATAGGCCGTTTAATCGGTCAGTGACCAAAGCTCAGGAGGAACAGCAGAAGCTCCAGGAAATGATGAACGCGATGGCCGCACTCACTGGGCCGAAAAAAAGCCCCGTAGCATCATCTGATCAACGCCAGGAGCAAGAAACTGACGCTGAATTCCTTCGTAGAATATTGGGGAAGAAGGATAAAGAGGCTGTGGAACAAGCAGCCAATATGCAACGAATGGCCTTCCTGTTCTAGGACATGGTGGGGATGATGATCCAACAAGAGTCTCCTGCTGAAGACCCTCCAATCGTTCTTGAAGACGACAGGGGAGAAACGTCAAATCCTCCACCCGCTCTGTCAACAGCCAAGGAGGAAATAATCTCCAAGGCTGACCTGGACGAATACATAGCCCAACAGATACGAGTTCACCAGGCGACTGAGGCAGCGGGTCAAGTTGTCAGAACAGGGCGACCATATCCGAGCTGGTATGATCAGATCAAGTACCCGCCGGGCTATACAATACCGAAATTTCATGTCTATAAGAGGACGGGCAATCCCCACCAGCACGTTGCCCAGTTTAGGGCGCTTTGCGGCAACATCGGCGGTGATGATAAATTGTTGCTTCGTCAGTTTGTCGGTAGCTTGTCAGAAACGGCGTTCGAGTGGTACTCTGAGCTCCCAAACGACTCTATTAAAACATTCGCGGAAATGGAGTTGCTATTTACTCAGGGATTCGCGAGCGCCAGCGAACGTACCCCGATAACGGCATTGATTAATGCCAGGGTGAAACCAGGCGAGATGTGGGTCCAGTACGCTATACGCTGGCGAAACTTGTGGTCGAAATGCGAACAACGCATTGAGGAGGCGCCCGCGGTGGGCATGTTCGTGGGTACCCTAGATCCTCATGCAACTATCTCACAATTCATGATGTTTTTTAAGCCAACCACATTCCAGGCTTTGATCGACAAGTTAGCCCAGATGGACCAGATGGGTCACAGACCGTCTCCCCCGAAGCCAAAACCTCGGAATGACAAGGGTAAAGGGAAGGCAACCTTCGTGGCGAACACTCAGCAGCAACCCAGTGCCCCAAAGCTGGCGGATCAACTGGAAGAAAGACGGCGGTATTACAATGAGAAAATGAAGCGCCCCTACTCATTCCCGCGGGATAAGATGAAGAGGCTATTCGAGCTGGCAATACGCAACAGGCTTATCAACTTGCCAAACCCAAGACGACCACCGCAACCCAGTGAGGTGAATAACCCCAACTACTGCCCTTACCATCAAACGGTAAGCCATCCGATTGAGGATTGCTTCGTCTTCAAAAGATGGATTGAGGATCAATACCTACAGGGTAAGTTTGCGCTGTCCGAGAAGTGGAAGGTGAACCCGCCACAACTTCACACTGCTAAGAAGACGGACACACCGGGGGCAACTTGTTCTTTCATTGAAGAAGCTCCATAGGAAATCGTGCTTTCAGCAAAAACCAAGAGGATGCTGAACGATCTTAAAACATGCCCGGCGATCAGGTGGAAGAACCCGCTGGAACCTCAAATCATTGAAGGGATGCTGAAGCCGCGCCTAACTCCGAAGATCAGTGGTGATGGCCCCAGTACTCACAACCAGCCGTCGAAATCTTCAAAGAAAAAGAAGAAGAAATCTAAGAATCCCGTGAAGCCTGGTAACAAGAGTACGGACTTGCAGAAACAGATTGACGCGCTGGAGTAATACAATCAGAAGGCGTGAACTCCCATCACACTCCAAGAGTTCCTCAACCACTTCTTTCAAGAGGAAGATAACGGAGAGAGCTCGTCGGATGAATCCGAGGAATATGTGACGAGTTGTCATATGATCTCCCACTCGTTTACAGACAATGAACAAACTCCTGGCACTGAGAAACTGGGGGCATAGCCTGAACCAGAACTTGTGTGGCCGACAGATAAAATGATCGACGCCTTTCTAGACGAGATTCGTTTGAAAAGTAAAGCCGATCGGGAGTGTAAGACGGCCGCATCCGAAGGAGCCAAACGCGAGCGGCTAAGCGAAAAAGTCGAAGCACTTCAGCCAGATCGAAAGACACCCGACGCGGATAAAAACATATTCAAGACGAAGAAAAGGTTTGCCAAAGCCATGTCAATGGGAATGAAACTACCACCCTCGGAAGAAAACACGCTCGATGGGGCGGAAAGGCGCCCTAATTACTGCTCATATCATCGGAAGATTTCACACCCCACTGAGGAGTGCGACGCTTTTAAAACATGGTGGCAGGGATATGTTGCTCATCGGCAATATTTTAAGCGAATGAAACGTAGAACTCGTCGGGAGCAGAGAAGTATGACCGAAGGACACGAAAGAACTACCGGTAACTGTTACACGGTCAAGGCCGGGGGATCGCAAGTGCTCACATTCGGAAGCGATTCTGACGAGGAGCTGGCTCTTAGCCCCCTCTTTAAAGAGTCCACCTTGGAGAAAGAAGAAGAACCAGAGGCCTGCGAAAACATTTAGTTGCGCAATCGCACGCTCCTGGAAAAGAAACTCGGACCCGCAACTAGAAAAGATAAGGGAAAGGAAAAGGTCGCTGAGGATATCGCCTTAGATGACCAAGTTATGAAAGAGCTGACTGCCAGGGATCCGCCTAAGAAAAGTTAGGTGGACTACAACATCCTAGCACACCTGAGGAAGCTACCCTCGCAGCTCAGCATTCTTGATGCCCTCCTGTTATCAAAGGAAGCGAGAGATTCATTAATCAAGGCGCTACAGGAGCCGGAACAATTCCAAGCTTTCCTGGACGAAGAAAAGATGAAGGATGAATTGGAGGAAGTGCACACGGCCGATGTCACTTTTGGCGATGAAGACCTTCTCCTTGGGACGTGCGAACACAATTGCCCCCTTTATGTCTCAGGATACTGCCACGATATAAAGATAGGAAAAATCCTGGTCGACAATGGATCCTCCGTTAATCTCCTCAATGTGCGGGTGTTAAAAGAAATCTGCATAAGCGTCCAGCACCTTGCTCGGGACAAGATCACCATCTCCGGGTTCGACTCCCAATCATCAAGAACTCTTGGGTCTGTGATACTGACGCTACGCTTTGGGCTACTCGTCACGGACATTAAGTTCCACGTCATAGACGCCAAGACATGCTACAATGCTCTGCTCGGCCGACCATGGTTACACGAGTATAATATCATCCCTTCTACATAGCATCAGTGTATGAAATACTTTAAGGATGGTCTCGAGTATACCGTGACGGGAGAACTGAACCCGTTCTCTGTGAACGAAGTCTGCAAATATGAAGATGCCAAATACTTTTTACCGGATTTCGAAGACACGGAGAGGTGTCACAAGCCGGAGAACAAAGCAAATGCCACCATCCCTGTCTTCGGCAGTGATACCGAGGAGGAAGAGGAGATGATTTATTCGGGTCCGACCCAACACAACAAGCCGGGACCGTCCGCTCCCACGTTGATCTTTGGCAGTGATTCGGAAGATGAAGTCCATGCTATATTCTCTGCTCGACCTTCAATACAGACATCCGCTGATGAAGAGCAGAGTCTACAAGTTGCCATGGTGCCGCTTAAACATCATAAAGAACTGGATACGCTCGATACCTACAGCATAGAGGAGCTACGGACGTTCCATGTCCCTCCCAGGCGAGAAGGCGAAAAGGCAATTCTATTCTACCGCTTTGAAGAAACCAAAGTGGAGAAAGAAATCTGGCATTGTATGGATCCTACGCTTGACAGGCTTCAGCCCATCCATCTGCCCAGATATTATACAGAAGGCTTGAAGAGGTTGCTGAAGCGCCGGGGGATATCCTTCAAACAGACCGCTCGAAAAGCCAAATTCTATGACAGAGTCTGGAACGTCCCCGGGACTCAGCACAAGTTGCCTAATGGGAGAATGGAAACAATCGGGCTCGGATACATTCGGTCCAAGAAACGAGAACTACTCCACGGTTGCTACGCCGTGCAAGACTTCGATGAAGAAGCGGATGCTCAATGGGAAGATGCTAATCCTGAACCAGTAAAAGTTCCTGATGCAAAAGTGACCAGTCCGTCGTTCGAAGAGCAAATGGACAAGCTTGTAAGGGAAGCTGGTCAAAAAGTCCGAGACGATCTTAACCGCGAAATGGTCATCTATGAGAAAGCCAAAACACAACGCCTCCTCCAACAGGCTGTGGAAGATGAAAATGCCGCTCCCTATCAACCTGTTATAAAAAGGGCACGACGCAGAGGCAGAAATAAGTCGAGAGGCGAAAAAGGCGCCCAACAGCAACAAAGCGGGACTAAGAAGCCACGCAAGCGGGAATCAAGCGGTTCCGATCTATCCCTCATAAGGAAAATAGGCCAGGCGTACTCTTTTCCTCGGGACAAGACAAAGAAAATACTTGATCTCGCTCTAAAACATCAGATGCTTACACTGCTGGAGTCTAAACACCCCGAACAAGCAGACGAAGTTCCTTACCCAAACTATTGCTCTTATCACCGAGTAATAGGGCATCCTTTCGAAGACTGCTTCACCTTCAAGAACTGGGTCGAAGACCAGTACCAGCAAGGCAGGTTGGCTCTATCCAGCAGCAGGAGGATAATGCCGCCACAAAAGCATGAACCCAAATCCACAAGAGCAGAACCAGATCTATATTGGTCTTGCAAGCGAGCTCATACCTGTCGTGTGGTAACGATATCAAAAGAAGAGCCCGAGAATTTGGCTGACTTTCCCTGGTGCTTCGAAAACGATGATGACGAGGTAATCCCAGAATTTCCACCAGCGCCGAAAGAGCTGGAAGATGGCATACATACTACTGCAGACAACCTTAAGAAGATTGAGTTGGGGACGGCAAACGACCCGCGACCGACATTCGTCAGCGAGTTGCTATCTGAAGAAAGGGTAGCTGCATTAAAAGACGTGCTTATGCAGCATAGAGATTGCTTCGCATGGAACTATTCTAAAATGCCAGGACTAGATCCAGAAATTGCTGTGCATAAATTGGCAATATCCCCGAACGTCAAGCCGGCCCCGAGAAGAATGCGGCTTGAGCTTGAGATGAGCATCAACGCCGAAGTCAAGAAGCTGATCGATTCTGGGTTTATCCAAGAAGTTCAATATCCTGACTGGATCGCCAACATCGTCCCAGTAATGAAGAAAAATGGGACAGTGCGCATATGCGTGGACTTCCGGGATCTCAATAAAGCCTGCCCGAAGGATGATTTCCCAGTGCCAGTCACAGAGCTGATGATAGATAACACATCCACTCATGAGATTTCTCCTTCATGGACGGCTCATCAGGATATAATCAGATAAAGATGCATCCCGAGGACCAGAAACATACCGCTTTCCGGACCCCTTTGGGAATATTCTGCTACAAAGTTATGCCCTTCGGGTTAAAGAACGCCGGTGCCTCCTATCAGAGGGCCATGACGAAGATCTTTGATGACCTCATACATGAAATCGTCGAATGCTATATCGACGACCTCGTCGTGAAAAGCAAATCATACGAGGAACATCTCGAGCATCTGAAGACTGTATTTCAACGCCTTCGGCAATACAACTTGAAGATGAACCCTCTCAAGTGCGCATTCGGGGAGTCCTCAGGCAAATTCCTAGGATTCATTGTCCGTCACCGGGGTATCGAGATAGATCCGTCGAAGATCAAGACGATCATGGAAATGCCACCACCAAGGACTCTCAAACAATTGCGGACTCTCCAAGCGAAGCTCGCATACATCCGACTATTTATAGCCAACCTCTCAGGCAAGTTCCGCCTTCACAGTCACCTGATGAAGAAGGGAACCCCGTTCGTCTGGAATCAAAAATACCAAAGCGCGCTAGACGAGATCAAGCAATACCTGCAAAACCCGCCGGTGCTGGCTGCTCCGGTCAAGGGAAAGCCCCTCATTCTTTATACGACTGCCCTCGAAGGTTCCTTAGGTGCATTATGGGCGCAAGAGAACGATCAAGGGAAAGAAAGAGCACTCTACTATTTAAGTCGAGTTCTACTGGGGGCAGAAGGCAACTACTTCCCCATTGAAAAACACTGCCTGGCGTTGATCTTTGCGATAACCAAGCTCAGGCACTATGCGTTGGCGCATAAAGTCCGTCTCATATCGAAGGTGGACCCCCTTAAGTATTTAATGTCGAAGGCCATACTGGCTGGACGACTCGCTAAATGGGCCCTGCTCTTGATAGAGTTCTCGATAACCTATCGACCTCTCAAGGCAGTGAAAGGCCAGGCCATCGCCGACTTCCTCGCTGAGCATCCGATACCTGCTGATTCTCCTTTGAATTGTGAGCTGCCAGACGAACATGCGTTTGACGCGATCGACGGCGGTGATACCCGATGGGAACTTTATTTCGATGGAGCATCTTCTATGAAGAAGCGCAAACAAAGTACGCCTATAATCAAATCGGGGGTAGGCCTTATCTTCGTAACTCCAAAAGGAGGGATAATGCGCTTCGCTTTCTCCTTAACAGAGCCGAGGACGAACAATGAAGCTGAATACGAGGCTTTGATAGCAGGCCTCGAGATCACCATCGACATGGGAATTGAAAACCTCCTTATATACGGAGATTCCCAACTGGTCGTTAGTCAAGTAAACGGCGACTACCAGACATGCAAGCCAGAGCTGGTGAAGTATGGAGAGAAAGTACATCAACTGCTGACTCAAATCCTTTCCTACACTTTGGAAACATACCGCGCGCGGAAAATAGCAAAGCGGATGCATTAGCCAAGCTCGCTAAAGAACTGGCTGATGAGAACCTCGATGACGTTAGGATCGTGGTACAAAGCCGTCGAGTTCTTGCTCCGGCAGAAATATCTCCGGAATCATCCGAGGAAAAGGAAGCGACCGAGCAGACGGCCATGCAAATAAAAGACAAAGAAATGGTTGAGGATTGGAGAGAAGTCTTTATAGACTACTTTAAATCCCGTCGAACGCCTGAAGATGCGTCCTCAAGGCATCAGCTCATGAAACGAGCTCTGTCTTTCGCCTTCATCAACGGTACTTTGTACAAGAGGTCATTCGATTCCCTGTGGTTGAGATGCCTGGGACCTGACGAAGCGAAAAGAGTCATTCAAGAAGTCCACGACGGACTCACGGTTCTTACCAAGCAGGCCCGAAGATGAAGTTGAAGATTAAACGGATGGGCTACTATTGGCCCACGATGATCCAGGACTGCCTCGAATATGCGAAGCAATGCCACTCGTGCCAGATCCATGGAGACTTCATCCACCAGCATCCAAATCCACTACATCCAACGGTGGCTAGCTGGCCGTTCGAAATATGAGGGACTGACATAGTCGGCCCTATCGAACCAGCATCGTCCAGGGGCCATCGTTTCATCCTGGCGACGACTGATTACTTCTCCAAATGGGCAGAAGCAGTACCGCTGAGGGAAGTGAAGACGGAGAATATCCTCCATTTCTTCAAGACGCACGTCATTTATCGGTTCGGAACGCCGCGATGGATCATCTCCGATAATGGGCCAGCCTACAGAAGCCACAAGATCAGTCGCTTTGCGCAACAGCATAATATAGACTGGAGATATTCCTCAGTTTATAACCCCCGAGCTAACGGTCTGGCCGAGGCTTTCAACAAAACCTTGACAAAGATCGTGAAAAAGACGGTGTCCCGAAACAAAAAGGACTGGCACGAGAGACTGGAAGAAGCTCTTTGGGCGTATCGAACTACGTTCATGACGGCCACGAACACAACGCCGTACGCGTTGGTATTCGGTACGGAAGCAGTACTCCCCCTCGAGATAGAGCTACCCTCTCTATGAATGGCGGTCCACTACGAGCTGACGGACGAAGAAAATGCTCACCTTCAGCTTGAGGAGCTTGATGCCCTTGATGAAACCCGGCTCATAGCGCAACAAAATCTGAAGGCTTATAAAGCAAAGATGACGCGCTCATATGAAGGATTGACCAGGTCGAGAGCATTCCGCCAAGGCGAACTCGTGCTAGTGGTCAAAAGACCTATGATCCCCAATCACGCCAAGCGGGGAAAATTCGAGCCGAACTATGAAGGCCCGTACATCATAGACAAGGTCTACCAGGGCGGAGCGTATCTACTCAAGGATATGCACGGTGAAAGACCTTTCAGGCCAATAAACGATCGCTTCCTGAAGAAATACTACGCTTGACGGGTCAAGGCTTGGGTCAATGATAGATGAAGACAACCATGTCCGCTCGCTATCTTCCTAAGACCGAACTCTAAGTAGTAACCAGCATCCTTTACAGCGGACCGAAACGTCCTTAAACTAACAACGGACCGAAACGTCCTTAAACTAACAATGGACCACTATGTCCTAAAACTAGTTGTTGACCGAGATGTCGATAAACTACAGTGGATTGTAGTATCTCAAAGCCGATATAAAAAAATATATAAAAATAAAAAGAATAATAATAAAAACGGTATGTCCATAAGCAAAATGGGCACGGATGAAAACCTGAAAGGGCTCCGTGAGTAAAAACAGCAGGGCTACCGGCGAGTGTTTGTGAAAACCCGAAAGGGCGCAACCTCGTTAAAGAACACTTGTAGGGTCCTCACGACCTTGTAAGGAGAAACCACCCGCGTGAGATCCTTACGACTCACAAAGGAGCAACACACTTAGGAGTCCTTACGACTCCTAAGGAGAAATTACACTTGCGAGATTCTCACGACTCGTAGGGAGAACTTTCTTATGGGACCCTCACGGCTCATAAGATTTGAAAGTCTTATGTCACAGAGACCTAAACCCGTGCTTAAGCAACCCCCACAACCTTCAATTTATGCCCTACAAGTGGCTCAGTACTGACCCTTGTATACAATCCACGGGCGCGAATAAACTTTTCCCTAACAAGGTCCCACCCGTGACAGGGACATGTTCGCACGGTGAACAACCCTTGTGAGTCCTCTCGACGTATAAAGGGAAAACTCTCTTGTATGATCCTTACGACTTACAAGAGGACATGCACTTAGGAATCCTCACGATTCCCAAGGAGAAAACACACCTGCAAGATCCTCGCGACTTGTAGGGAGAAATACCTTTGTGAGACCCTTACGGCTCATGAAGTCAAAAGCCTTAGTCGACAGGACCCTTAACCCTGTTTACTAAGCCACCTTTGTTCAACATCGACAGAGGCAAATGATGATTCGCTCCTGGAAACATCCCAGTTGTAGCAGTGCTGATGCTGAAATCGGTGTCTAATCCCAAGCTTGCGGCAAAAAGCTGGCAAGCCATACATGCATACGAAATAGCCGAAATGATGGGGCAACTTGCAACAAAATCAGCAAGTAAAAATGTATGCATGAAAAATAGCCGAAATAATTGGGCAACTCGCAATAAAAAACAGCGAGTAAAAATAAAATAAATAGCCGAAATTATTGGGCACCGCGAAAAATAGCCGAAATGATTGGGCAATCGCGACCTTCGCGATATAAAGCTGAAATGATAGAGCATCGCGGAAAAAGAAAGAAAAAATGAAAATTTTCGCCCTACAGGTGATGTTACATCTATCCCTGTATACAATCCAAGGGCACAAACAAAGAAGGGATCATACTCCTCCCCCAGGTTTCATCATAAGAAGAAGCCAAATCTCGACGGGCCGTAAGTGACCTAGAGATCGTCTCAACACTCGTCTCGTCACAACGAACACACGTCAAGCAAAGTAGAACAGCGGTAACTCCCAGTGCCATGGCTCGGTGATATACAGATCACCAAGAGTCAAATCCCCACTCCGTGAAATGCGGATATAATCAACAAAATTCCTGGTCACGTGGAACGCGGATGACGTCACTCTTTGACCCCGTGGAAAACGTCCAGAGCGGATCCTGGTCCTCGCAGAGCACTGCAGTGAACCCGTGTGAAGCATCCAGAGCGGAGCCTAGTCCTCGCCGAGCACGGCAGTGAACCCGTGTGAAGCATCTAGTGCAAAATTCCTGGTCACGTGGAACGCGGATAACGTCACACTTTGACCCCGTGGAAAACGTCCAGAGCGGATCCTGGTCCTCGCAGAGCACGGCTGTGAACCCGTGTGAAGCATCCAGAGCGGAGCCTAGTCCTCGCCGAGCACGGCAGTGAACCCGTGTGAAGCATCTAGTGCAAAATTCCTGGTCACGTGGAACGCGGATAACGTCACTCTTTGACCCCGTGGAAAACGTCCAGAGCGGATCCTGGTCCTCGCAGAGCACGGCAGTGAACCCGTGTGAAGCATCCAGAGCAGAGCATAGTCCTCGCCGAGCACAGCAGTGAACCCGTGTGAAGCATCTAGTGCAAAATTCCTGGTCACGTGGAACGCGTATAACGTCACTCTTTGACCCCGTGGAAAACGTCCAGAGCGGATCCTGGTCCTCGCAAAGCACAGCAGTGAACCCGTGTGAAGCATCCAGAGCGGAGCCCAGTCCTCGCCGAGCACGGCAGTGAACCCGTGTAAAGCATCTAGTGCAAAATTCCTGGTCACGTGGAACGCGGATAACATCACTCTTTGACCTCGTGGAAAACGTCCAGAGCGGATCCTGGTCCTCGCAGAGCACGGCTGTGAACCCGTGTGAAGCATCTAGAGCGGAGCCTAGTCCTTGTAGAGCACGGCAGTGAACCCGTGTGAAGCATCTAGTGCAAAATTCCTGGTCATGTGGAACGCGGATAACGTCACTCTTTGACCCCGTGGAAAACGTCCAGAGCGGATCCTGGTCCTCGCAAAGCACGGCAGTGAACCTGTGTGAAGCATCTAGAGCGGAGCCTAGTCCTCGCCGAGCACGGCAGTGAACCCGTGTGAAGCATCTAGTGCAAAATTCCTGGTCACGTGGAACGCGGATAAAGTCACTCTTTGACCCCGTGGAAAACGTCCAGAGTGGATCCTGGTCCTCGCGGAGTATGGCAGTGAACCCGTGTGAAGCATCTAGAGCGGAGCCTAGTCCTCGCCGAACACGGCAGTGAACCCGTGTGAAGCATCTAGTGCAAAATTCCTGGTCACGTGGAAGGCGGATAACGTCACTCTTTGACCCCGCGGAAAACGCCCAGAGCGGAGCCTGGTCCTCGCCAACCACGGCAGTGAACCCGTGTGAAGCATCCAGATCAAACACCGGACTGTGGAGTCCTTAAATCCACGGACTATGATGTCCTTAACCTCGACCGTAATGTCTTAAAACTAACAATCAACCATGATGATTCTAGACCGATTTTACATTGGTTAAAGGGTACATCTCTTCACTCCTTTGATATTTGGCGTTGTAATTCCTCAACGTCTTCAAAGAGGTGACGGGTCGCAGTAACCACACATTTCGTGGACTGTGGAGTTCTTAAATCCACGGACTATGAGGTCCTTAACCTTGACCGTGATGTCTTAAAACTAACATTGGACTGTAGAGTCCTTAAATCCACGGACTATGAGGTCCTTAACCTTGACCGTGATGTCTTAAAACTAACATTGGACTGTAGAGTCCTTAAATCCACGGACTATGAGGTCCTTAACCTTGACCGTGACGTCTTAAAACTAACATTGGACGATGGGGTCCTTAAATCCACGGACTATGAGGTCCTTAACCTTGACCGTGACGTCTTGAAACTAACATTGGACAGTGGGGTTCTTAAATCCATGGACTATGAGGTCCTTAACCTTGACCGTGACGTCTTGAAACTAACATTGGACTGTGGGGTCCTTAAATCCATGGACTATGAGGTCCTTAACCTTGACCGTGATGTCTTCAAACTAACATTGGACTGTGGAGTCCTTAAATCCACGGACTATGAGGTCCTTAACCTTGACCGTGATGTCTTAAAACTAACATTGGACTATGGAGTCCTTAAATCCACGGACTATGAGGTCCTTAACCTTGACCGTAACGTCTTAAAACTAACATTGGACTGTGGAGTCCTTAAATCCATGGACTATGAGGTCCTTAATCTTGACCGTGATGTCTTAAAACTAACATCGGACTGTGGAGTCCTTAAATCCACGAACTATGAGGTCCTTAACCTTGACCGTGATGTCTTAAAACTAATATCGGACTGTGGAGTCCTTAAACCCATGGACTATGAGGTCCTTAACCTTGACCGTGATGTCTTTAAACTACGGTATCCCGGAGAACGTCCCAAAGCAACCCCTAACCCCGTGAAATACGGATAAGGGCGACCGCACCCAACACTTGCGGGTCCTCATGACCCGTAAGGAAGAAAACTCTCTTGTAAGATCCTTACGACTCCCAAGGGAAAACCCGCTTAAGAATCCTCACGATTCTTAAGAAGAACTTACACCTACGGGATCCCCTCGACCTGTGGGGAGAAAAACTCTTTATGAGACCCTCACGGCTCATAAAGCTCAAGAGTCTTAGGAGGCAGATCTTAACCCTGAATCCTAAGCCATCGCTACCCTGCAAGGAGGCCAAGATAAATTGCCCACAGAACAAGTTCAACCGAGAGAAACACGCCATTGAGAAAAAATATATGTCTTTATTCATGAAACAAAATAGGCACAAAGTACAATTCATGAAAGAACAAAAAATCCTCTTATTCAGGAGTATGTACAAAAAGAAAGGAAAAGATACAAGTCCTCAGGCCGGCGGGCGATTTAGTAATTTTGCTAGCTCGTCCTGCTTTTGCTAGGCCACGGCTTCATGATTCAGCATCGCCAGAAAACGGGCCTCCGCCTGAGCTTGCTGGGCCTGATATGAGGCAAGCCGGCCTTCGAGCTCCTTCTCGGTAGCTTTGTGGGCCTCAACTCTTTCACGAGTAAACTCGGCGGCCTTGTCGATGGCCACTACCTCTTTGATAGACTCTTGAAGCACCCTCCAGAGTTCATACGCTTTGTTGGCCTTGGCAGTAAGATTAGCTTGAAGCTCGCTCAGCGCCTTAGAAGCCAGCTCCCTCTCCGAGAATTTGTGGCCGAGCCTCTTCTCGCATGAGGTCATGTTTGCCACGCACCGTGCTATCAGCCCCCGCAACTCTTCCTTTGCAGCCACGGCCTCCGAAGAAAGGCAGGAATACTCAAGGGCGTGCAAGCAAGCCTCCACCTGCCGACAGAACTCCACCCAGACTCGCACCACCTCTCCGCTATGGTAGGTGGCAAGAAAAGGAAGAGAACCGTTAGCTTCGGCGGCAAATGCTTCAGCTGTGGTTGCGCTGCCAGCACGAAGCTCCTCGATCAAGGATGACTAGGAGACAAGGCTTAACTGGGCCAAGCACTCTGAGGCTCGCAAAGCATAGGGACCGGGCGGCATAGCGATACGCGATTCCAGCGCTATGGAGGCTGACAGAGCTGTTCGGATTTGAAAAATGTCAGTAAAAATCTTAAGCAAAAGAACAAATGGGACTATATTGAAATGTCGCTTACCTACGGTCATGCAAGTGGGAGCTGAAGGTTCCCCTGGCCCTTCAACGACCTCCACCTCGTCATCAGCCTCCAAAACTATAAGAGGCATCAATGTTATTTCGCAGAGTAGCAACAATGCCACAATAAAAAATGGCGAACGACGCTAACCTTGCCCAGAGGAAAGGACGATACGCTGAGGAGAGATCGCCTGCAGAGCTTCCATCTCCAGCAGGCGATGAAATGATTGCCGGGGAGACAAATCAGCGATAGAGGCCACCAGCCCGCGCAATTATGAGAAAACAAAAGAGTTCAGACAACAGAAAGATTGCTAATTTAAAATATTGAAGGTTACCTTCAACACTCCTCCCATTCTGAGTCGGGGGGATGGCGGCTTCAACGGCCTCCGCAGTGATCTCAGGCTCCAGCAAAGGGAGAGTAGTCCCGGCCACCTCTCCTCCGGCCTCTGGGCCGTCTGCAGGAAGAGTCATTAGGGCGGCAACCCCCAAAGGAGCCTCTTCCAAAGGAACAAGCTCTCCGTGATCAGGGACCGCCACTGGAGGCTCTATGGCAAGAGGAACAGCCTCGTCAGCCCCCTCCACATCAAGTAAGACTGTATCGGGAACGTCAACGGGCTTTAGCTTCAACAAGCCCGTAGGGACCTCCCCCATCGCCGAGGACTCTGCACAATCCGCACAAGAATAAGAATACATATATACGGGCATAAGCAATCTGAAAAACTGCAAAGAAGTATAAAAACATACCAATGCGCAGGGAAGCCCTCAATATGGTTTCTTCAAGCCAATGCTCCTTCTCAAGGAGGCGTGCTCGCCGGGGTTCGAGGGTGGATTCATGGCCGCCGGTCCATAAGGAGAGCGCGTCCGCAGCATCCTCCGAAGCGGCCTGCTTCAGCGCCTTTTCACCCCACTCCTCCAAAAGGCCAATGAACCGCCGCCGGATCCATGAGGGGTCTTCATAGAAGATCACGGCAGGATAGGGCTTCTTCGGAACCCTTGCGTTCTGAGACTCGTCTTTAGAACGTCTTATGGCCTCAACCAGTTGTGCGGCTTTCTCGGCAGCCGAGCCTGGGAAAAGAAGACCAGCGTCCGATTCTTGCACGACCAACGGCTCATCCAGAAGTACGGGCTCGGACTCTGTTAAAGAATCAAGCAAGTTGGTGGCCACCCTCCACCGCCTCTTACATCCAGAACCGGCCGCCGAAGACGACCGTTTCTTTCCCCGTGGAGCCTTGGTGCGGCGGCGACCTACGTCGCCCTCAACACCCTCAACAACCCCATCCTTGTCACCCCCACCCGGTACCACAACCGAGGATGACACCGCCATTGTCGATGCCGCAGGGGGCGGTACTGCCTCGGGTGGTGGCGCTGTTGCCGGAGCCCGTCTACCCCGCGACCGAGTACCCAGGGGCATACCAGCTGTTGGAGTAAGATCCACCCCCGACTCCTCCGGAATAAGCGCGGTGCTGGTATCCCTCAGAGAAAGCGGACCGGGGCGCGCGGTCGCAGCATAGCTCCAGTGGCCGGAACCTGAGCAGGGGCACCATGACCAAGAAGCACCCTTCTTTCCTCAAGAATAATTGGGTTGACTCGATAGAGATACCAACCCGTGAACGATCCCACGCATCGGGGCATGTACTCAGCTTCAGGGACCATGAAGTGGGAGCCGGTGTTCAACCTCACGAAATGATGAGCGGCATCGCGAACGGCATCAAGTGAAGGGACTGGCGCAACTATGAAAGCCTCGAAGGGAACGCCCTGGTCGTATCCAAGCTGTCAGGAGAAGCGATGCGGGTTGTACCGCATGAAAAGAGCTGCACTGTCCTGGCGAAATACCAAATAGCCTGGTCTAATTGCATACAAGTGCGCGGTCTCCCGAGGCCTCAAAGAAGGTACGTTGTCTTTTGACCGGTCCCAGAGTTGTTGAACTGGACCCGAGGGAGAAGATAAGACCCGATCATTAAAAACCAGCCCGCCAGCAATAGCGTAAGGAGAAATCAACGCCCGAATAGCCCCGAATTGGGTCGGGTTAGCGGCAGAAGCATCCACCAATTGCATAAGTCGTGGGAAGGGGTAGGCGTCGTAAAATGCGGGCCTCTGATGCATAGCAAAAGCCTCCAACACGTGCATTTCGATCCAAGACGTGAAGTAATGAAGCGAAAAGTTTACTACATCCATGCCAGGAGTAGAGGTATTAGCTGCAGTGCCCAACCCATGATAAAGATGCGCCAACGCCGGGATGCCGATGGCCAACCGCGTGCTCTCAGCGATACAATGAGCCGGGTAGACAACCGAGGCTCTCATAAAGCGGCGATATATGGGGATGACAAACCAACTGAGCCAGACACTAACAAACCCCACGAAGAACGTCTTCTCATCCATGCCGGTAGCTGTAATGGATTCAAAAGACATCGGCGACATAATAGGGATGTAATACTGTGGTAGATCCGATTCAGTGGTCAGCAGCTTCTTCGGACCAAACCCAAAGGGGTCCTTGATGTTTGCGAACTTTGGAGCCATCTTCGACAGGACGTCCTCGCGAAGGAAGCAGGCAATGAAGCTCTTAAAAGTAACACCATGCTCCTCAAACTTGGTGAAAAATCGGTCGAAGATACCTAACGCCTTGATCAAGCTGGGACGCTTGTGGCGGAAGGCATTCTCAGCAGACAAGCCGTCAACCGGTGCAGGCTCGGGCTCAAAGACGTACTCGTCAGGAGGCAGCAACTCCTCATACAGTGTACCCCTGATTGGCAATTCCGAGATTTCATAAAACTCTGCCAACGAGATCGAAACCTCTCTGTCCCCCAGGAGAAAAGTGTTGGTGGGGAGATTCCATTGATTCAAGAATGCCTTAACCGACCAGACATGCGGGGACTGATAATGGAAGAGCGACGCATATATCGCCTGGTAGAGTCCGACCTTCTGCAGCCGCGCACGATGGGTGGCAAGGATATAGCGAGCCCAGAGGAGGTAGCCCGTGGGGTGTCGAGGAGTGAGTCCTATCTTATAAATTTGTCCCCATGGGTGGGCCTCACCTTGACAAATGCGTCGTCCCAGGATATCTATAGCAGGGATCGGGTGGTTCAGGATACCGGTTGTTGAAGGCTCGAGCCATCCCGTTGGAGTCCAATTTGGCATTTCCACAGCGAAAACCGTTCTCGGAGGGTCCATCGGCAAGAACGGGAAAGTAGTCTCTGTCGGCACTTCGCAGAGGAAACTCCGGCGACCTCGGATGATATGACTGTACCAAGTTCCCTATAGAAGTAAGCTGGTGCAGTTCGGGTCATGAGCCCGGATCATCGCCATCGCCTCCTCGTCGGATGGTGATTGAGGAAAAGTGGCCTCCGAACGAGTGAAGGGAAAGCACGGAACAGAAGCCATCGCACCTGAAATCAAATAAGGGAAACCGTCAAAAGCGAAGCCAGCAATATATATATATATATATATATATATATATATATGAGCATAACTATATATATATATGAAGACGGTTGAAGAAAGCGACATCAGACTCTTTTTATGGGGCCATTGGCTACAAAACACATGGGCCCCACAGAATCAGGTTGACGGCTCGTTAATAGTGAGGCCAAGCAATCATAATAAGACAAAGGGGATATCCTCATTAAATAGGCAGTGGGTTTCAAGTGGCCCTACACATCCCCCTAAAGGACAAATCTACCTTGGACTCTACAACAAATCAAACAAGATCAAGGGAATTAAATTCCCATAGAAGATATCATTACAAGCTTCTTCTTCATTGATTACAGAAGGACAACCTAGGGCAAGAAAACCCTAAGAAGCCTCCATGGGAAGAACTGAGTTCTTCATGGGAATTAAATTCCTTATTAAGAGAAGGGAATTAAATTCCCAGAAACATTTTCTTTAAACGGAATTAAATTCCTTGGAAAGAGCAACGGATCTCATCATCCCCCTAAAGATCAAATGAGCTCTGAGAGACCTACTGATTCAAAGATTAAGTGGTTTTCTATTTTGTTTGTTGATGAATTTGAAGAAAATGGGTTCATATTAAAAGGGGTGAAATCCTTGCTATGGATTCAAAATCCAGAAGGGCATGAAAGTTCATCGATCGTTCAACATCATTACCTGAAGAAAAGAGTTCTTTTTTATCAGAGTTAAACTCTGAAAAATTTTCAAGGCAGAGAACCAAGCGCTGGAAACGAGAATTAAATTCTCAAGGAAAAAGTTGCAAGGAAGAAGACAAGTAAGAGTGGAGGCGCTTCTAAAGAGACCCCTATATTTATAGGATGTGATAAAAACGTTTCATCTACCCTACTCCCAGAGCAGATCCGACGGTCACAAAAGTGACAGCGTTGTACTCACGTGCAGACACGTGAGAACAACGCTGTGGGGGCATTTGTTCCCTGATTAAAAATCAGGAGAAGCCTCAGAGGAGGCATCATGTGCTCACACGTGACCAGTTGTCACATGTTGGCACGTGACGCTTAAAGCAGCGGCAAAAGCACATTCATCCCCTGATTAAAATCAAGAAAAAGCTCCAGAAGAGGCATCATGTGCTCACACGTGACCAGTGGTCACGTGCTGGCACGTGATGGTTAAGCAGCGGCCAAAGAACAGAGCGCAGAAGGAGAGAAGCCCATTCCAGGGGTCACGTGCCTACACGTGACCAGGGGTCACGTGGCCACACGTAACCGGCTTTAAGAGCCTTATTCTTTAACAGAAGTAAAATTCTGAGGATGAATCATTCAAATCTTTCCAAAATGGAGAAAGATTATTTGAAACCGTTGGATTAAAAATCTAAAGGTGATTAAACATCACCAATTTATGGAAAAATCTTGGACTTGGAAAGATTTTCCCCCTAAATTTAACCGAAATAACAAAGTGATATCTTTGGATTTAAAATCCAATGGTGAATAAAATTCACCTAACAATCTAAAGGCCCAGATTAATGATGAAGATAAATCAAATCTCCCAATGAATAAATCAAATCTCTCAATGAGAGATTTACTAAGCAGATTGATTCTTTTCCTTCTCCTATAAATAGAGGCTAAGAAAAGAAGAGAGGGACCCCTACTTCTGGACTTTTTTTTTGAGACCTTTGGACCTTTTCTTTTGATACACAGAGAGAGAGATACGGAGCCTTTGATTCTCTGCAAAAGGAAAACCCTAGGTAAGAGAAAGAAAGGGAGGCTTAAAAAGAGAATTTAATTCTCAAAAGAGTTTAACTCTTATATAAAGAAAAGAACTTAGTTCTTTCTCTGATGGAGGATTTGTAAAGTGCATATCTCCCCATGAATTGAGAATTTAATTCTCATTGGGTTGAGATCCTGCCATGCAGATCTAAAACACAGAGGATGAACTGAGTTTTGAGAATTTAATTCTCACAAAATGATAGGAATTCAATTCCTTCGAGATAAAATTAGGGTTTAACCCTATGTTATGGGAATTTAATTCCTTCAAAATAAACAGAACTAGGGTTTAACCCTAATTGAGAACACAATTCCCTCAAACTCACAAGAATTTAATTCCCTTAGGAAAAGAAATTAGGGTTTAACCCTATTAAGAATATAATTCTTCAGAAGAAAGCAGGAATTTAATTCCTCTAAAGTTTGTCGCTAGGGTTTAACCCTATTAATTCTTAAAAGATGAACAGATCTTTAAAACATGCAGAGTCACGTGCTACCACGTGACCCCTGCAAAGATCCATAGAAAGAACTCTGAAGTAAACACCTCACGTATTACCACGTGACTCCTGCGAAGATCCATAAAAGAGAACTGTGAGGCAATGCCTCACGTGCCCCACGTGATCTCTAAAGCACGCAAAAGAAAAAGAAACAGAAAAGAGCTCTAAGGCACGTGTCGACACGTGACCCCTAATGAACATTCTAACAGATCAAAGCGCAGGCCCCCATCGCGTGCCCACACGTGATGGCTTTCAGAATTAAAAGTGTTACACACTTATCTGTAAAACAAAATAAAGGGAAACAGGGTGCTCTCACGTGTTACCACGTGACCCCTCTTGCCTCAGTGTTTAACACTAAATTGAAACTTCTGTATCTAGTGTTTAACACTGATTTGCCTTAGTGTTAAACACTAATTTGGAATCTCTATTTCCAGTGTTTAACACTGATTTGCCTAGTGTTTAACCCTAATTTGAAAACTCTATTCCCAGTGTTCAACACTGATTATCTTTTAGTGTTTAACACTAACTTGTCAATCTTATTCCCAGTGTTCAACACTGCTGGTCTCTAGTGTTTAACACTAGTTTTAGCCCAACTGGCTAAGTTTCCAGAGGCAAAACCTCTCCTTTAATGAACCAACAGAGGGCCAATATCCCAAACATGATTGGACTTAGCCCAAACTGGCCATAAGTCCTCAATTCAAACTTAACTGGGCCAATGGGCTCATAATATAATAATTGATCTTAGTTTCCAAATTGAACTACAGATCACTTAATCTACCTTGATTCAAGGGTACATCTCTTCACTCCTTTGATACTTGTCGTTGTAATTCCTCAACGTCTTCAAAGAGGTGATGGGTCCCGATGACCACACATTGATATGGACTGTGGGGTCCTTAAACTCATGGACTATGAGGTCCTTAATCTTGACCGGAATGTCTTAAAACTAATGACGGACTATGACGTCCTTAACCTTGACGGTGATGTCTTAAAACTAACATCGGACTGTGGAGTCCTTAAATCCACGGACTACGACGTCCTTAACCTTGACCGCAATGTCTTAATACTAACATTGGACCGCGATGTCCTTAAACTACCTATTGACCGCAATGTCACTAAACTAAACAACAGGGCTCCTTTAAATTGCTCTCTTGTTGGATCTAAACGATCCCGTTAAGTCGATCTTAGTCTAAAACTAGACTAACATATCCTTAACCAACGTTTAAGTCGATCTTAGTCTCAAATGAGGTTAACGTATCCTTAAACACAACCCCCAAACCCAAATCTAAGAAAGATACGGATTTGGACTAGTCCATGCCCTACGGGCGACGACATAACTCAGTCTCCGTATACAATTCACGGGCAACCAAACACAAATCGAACATACACGACACGAAGTGACCATCTGGGGAAGAAGAAAGTTGTTACCGCAATGGGGTAGCGTAATTAACTGCAGGGGCTTGCGCCTGTAGGGAAGAGCGTCCCCATAATCAAAAACCCCTCAAGTGAGGGGGAATCTGACGAAGTCTGCTACATCGGACGCATCCGTTTAAACCTTCGATACATGGTGCCATAAATCAACTTGGCATCTTCGGAGAGGTAGACGGATAGCACCTATTAGCATCTGCCCCGAATTTCAGGCAAGATGTCCCTGTCGCGCCGTCCTTCGGAGGGGAACAGTTGCCTTTAGAACGCCATTTCCTGAACTGACATTCCAGCTGGATACAAGCGTTGAGACTGGAATCGCATGGGTTCGGATGAACCGTTGCGACATAAAGCAGTGCGATGCTCCAGTATCAAACAGTGCTGTGCAGGTAGTGAGGCTACTAAGATTGTACCTAAGGTATGTGGGATATGTTTTAGGTATAGGGAAAGTGTGTAGATAAACAAGACTAAAAGAAAAGTTTGAGAAGAAACGTTTACCAGTGATAACTTGGCCAGTGGCCTCATCTTCTTCCACTGACATAGTGAAAGCCTGGCGCCTTGGTACATTCCTCCTGGCCTGAGGAGCATTCCTCGGAACGTTCCTTTGAGCTTGATGGAACTGACGAGGAGGTGGTGCGGCTTGTGGTCCTCTGGGTGGTGCTGGTAGTGCAGGTCTTGGAGCAGGGGCTTGGATGGCTGGGCGCTGTGGGTAATTGTTTGCTGGCCTGGATGCAGCAACTAGGTTTTGCCTTTGGGGACAAGACCCAATATCATGAGTAGCTGAGCCGCAGACTAAGCAAAGACGGTTGGCTCACCGGCAGTCTTTCATCATATGTATGGCTCTCTTGCATTAGGTACAAAAGGCTGGGCTGGGACAATGGTTCGGTACTCCGGGTCGCCTTGGCACAAAAAGTGGCCTGGACGAGGCTCCCCCTGCCATCTGGTTAGCAGGGCGCTAAACCCCTGCAGACTGAGGTCTGCCCCTTGCTTTTATCACTGCCTCATAACTGCGGGCAGCTTCCAGAGCTTCCTCATGAGTCGGAAATTTTCCTGTGGCTAGTGCAGCCTGAATTTCCATGTCCAAACCTTGTTGAAAGAGACGGGCTCTGATCTCGTCCGTCGGTATCAAGTGTGCCGCGAAGCTGTTTAAGGATTGTGTTAGCTGTGTAGTATGTGATATTTAAAATTTGAAATACTGTGACATATCTTACCGACTTAGCATGGTGAATTCAGCGTCATACTCATCTACGGACTTCTCCCACATCGAACCTTGTTGTACATGAATGAACTGCTGCTCCATGGCAAATCTGGCAGTCACAGGGAAGTACTTCACGTCGAACTTCTCGCAAAAAGTCTTCCATTCAATAGGCTGTACAAGACGGTTTTCTTCCGCCTTCCACCAGTTGCGAGCATTGTCCGTGAGCTGCAGTTTCGCCACACGGACCCAAGCTATATCTGGCACTTATGCTGCCGCCAGATCATCCTCTATACTTTGTGCCCATTCTTCAGCTTCAAGTGGCTTTCCCTTTCTGGAGAACTGCTTGGGATGTAAAACCCTGAATTGCTTTACCCCAGGAGCGTCAGTCTCGGGACGGTTCAGGAGTTGTTGCTGTCCCTCAAGAAGGCTGCGGATCGCATCAAGTAATACTGTTTGCTCGGTGGGTGGCGCAAGAACAGCAGGAACGATTGGTAGTGGAGGTGGAGGTGTGTTGTTAACGTTGGTGCTATTGGGTTAGCCTAGCACCTCATGAAAGGATTGGAAGCATCACATGTACCAAAGATGGAACTTTTAGGGTGCTAAGTTAACGATCATTGAATCGCTCCTAGAAAATTAGGGTTTCTAAATTTTTCATATCAACATAAGCAAGAAAAGCTAGGGTTTTGAGAGTACAACCTTTGTAGCTCCCTACGCTAGACTCCTCGGCTACTTGGGGTTTGAAAACGGGTCTGCTTGAACTCCTCTAGGTCACCGATGATCCACCCGGAGTCCGCTTTGTCCAAGCTTGCAACTTCACCCGATCAAGAGAATGAAATGAAGCTAACACTCCAAACAAGTGGGCTAGACTTGTGTAGAATGGTGTTGTGGTTCTCTTTCTCACTTCAAAATCCTTTCTTGATGAGTATATTGCTCACTACAAAAATCTAGAGAGCAAAATGAGAGAGGAAGAAGAAGATGATGGCTATATCTTTTACAAGAGTGAAAAGAATAACTCTTGTTCAAGAAAAATGAAAATATATGAATATATATTTTCTTGTTCTCATCTCAAACCATGGTTTAAACAATGAATATATTATTGAACTTGAGTTAAAACACAAAAGGAAAGTTTACCCAAGGTTAAAAGGTGGGTGAGAATGGTTAGGTCAAAAGAAGAGTGTAGAAACAAATCAATCATAACCATTTTCTTTTTCCTTTTTGTTTTAAATCAAATGCAATAAAATTCATATTTAAAACCATGGTGTGAGTCTTATATTGCCACCATTTTCATGTATGTACAACCATGAAGGATGTATGTATGTATGTATGTGTGTATGTACATCCATATGTGCATGAATCTAAAAAGAAGGCATACATGCATGCATACATCCATCAAACTTGAGAAAGGATTTCTAGTGAGAAACTAATGGTTAAATGATAAATCAACACTTGATTTATCAATCCGGTCATATCATATATGACCCTAACCAAAAGCGAGCCGCCCGATCAATATACGGTATCCTATACGTGCATTTTAATCGGGTCCATGCGCATATCGCATACGCGCACCACAACGTTTCGCCTGGACTAGGTAACTCCTTTGTGGGACTCTGAGACTCGTCAATACGCCGGCAGTGGGTGATGATCATATCAAGCACCCCCAGCCGCAAGCGGTCAGCTAAACGTAACGGCCACCCGGGTATTGAGCGATCAGAAGAGAACAAGTGAACCTGGTACAACTCCCGTCAAGCCAATCGGCAACACTTCCCGTACAGTCCGGTCTCCTCGTCTGATATGTCGCATATCAAGTCTAGGGGTGGTAAACGTCAGACCCCAATAACCGATAAGTCGTGCCGATGTGAGGCTCATAGCGGGTCGAGAAACTACTGGTAACACTTACCAGTAAATCTCTAATCAGCCCTGGCCAGGGACTTCCCTGTTACGGCCAATCAAGCACAGTGCAACATCAACCCCCAATACCGGGAGAGACGAAACCCCTCCTATCGCTCATTGCCTCCATGTGACTTGGGACTGTACCCAAAAACCACCGTTTTGCACGCCCTCATGGACGTGGTAAGGTGGAAATCAAAGCACAGTGGGAATCACACAAGACTCTATGACGATCTCGGGTCTACAGACTAACCTGCACAAGTGTCACCTGAGAACTGCCATCTGACGTGAGGTATAATACCATCTGGGAGTTCTCGGCGAGTCCGTCCAGTGTACCCAGTCTACACTGAGCACCCGTATACCATCTCTGATATCAAACACCAATGGATATGGGATCATCCATCGCCCATCTCATGGGTCGAGAAGCGTATACGCCAGTCTACACTGGTATATCGATGCCCCGTCTTGATACACCCACGACTAGGGACCTTGAAGGATGTACTTATGGACTACCATGTCCCCACTAGCATGATCTGCATCATAGTCCAGGTAGTCAAGTACACATCCTAAGGGCTTTACCAACATGTAACTATAAGACAGTATAAAGAGACAAGTATACATGTTAAGATAAAGAGCGACTAGATAGCATACTATCATATCGAGAAAGAAAGTCATCTCTATATATGTCCAAGCATCCAATATAATATACATCATCTATACAATACTGGCCTCTAGGGCATACATACAACTAACAATCTCCAACTTGCACTAGGGCCAGCTGCTGTAGTATCGCATACCGAGCATCCCGAAGAGTCTCTCAAACTATATCTGGGGAATGGCCTTCGTGAGTGGATCCGCTGTGTTATTCTTCGTGTCAACCCTCCTGACCTCGATCTCCCGGCGATCAACTGTCTCCCGGATCAGGTGATACCGCCTCAGAATATGCCTGGCTCGCTGATGGGACCTGGGTTCCTTGGCCAAAGCCACCGCTCCATTGTTATCGCAATACAAAGATATTGGATTCTCAATGGATGGAACCACTCCAAGTTCAGTAATGAACTTCTTGATCCAGACAGCCTCTTTGGCAGCATCGTTGGTAGCGATGTATTTAGCCTCCATCGTCGAGTCTGCCACGGTTTCCTGCTTGAAACTCTTCCAGCTAACCGCCCCTCCGTAAAGGGTAAAGACAAATCCCGACTGCGACTTAGAGTCGTCCTTATCACTCTGGAAGCTCGAATCGGTAAAGGACTCCACTTGGAGTTCTCCGTTACCATACACCAAGAGCATCTCCTTAGTCCTTCGTAAGTACTTGAGAATGCTCTTCACAGCTGTCCAGTGACTCTCTCCAGGATCAGCTTGATACCTGCTCACTACACTTAGTGAGTATGCTACATCGGGTCTGGTATATAGCATCGCGTACATGATAGAGCCTACAGCCGAAGCATAGGGTATCCCTTGCATGCAAGCTCTCTCCAAATCAGTCTTGGGAGACATCTCTTTGGAGAGAGTGACTCCAGAGATCATGGGTAAGTTCCCATGCTTGGATTCTTCCATACTAAACCTTTTTAGTATGGTGTCAATGTACCTGGATTGGGACAATCCCAATATCCGTTTGGATCTATCTCTATAGATCCTAATTCCCAATATGCAGGAGGCATCACCAAGATCATTCATCGAGAATCTTTGTGATAAGAAGAGCTTGACCGATTGCAGCATAGGAATATCATTTCCTATCAAGAGTATGTCGTCCACGTACAATACGAGGAAGACAACCTTACTCTCTGCCACCTTCTTGTAGATACAAGGTTCATCTACGTTTTTGACGAAATCAAACTCTTTGATAACGACGTCAAAGCAGATGTTCCAACTCCGCGATGCTTGCTTTAATCCATAAATGGATTTAAGCAACTTGCACACCTTTCCGCTGCTCCCACTATCTACGAAGCCCTCTGGCTGAGTCATGTACACGCACTCTTCTAAATTACCGTTTAGAAAGACGGTCTTAACATCCATTTGCCAGATTTCGTAATCATGATATGCAGCGATGGCAAGCATGATCTGGATGGATTTAAGCATAGCCACTGGAGAAAAGGTTTCGTCATAGTCCACACCTGGTTTTTGACGAAAACCCTTTGCAACAAGTCTAGCTTTGAAAGTCTCCACTTTCCCATCTACACCAAGTTTTTTCTTGAAGATCCACTTGCTCCCAATGGGTTTTACCCCTTCAGGAGCAACTTCCAAAGTCCATACTTTGTTGGTGTACATGGATTCCATCTCGGACCGCATTGCATCCAGCCATTTCACTGAGTCCTTACTCGTGATGGCCTGCTCGAAGCTAGTTGGGTCATCATCCTCCATGATGCAATCCTCGCTCCTACCATCCATGAGAAAACCGTAGTATCTCTCAGGTGGGTGAGGAACCCTACTAGATCGGCGGAGTGGCTGGGGTTCATTGGGAACTACGGAATCCTCTGGTTCTACCAGATCTTCTGTTGCAGCTTTTGTAGCTGGAACCTCTTCCAGTTCTACCTCATGATCACTAATCTCTTTTTCAAGAAATTCCTTTTCTAAAAAGGTGGCATGCCGAGAAACAAACACTCTTTGTTCCTCAGGGTGGTAGAAGATATACCCTTGTGAATTCTTGGGATATCCTATAAATTTGCATAGAACAGACCGTGCCTCGAGTTTGTCCGGATTTTGTCGTTTGACATAGGCTGGACAACCCCATATCTTAACATAGTTAAGACATGGTCTCTTCCCTTTCCATATCTCATATGGAGTGGTAGGCACAGATTTGGTAGGGACCATATTCAATAGATGTATGGCTATTTCAAGCGCATACCCCAGAAGGAAATAGGTAACTCAGCTGTGCTCATCATAGAGCGTACCATATCTAATAGGGTGCGGTTCCTCCGTTCTGATACACCGTTGTGCTGTGGTGTATATGGAGGAGTCAGCTGAGAGAGAATCCCATTCTCTTTTAGGAAGTCCAGGAATTCACTGCTCAAGTATTCACCCCCTCGATCAGATCGAAGGATTTTAATACTTTTTCCGGTTTGGTTCTCGACTTCTTGTTTATATTCTCTAAATTTTTCAAAAGCTTCAGACTTGTGTCTTATCAAGAACACATGTCCGTATCTTGAGAGATCGTCAGTGAATGTAATGAAGTACGAAGAACCATCCCTAGCATGTGTAGGCATTGGACCGCATACATCACTATGCACCAGTCTCAAGAGTTCCATAACTCTTTCTTCGTGTCCCGTAAACGGAGTTTTGGTCATCTTGCCTTTGAGACATGACTGGCAAGTGTCATAAGATGAAAATTCGAACGGTTTCAAATATCCATCCTTATGCAACTTAGCTAGTCGTGTCGCATTAATGTGACCCAGTCTACAATGCCAAAAGAAGGATTCATTCAGTTCTGAACTCTTCCTCTTGTGTGTGTTTGTTATGCTCAAAACTGTTGATTGATTTAGAACATAAATGCCATTGCACAACGTGCCCGATCCAACCAACTTTTGGTTACGGAAAATGTTCATAACATTATCCTGTAATACAAAATTATATCCCTCTTTACTCAATAAAGAAACCGATATAATGTTGCATATCAGATTCGGCATGTAATAGCATTCGTTCAGAATCAATGTATTACCAGTTGGTAATGCAAGGTGATATTCCCCGACAGTCTTAGCTGCAACAATTGCACCATTTCCAACTCTTCTGTCTTTATCACCTTCTCCAAGTTCTCTACCTTTCCTAAGCCCATGTAACTGATTACATATATGGGATCCTGACCCGGTATCTAATACCCAGGACGTAGGGCAAATGGAGAAACAGTTCTCTGTAACGAACACACCCGAAGAAAATGCATCATCATGTACTTTCTTCATTCGGGTGGCATGGGAATCCTGGTATTCCCCTATGTCCTGTTCATTCCTATAACTCTTATAAGAAAGAACGGAACCAACGTTCCCCAGCACAGTATAACATGCGGGTTCGGTCAATACATCCATATTATTATCTTGATTAGGGCATGACATAGTCGCTACCTGGAGAGAGAGAGAAGAAAACACTTTAGCGTATGCTCTTGCAAGATCAGATTGGTTATTATCTTATCTAATCTGGATGGCTCCCACTGGTTTTTATCAAATCTTCCTTCAAACCCTAAAAGGAAAGACTAGCCGGGATTAATTACACCCTATAACTTCGCCGATCTTTCAGCCAGGCCAGTGTCGGTACTTTGAGGGAGGTTCCCCGTGCTTTCGCACGGACCTAATTAAAGTAAACCTCGTTTTCCCAGAGGCGTAACCCCGTTGACACCTTTCTAGACACCTACTTGATCAGCTAATTGTCCTGTGTAAAACTTTCCCAGGAGTAACAATTACTCGCAGTAGGTATCGGGATCCAACTATCTCATAGAAGGTATGCAATCTCATTGCAAATTTCAACACTTGAAATTCCCGATAATATTTTGCCCCTAACGTGCTATGACCTTGACGAAAGCCAACAAACTACAGCCCGCTAGTCAAGTTCAACCCGTACATTTCTTGACTGAATTAAACAGACCCGCACGACCCTTGACGAAAGCCAACAAGGCCGTACGACTACCCTAATCCAGTCGCATCATATGCAGCAGATAAGCAGCATATAGCTACCGCACACTACACCTTGACGAAAGCCAACAAATGTAGCACGAATACTATATACAACTTATCTGAAATGACGGAGGGCTACGACAGGTTTTTCTGAAAACCTATTGCGTAATGAACTTGATATCGTTGTAGAATCAAGTAAAATTTTGAAATGGAGTGATTTTGAGGCTTTTATTAGTTTTTCTAAAGAGGTCACTCCCGGTGAAGGGATCTCGGCTCTTTCCTCATCGAATAAGGTGCAGGACATATCATATATATCACTATGCAAAACAAAACTCCAAAAGCAGTCAAAAATCAAACCGAGTGTTGTAGCATCTGCCAGTTTTGCTAAAGAGGTCACTCCCGGTGAAGGGATCTCGGCTCTTTCCCCATCGAATAAGGTGCAGGGTATATCATATATACCGCTATGCAAAGCAAAACTGTAGCTACCTTTTTATTTGAAAATTTGATTCTACAACATCTTTTAGGTTTCTTTTCTTTCATTAATCACATTAATGAAGTCCCATCATTTAAGTCACCTAAACATCACAGATAAATACAACGTACACTTATGCCATCCGCATTCGCCTCGATGTCCCTTCGTGCACCGTTAGGTTAGGTAGCTAACGACAGAGCAGGGCAGGGCTAGTGCGGGTGCAAAACATAAGTAACGTCTATATAATATATCATATATACTATATAAAGTATATGTCACAGCACATCACATGATCACATCACAGAATTCGCAGCAGAAACATAGATATAATATGGGATATACTAAGACGTTCGTATTTAGTATTTAGCCAACAATAGAAAATACGGATTCCACAGTCGCGATGAATAGCCAAGCCCACACCCTGGACCCCTACGAGAGCGGCAAGCGACCCTACCAATTCTGGAGTTTAGGAGACCCGGTCTCGACTCCTCGAGATGGCCTCCCACTGAACCCCAGAACCCGGTCACCTGTGCTCCCTTCCTTGGGTCCATCCTAATGCGGAAAAGTAAATAATATACAACACTGGTGGCATCGACCTCAACCCGGAAGTGCCCTAAATAAAAGAATATTACATTACATTTGAATTTACATGAATGAAAATATAAAACTCTCATCTCACATAAAAAAAACCCGGCTATTCAATCGCGACAATCCTTCACATCATATCTCAGCAACACATAATATCTCATATCATCAACGTAAGTAAGTATGCATACACCGATTGTCGTCGACGTATAGCAACGACAATCGGCAATACCACTACATACTACACTTACGATCACAGAAAAGAAAGTGTAAAACTGCAATATCTGGAATCCACATTCTCTTTAGACATCGTAAATGCGAAATATCACATACCTCGTATTTCATGTCTTATAATATGAATTCCACACATTGCATCACATTCCAGATAAATAGAAAGCATTAAAGTTTTCGAACGAACGATCAAATACCCAAGATTCGCTAAAGCTCAACACTTGAGCGGAGTTCAAAAACCCGGAGTGTGACACAGTAGTAGCGGTCCAGCCGTAGAAGGGTCAAGCCAACGCCTCACATGTGGCACGCCGTACTGCCCCAAACCCTAAGGTTCAAAGGGCAGTTCAAGACGGTCACATAATCGAGTTAAGATTTGTTGTCTTCTAGAGGGTCCACCACAAAACTTGCACGTATCTCCGAAGGATTTAAACCCCGTGAAAAGTGAGCAAATGACACTCGTTCGAACAATTCGATACTTTCTAATTTATCCGGAAAAGTCATGAAATCAAAATTCCGATCGAATCGACGAGTCCAAAACCATCTCCAGAACTTACAGAACTAAATTCAGATTAAAAATACTCCAAAACAATATGCAAGCAGAGTAATTAGTTACTGTACAAAAACCACACCATAAATCAACAGAACGGCCGCGGAACCGCGGCCTAAGATGGCTATTGCCGCGGTTCCGTGGTGGAATTGACAGATCATGGCCTCGTTTTTCACAGTAACTCTTATATTTACCTGCTGAATTTTTTGCATATTTTTAATTCTGAAAATAACCAGTTTTTGAAAAATGTCCAGAGAAGGTCCCGTAAATCCGTATTTTGATCCCATCGGAGTTTTGACTTCGCTAAAGTGTCGCCTAATGTTCTAGGTTGGCTCTGATACCAATGTTGGGTTAGCCTAGAACCTCATGAAAGGATTGGAAGAATCACATGTACCAAAGATGGAACTTTTAGGGTGCTAAGTTAACGATCATTGAATCGTTCTTAGAAAATTAGGGTTTCTAAATTTTGCATATCAACATAAGCAAGAAAAGCTAGGGTTTTGAGAGTACAACCTTTGTAGCTCCCTACGCTAGACTCCTCGGCTACTTGGGGTTTGGAAACGGGTCCGCTTGAACTCCTCTAGGTCACCGATGATCCACCCGGAGTCCGCTTTGTCCAAGCTTGCAACTTCACCCGATCAAGAGAATGAAATGAAGCTAACACTCCAAACAAGTAGGCTAGACTTGTGTAGAATAGTGTTGTGGTTCTCTTTCTCACTTCAAAATTCTTTCTTGATGAGTATATTGCCCACTACAAAAATCTAGAGAGCAAAATGAGAGAGGAAGAAGAAGATGATGGCTATATCTTTTACAAGAGTAAAAAGAATAACTCTTGTTCAAGAAAAATGAAAATATATGAATATATATTTTCTTGTTCTCATCTCAAACCATGGTTTAAACAATGAATATATTATTGAACTTGAGTTAAAACACAAAAGGAAAGTTTACCCAAGGTTAAAAGGTGGGTGAGAATGGTTAGGTCAAAAGAAGAGTGTAGAAACAAATCAATCATAACCATTTTCTTTTGCCTTTTTGTTTTAAATCAAATGCAATAAAATTCATATTTAAAACCATGGTGTGAGTCTTATATTGCCACCATGTTCATGTATGTACAACCATGAAGGAAGTATGTATGTATGTATGTGTGTATGTACATCCATATGTGCATGAATCTAAAAAGAAGGCATACATGAATGCATACATCCATCAAACTCGAGAAAGGATTTCTAGTGAGAAACTAATGGTTAAATAATAAATCAACACTTGATTTATCAATCCGGTCATATCACATATGACCCTAACCAAAAGCGAGCCGCCCGATCAATATACGGTATCCTATACGCGCATTTTAATCGGATCCATGCGCATATCGCATACGCGCACCACAACGTTTCGCCTGGACTAGGTAACTCCTTTGTGGGACTCTGAGACTCATCAATACGCCGGCAGTGGGTGATGATCATATCAAGCACCCCCAAGCCGCAAGCGGTCAGCTAAACATAACGGCCACCCTGGTATTGAGCGATCAGAAGAGAACAAGCGAACCTGCTACAACTCCCGTCGAGCCAATCGGCAACACTTCCCGTACAGTCCGGTCTCCTCGTCTGATATGTCGCATATCAAGTCTAGGGGTGGTAAACGTCAGACCCCAATAACCGATAAGTCGTGCCGATGTGAGGCTGATAACGGATCGAGAAACTACTGGTAACACTTACCAGTAAATCTCTAATCAGCCCTGGCCAGGGACTTCCCTGTTACGGCCAATCGAGCACCGTGCAACATCAACCCCCAATACCGGGAGAGACGAAACCCCTCCTATCGCTCATTGCCTCCATGTGACTCGGGACTGTACCCAAAAACCACCGTTTTGCACGCCCTCATGGACGTGGTAAGGTGGAAATCAAAGCACAGTGGGAATCACACAAGACTCTATGACGATCTCGGGTCTACAGACTAACCTGCACAAGTGTCACCTGAGAACTGCCATCTGACGTGAGGTATAATACCATCTGGGAGTTCTTGGCGAGTCCGTCCAGTGTACCCAGTCTACACTGAGCACCCGTATACCATCTCTGATGTCAAACACCAATGGATATGGGATCATCCATCGCCCATCTCATGGGTCGAGAAGCGTATACGCTAGTCTACACTGGTATATCGATGCCCCGTCTCGATACACCCACGACTAGGGACCTTGAAGGATGTACTTATGGACTACCATGTCCCCGCTAGCATGATCTGCATCATAGTCCAGGTAGTCAAGTACACATCCTAAGGGCTTTACCAACATGTAACTATAAGACAGTATAAAGAGACAAGTATACATGTTAAGATAAAGAGCAACCAGATAGCATACTATCATATCGAGCAAGAAAGTCATCTCTATATATGTCCAAGCATCCAATATAATATACATCATCTGTACAATACTGGCCTCTAGGGCATACTTACAACTAACAGGTGCTGGTGTTGTTCGGGGAATCCATAACCTTGAAGAAAAGTTGGGTTTGGACAAATTCAAGTACATGAAATCTTAAGATTCAAGGAATATGAAATTGTAAGATTCAAGGAACATGAATTGTAAAGAATGTTTTAGTTGCTGGTTCTTGTGTTATATTGCTTAGGTTGTTCACGCAGAACAGAACTGCATGATAGAATTTCATACAGCTCTGACCTGCATGGGCCACCAATAGAACCTGTCACGCCCCGCTTCCCGGTATACAGCGAAGGGGACGGGCTGGTCCGCTACGTATATACTCAGAAGTACATACGCTAAGCGTATCTACGTAATATAAAAATAAATACACAAGAGACAAGATATAATAAAAATAGTAACTTTTATTTATTAACATTCTTTTATACAATGCATGAAAAGGAAATACAACTGAAATAAAACGATGCCTAAACAATGGCATAACAGGAAATGAAAAGTACTGAATGGAAAATGTACAATGAAACTAGAGCTTTGATTCTTCAGCAAACTGCTCCTATTCTTCTGTAGATGGCTCGATCTCTGCCGGGTCCAAACCACCTGACGACATTCAAAGAAGAAAGAAATAGAATGTTGTCAGCGAACAGGTCGCTCGATAAGTCCTAAAGATAAGAGGAAAGTAGAATAGACAGAATAAGAGGGTATCTTTTAAAGTTGTATTATCTTGTTGTATTGTTGTGTTACCGCTGTTGTTTGTAGTTTGGTACAGAAGAATACCAGTGTATACGAGAGGGGTCTCTATATGCTAGAGATTAGGGCAAACGGAATGTACAAGGAACCGTTAAGCCACGGTACAACAGCAACGGAATATAGGTTAGGTGTCTTAATCTTACCGCCTCGTGCCACTTTTAACACCTTCCCTACCAATCTACCCCTTAAACCCCGTAGTGTTTTATTTGTATTGTTTTGTAATGTAAATTGAATTGAGTGTATAATTGTAAGACTGACCGAAACCATGATATCAGTAAACGGATGTATCCGCAGAATCATATAAGTGGAATAACTGGAGAACCATGTAAATGGAATGTATATCCATGGTTCGGTTCAGTCAAGTCGTATGGATTGATAATTGTAGGGTTCCTAGGCACACCCATGAGGTTCCACAACAGATCAAACATGCCCAATTCAAATTTTTTCATGTGCCTACAAACCCTAATACGGACGTTAACTAGAGGATAAGACGATGCAAGAAAGTAAACAACTTTATTGCTAAAGAAAAGTGACTACAACCTTTGTAGATCCGGTCCTCCACTTCCTTAGCTCTGTGATGATGTCCCTCCGCTGCGATCATCGGATCCCGGACTCTAGCGATGGTTTTGTCGAAGAAATGATCGGGCTAGGTCGTCGACTTCGATGCCGAAGATGATCTACGTCGAGGCAACTCAAACTCAAGCTCCACCTTCACCAAGTCAAGAAACTTGTGAAGAAAACACCCTATACTACTTGGCAAGTGGTAGAGGATGAAGAAATAGGAAGTGGGTTCACTTTAGAATTGGATTTCTCACTCTTTTTCTCATGTTGCCATTAATGGTAGCAAGCTTTCTTCTTGTTGAAGAAGAAGAAGAAGAAGAAGAAGAAGAATATGATAAGAATAATTAAAAATAGAAAATAAGTGATCCTTATCATATTTGCAACCATGGTTTAGTATAGAGAATGAACTAGGGTTTAGTTGAATGGTTAGGGTTAAGGACAAAACAAAAATGGTAGACTTTTCAAAGATGCTAGAAAAGCTTCATGAAGCTTCAAGCAAAACAACAAAAGAAAGTCACCATTTCTATTTGCCAAAAACAAATGAATAAATAAATAAGTGAAATGAAACCCTAACCATTCACTAAACATGGTTTAAGTCTTACACAAACCCAAGTTTGCATGTATCATCAAAAATAATAAAAACAAGTGCACAAAAATATATCACATATACAACTTGTGCATTTCAAGTGAGAAAATCAATCTTGAGTGAACCAATACTAGTTAATGTAAAGTAATATATCAAATATATAATTATACATTAAATCATTAAATCAACACTTGATTCAATGATCCGGTCATGTCGCATATAACCGACTAGTATCAAGTGTATCAATGTATCGAATCAACACTTGATTCGGTAACCTGGTTATATCATATATAACCGTTCGATGATAAAAATCGCGAGAATAGAATACGATATCACATACATGCATTATTCTCGGTCCCGCACATATCTCATATGCGCTCCTATTTCATTTCGCTTGAGCCAGGAAACCTCTGTGTAGGACTCTAAAGACTCGTCAATACGCCGGCAGCAGGTGACGATCATATCAAACACCCACAAGCCATAAGCGGTCTGCTAAACGTAACGGCCACCTGGGTATTGAGCGATCGGAAGATCGAAGAGCAAGCCCGCTCACACTCCTGTGAATCCAACCAGTAACACTTACCGTACAGTCCGGTCTGTTCGTCTGATATGTCGCATATCTCGCCTAGGGGTGGTAAACGTCAGACCCCAATAGCTCGATAAGTCGTGTCGATATGAGGTCTATAACAGTTCGAGAAACTACTGGTAACACTTACCAGTAAATCTCAGCAACCCTGGCCAGGGATTTCCGGTTATAGCCAATCGAACACAGCGCAACATCAATTCCCTATACCAGGAGAGACGAATCCCCTCCTATCGCTCATTGCCTCCATGTGATTCGGGACTGTACCCAAAAACCACCGTTTTGCACGCCCTCTTGGATGTGGTAAGGTGGAAATCAAACCACAGTAGGAACCACACAAGACTCTATGACGATCTCGGGTCAACAGACTACTCTGTACCAGTGTCACCAGAGAACTGCCATCTGACGTAAGGTATAATACCATCTGGGAGTTCTCGGGGAGTCTGTCCAATGTACCCAGTCTCCACTGAGCACCCGTATATCATCTCTGATGTCAAACACCAATGGATATGGGATCATCCATCGCCCATCTGTATGGGTCGAGAAGGTATACACTAGTCTACTCTGGTATATCGATGCCCTGTCTCGATACACCAACGACTAGGGACCTTGAAGGATGTACTTATGGATGACCATGTCCCCACTAGTATGATCCGCATCATAGTCCAGGTAGTCAAGTACACATCCTAAGGGCTTTACCAACATGTAACAGAGAGACAATCAGTGTACACGTTAAGGTAAAGTGCAACCAGATAGCATACTATCATGTCGAGCAAGAAAGTCCTCCCTATATATGTCCAAGCATCCACTACAATATACATCCTATGTATAGTAATGGCCTCTAGGGCATACATATAACTAACAATCTCCCACTTGCACTAGGGCCATCTGATAGCAGTGGTTGTAGTATCTCATACTCAACCATCCCATAAAAGTCTCTCTCTGGAAAAAGGCCTTTGTGAGTGGATCCGCCGTGTTGTCCTCTGAGTCTACTCTCCTAACCTCGATCCCTTGGAGATCAACCATCTCCATGATCAGGTGACACTGCCTCAGAATATGTCTGGATCACTGATGGGACGGACGTTCTTAGGCATAAGTCACAACTCCATTGTCTCACAATGGTAGGAACGAAGTTCATCTCATGAACTAATATACATCCAGACTGCCTCTTTGGTAGCATCTTAAGTAGCGATGTATCCAGCCTTTATCGTCTAGTATGCCACGGTATCTAGCTTGGAACTCTTGCAACATACCGTCCCTTTACTGAGGGTAAAGACAATGCCTGTGACTGACATTCAGTCGTCCTTATCACTCTGGAACATTTCCAGTGATTCTCCCTGGATCAATTGATACCATCTCACTTCAACTAGTGAGAATCCTAACATCTATTTAGATCTATCTCATAGATCCAAAACCCAGGATTTAGTAGGTATCAATTTGATCCTATGTGGAGAATCATTGTGATAAGCGGAGATTGATCGAGCGTAGCATAGGAAACTTCTTCCCTATCAAGAGTATGTCATCCACGTACTCTACGAGGATCGCCACCATACTCCCTACTACCTTTTTGTATATACAAGGTTCATCTACCATTTTGATGAAGTCAAACTCTTTGACTACTACATCAAAACAGATGTTCCAACTCCGCGATGCCTGCTTTATCCTATAAAGCAACTTGTACATGTTTCCGCTGCTCCCACTGTTTACGAAGCCCTCTGGCTGTGTACTTATAGACGCCCTCTTCTAAAACATCATTTAGAAAAGCAGTCATGACACCCAACCGCCAGATATCGTAGTCATGGTATGTAGCCGTGGCAAGTAGGATCTGGATGGACTTAAGCATAGCCACTGGAAAATGGTTTCATCATTATCCACGCCTGGTCAATGACGAAAACCTTTAACAAGTCTAGCTTTGAAATTCTCAACTTTTCCATCTACACCAAGTAATCTTCTCAAGATATACTTGTTCCTGATGGGGATTTAACCCTTCAGATATAGCAACTAAAGTCCATACTTTGTTGGTGTACATGGATTCCATCTCAGATCGCTAAGCATCCAGTCATTCTTACAGAGTCCCACTCCTGATGGCTAGCTCGAAAATAGTTAGGTCATCATCTCATGATGCAATCCTCGCTCCCACTGTCATAGAGAAACCGTAGTAACTCTCAGGTAGGTGAGGAACCTTACTAGATCGGCGGAGAGGCTGAGGTTCGTTGGAAACAATTGAATCCTTTGGTTCTAGTAAATCATCAGCTGCAGTTTGTATAGCTGGAACCTTTCCAGTTCTACAGAACTGACCTTGCCTCAATCTTGTCCGGATTTTACTTTTGACATAGGTCGGACAATCCCAAATCTTAACTTACTTAAGAGATAGGCTCTTCCTATACCATATCTTATATGGAATGGTAGGCACTGATTTGATTCGAACCTATTCAATAGGTATGCAACTTCATAAGTGCATAACACCCAAAAGGAAATAGGAAACTCAGTAGTACTCATCATAGAGCACACCATATCATATAGGGTGCTTTTGCTCCGCCCCGATATACCATCGTGCTATGGTGTATTCGGAGGAGTAATGCTGAGAGAGAATCTCATTCTCCTTTAGAATAGTCCAGGATTTTCGTGCTTAAGTATTCTCCTCCCTGATCACATCATAGGACATAATACTTATACCCGTATTTTGGTTATCTACTTCTAACTTATATTCTGTGAATATCTCAAAAGGTTCAGACTTGTGTTTCAACAGGAACATATGTCTGAATCTTGAGAGATCATCAGAGAATGTAATGAAGTACAAAGAACCGGTCCTGGTATGTGCAGACAGGGGACCTTACATACATCATCATGTATCAGTCCCAAGAGTTTACTAACTCTTTCTCTGTTTCCAATAAACAGAGCTACGGTCATCTAATCTTTCTGACATGACTGGCAAGTTTCACAAGTTGTAAATTCAAACTAATTTAAATATACATCTAAATGTAACTTCAGCCAGTCGGGTCGCATTGATATGACCTAGTCTACAACGCTTCAAGAAGGATTCGTTCATTTCTGAACTCTTCCTCTTGTGTGTGTTCTGTATACAAGGAACTGTAGTTTGATTTAGAACGTTAATGCTTTTAAATAACGTGCCTGAACCGATCAACTTTTGAAATAGGAAATGTTCAAAACATTATCCACCAATACAAAATTATATCCTTTCTTTACTAATAAAGAGACTGATATGATTTTGTATATCAGGTTCGGTATCTAATAGCATTTGTTCAGAATCAATGTATTGGTAATACAGGGTGACAGTGACCAACAGATTTGGCTGCAACACTTGCCCCGTTTTCTGTCTCATGAAACTTATCACCCGTTCTCAGTTCTTTACCTATCTGTAGCCCATGTAACATATTACATATGCGGGATCCTGATCCGGTATCACATACCCAGGACGTAAAGGATACTGAGAAACGGTTCTTTGTAATGAACACACCCGAAGATGATGCATCAACATGCACTCTCTTCGTTTGGGCGGCACGGGAAATCTGGTATTCCCCAATTTCCTGCTCTGTCTTATAACAATTATAAGTTGGAGCGGGACCAACGTTCCCCAGCTCAGTATAACAAGCGGGTTCGGTCAATATTCCGTATTATTATCTTGATTAAGGCGTGATATGGTCGCTACCAGGAGAGAGAGAGAAGAAAACACTCAGCGTGCGCTCTTGCAAGAATAGATTGGTTATTATTTTATCTAATCAGGATGGCTCCCACTGTTTTTTATCAAATCTTCCTTCAAACCCTAAAAGGAAAGACAAGCCGGGATTAATTACACGCTACAAGTTCACCAATCTTTCAGCCAGGCCAGTGTCGGTACTTTGAGGGAGTTTCCCGTGCTTTCGCACGGACCTAATTACAGTAAATCTCGTTTTTCCTAGAGGCGTAACCCCGTTGACACCTTTCTAGACACCTACTAGATCGGCTAATTGTAATGTGTAAAACTCTCCCAGGAGTAACAATTACTCGCAGCGGGTATCGGGATCCAACTATCTCATAGAAGGTATGCAATCTCATTGCAAATTTCAACACTTGAAATTCCCGATAATTTTTTTTTTGCCCCAAGCGATCTATGACCTTGACTGAGTCAACAAATCATAGACCACAAGTAAAGTTCAATCCGTCATTTCTCGATTGAATTAAACCCACCCGCACGACCCTTGACTGAGTCAACAAGGCCGCACGACTACCCTAATCCAATCGCATCATATGCTTTGCAGATAAGCACTAATCAGCTACCGCACACTACGCCTTGACTGAGTCAACAAACGCAGCACGAATACTAACTAGGACTTATCTGAAATGACGGAGGGCTACGACAGGTTTTTAAGAAAACCTTTTGTGTAATGAACTTTATATCGTTGTAGAATCAAATGATTTTAAAATGGAGTGTTTTTTAGGCTTTTCTAGTTTTGCTAAAGGGGTCACTCCCGGTGAAGGGATCGTCGGCCCTTTCCTCGTCGAATGAGGTGCGGGATATATCATATATATCACTGTGCAAAGCAGAAACTATAGAAGCTATCAAAAGACAAACCGAGTGTGTAGCATCTGCCAGTTATTGCTAAAGGGGTCACTCCCGGTAAAGGGATCGTCGGCCCTTTCCTCATCGAATAAGGTGCAGGATATATCATATATACCGCTGTGCAAAGAAAGAACTGTAGCTACCTGTTTTATTTTTGAAATTCGATTCCACAACATCTTTAAGTTTCTTTTATTTCATTAATCACATTAATGAAGTCCCATCATTTAAGTACCTAAACATCACAGATAAATACGACGTACACTTATGCCATCCGCATTCGCCTCGATGTCCCCTCATGCACCGTTAGGTTAGGTAACTAACGACAGAGCGGGGCAGGGCTAGCGCGGGTGTAAAACATAAGTAACGTCTATATAATATATCATATATACTATATAAAGTATCTATCATAGAACATATCACATGATCACATCACAGATAACGCAGCAGAAAATATCATATGAAATATTGGATATACTAGGACGTCCGTGTTTTTAATACGAGCCAGTATAAAACACGGATTCCACGGTCGTGATGAATAGCCAATCCCACACTCGTAGACCCCTACGAGAGCGGCAAGCAACCCTACCAATTCTAGGGTTAGGAGACCCGGACTCGACTCCTCGAGATGGTCTCCCACTGGACGCTAGTACCCGGTTACTTGTGCTCCCCTCCTTGGGTCTATCCTAATGCGGAAAAGTAAATAATATATAAATGGTGACAACATCCGCAACCTGGAAGTGCCCCAATAAAAGAATATTACATACAAGTTTTTACATGAATGAAAATGAAAAACACTCATCTCACATAAAACCCCCCGGCTATTCAAACACGACGATCCAATATAACATATCCAGCAACACATAACATCACATGTCATAAACGTAAGTAAATATGCCCATCCCAATTGTCGTTGACATATAGCAACGAAACCGGCGATATCACATATTACACTTACGGTCACAGAAAAGAAAGTGTAAAACTACAACAGTTGGAATCCGCAACCTCTTTAGACATCGCATGCCTAATCAAATGAATTTCTTAGACATCACATGCCTAACAATTATAAACCCCACATTTTAGTCTCAAAATCGAAAACACTTTTCAATATCAAGTCGGGCAATTCAACAACATTCCAGACATCCTGATCGAATACTCGTCGCAAACTTTAGTAGACGGCCGCACCCCCGATACCGTCGACAAAGTGCACTAAGGCGGAACACTGCTGCCGCGAGCACCCAAACGGATGCTTTTTGGCGACGGGGTTCTCCTACAGTCACTTGGTCGGGGCTATGGGGTGTAGCTATCTATTAAGTTTACCGGCGAGTATCCGCGTACGCTACGTGATTGCGACGGACTTTTGATCGCATCAAAATTCCGTGGCAACCGATCAAGTGAGACTAAAGTGCTATGTTTATAACATTCATTCAGTTATCTCATAACAACATGTGGATTCCAAATATTGTATCACATTCTAGATAAATAGAAAATGTTAAACTTTCCGATCGAACAAGCAAACACCCAAGTTTTCCCGAAACAGATCAACACATGAAATAAATTTAAAAACATCCACTTCATGCCTCAGTACCAACGGTCCAGCCGTAGAAGGGTCAAGCCAACGCCTCACATGTGGCACGCCGTACTGCCCCAAACCCTAAGGTTCAAAGGGCAGTTCAAGACGGTCACATAATCGAGTTAAGATTTGTTGTCTTCTAGAGGGTCCATCGCGTTACTTGCACTACTTAGAACGTCTTTAAACTACGGAAAGATCCAACACTTGGAAATTTCCCGACAGGGGAAAAATTGAGTATTTATATCCGGTCGAACTTTTCAAGATTTTCTCAAATTATCCGGAAAAACACAGACGACGTTAAACTTCCCGATCGAAACACCGAGTCCCCAATACAACCCAGAAAAACTCAACTGTTGAGTATCAATTAAAAATTCCCATAAAATACAGCATGTACATATGGGCATTACTGTGCAAAGCATGTCAGAAGATTCACTTATACGGCCACGGAACCGCCGCAAATACCATGGCGGGGCTGCGGTTCCGCGGCCGTTTAGTCGAATTAGAGAAACGTGCTTCACAGTAACCCCTAGAAATCCCTGCTGAATTTTTGGATATTTTTAATATGAAAAAATCCACAATTTCAGAAAATGTATAGAGAGGGTTAAAAGTTAGGGTTTCGGGGTTCGATCGGATTTCTAACATCGTCTACGCATCGCCTATGGCTCTAGCTAGGCTTTGATACCACTGTAGGGTTCCTAGGCACACCCATGAGGTTACACAACAGATCAAACATGCCCAATTCAAATTTTTTCATGTGCCTACAAACCCTAATACGGATCGTTAACTAGAGGATAAGACGATGCAAGCAAGTAAACAACTTTATTGCTAAAGGAAAGTGACTACAACCTTTGTAGATCCGGTCCTCCACTTCCTTAGCTCAGTGATGATGTCCCTCCGCTGCGATCATCGGATCCCGGACTCTAGCGATGGTTTCGTCGAAGAAATGATCGGGCTAGGTCGTCGACTTCGATGCCGAAGATGATCTACGTCGAGGCAACTCAAACTCAAGCTCCACCTTCACCAAGTCAAGAAACTTGTGAAGAAAACACCCTATACTACTTGGCAAGTGGTAGAGGATGAAGAAATAGGAAGTGGGGTCACTTTAGAATTGGATTTCTCACTCTTTTTCTCATGTTGCCATTAATGGTAGCAAGCTTTCTTCTTGTTGAAGAAGAAGAAGAAGAAGAAAAAGAATATGATAAGAATAATTAAAAATAGAAAATAAGTGATCCTTATCATATTTGCAACCATGGTTTAGTGTAGAGAATGAACTAGGGTTTAGTTGAATGGTTAGGGTTAAGGACAAAACAAAAATGGTAGACTTTTCAAAGATGCTAGAAAAGCTTCATGAAGCTTCAAGCAAAATAACAAAAGAAAGTCACCATTTCTATTTGCCAAAAACAAATGAATAAATAAATAAGTGAAATGAAACCCTAACCATTCACTAAACATGGTTTAAGTCTTACACAAACCCAAGTTTGCATGTATCATCAAACATGATACAAACAAGTGCACAAAAATATATCACATATACAGCTTGTGCATTTCAAGTGAGAAAATCAATCTTGAGTGAACCAATACTAATTAATGTAAAGTAATATATCAATATATAATTATACATTAAATCAACACTTGATTCAATGATCCGGTCATGTCGCATATAACCGACTAGTATCAAGTGTATCAATGTATCGAATCAACACTTGATTCAGTAACCTGGTTATATCATATATAACCGTTCGATGATACAAATCGCGAGAATAGAATACGGTATCACATACACGCATTATTCTCGGTCCCGCACATATCTCATATGCGCTCCTATTTCGTTTCGCTTGAGCCAGGAAACCTCTGTGTAGGACTCTAAAGACTCGTCAATACGCCGGCAGCAGGTGATGATCATATCAAACACCCACAAGCCGCAAGCGGTCTGCTAAACGTAACGGCCACCCGGGTATTGAGCGATCAGAAGATCGACGAGCAAGCCTGCTCACACTCCTGTGAATCCAACCAGTAACACTTACCGTACAGTCCGGTCTGTTCGTCTGATATATCGCATATCTCGCCTAGGGGTGGTAAACGTCAGACCCCAATAGCTCGATAAGTCGTGTCGATATGAGGTCTATAACAGTTCGAGAAACTACTGGTAACACTTACCAGTAAATCTCAGCAACCCTGGCCAGGGATTTCCGGTTATAGCCAATCGAACACAGCGCAATATCAATTCCCTATACCGGGAGAGACGAATCCCCTCCTATCGCTCAATGCCTCCATGTGATTCGGGACTGTACCCAAAAACCACCGTTTTGCACGCCCTCTTGGACGTGGTACGGTGGAAATCAAACCACAGTGGGAACCACACAAGACTCTATGACGATCTCGGGTCAACAGACTACTCTGTACCAGTGTCACCAGAGAACTGCCATCTGACGTAAGATATAATACCATCTGGGAGTTCTCGGCGAGTCCGTCCAGTATACCCAGTCTCCACTGAGCACCCGTATATCATCTCTGATGTCAAACACCAATGGATATGGGATCATCCATCGCCCATCTGTATGGGTCGAGAAGGTATACACTAGTCTACTCTGGTATATCGATGCCCTGTCTCGATACACCCACGACTAGGGACCTTGAAGGATGTACTTATGGACTACCATGTCCCCACTAGTATGATCCGCATCATAGTCCAGGTAGTCAAGTACACATCCTAAGGGCTTTATCAACATGTAACAGAGAGACAATCAGTGTACACGTTAAAGTAAAGTGCAACCAGATATCATACTATATGTCGAGCAAGAAAGTCCTCCCTATATATGTCCAAGCATCCACTACAATATACATCCTATGTATAGTAATGGCCTCTAGGGCATACATATAACTAACAATAATTGGATTCATGTTGAAGATTGTAGATTGTTGATTGACTTGAATCATATTCAAGTCAGATTAATCAGACTCAAATCCGAGTCAGACAATTAGAAATGTAAATCGAAGTCTTGATTATTTTTTAAACCTATAATTGCTAGGGTCCTTAGGGTAATTTATAAAACTTGAGGGGGTTTATGTAAAAATACTTTTATATACTTTTCAAAATACACCTCAAGTATTCGTTATTCGTCTTTAGAGTTGTAATGAAAGTGGATTTTATATAGTGATATTTCTAGTGAAAATATCCTAGTTTCAGAAATAAAGGTATTTTATTTGTAATATTGATTTATATGGAATTTATGGTATTTTAGTGTAAAATTGATTCTTGTGATTTTTTTAGAAAAAGTGGAATATTTATATCATAACAAAATAGATATTTTAATGATAAATATACATATATTTATACAAAAATAATTTTAATAAATACTTTATATTCTAGAAAATCTCATTTTCTTAAGATGTCGTATTTTAAATCTTTCGAGACCGAATGCTCCTTACGGAGGTCTGAATCTCGCACTACTAAACCCGAGGGTGTGCGATAAATCGCACCATCCCGAACGGGTTCCCCAAAGTGGGTTGTAGCGGCGCTTTGCAAAGATTATAAAATACTAAATCTTTTAGAAAACGGTTTTATGAAGTAAATGGTATTTATTTGTAAAGGTGTATATTTTTCGTATTGTATGTTCTAGATTCTCCTAAATCAACTAGTCTATTCCTAACTGGTCCAGACGACAAGTTGTGAGATGCCTCAAATCGTCTCTTCACCGCCAATTGTGACCAGGTAAGTACAAGTGAAGAAAGGAGGGATCTGCTCACGAATCATCGTGAGACGGGCCTTTTAAAGTTAACTTTCTCATTTGGCTAGCCTAGACACCACAAAGTCAGGTTTAGATAAACGACCGATGTTCACAACCTATCGTATTTTCATAATAAGTGGTACTTCTTTAAAAAGTATATCAAAACTACATCTTTAGAAATGGTTTTATTAAATATATGGTATTTAAATGAAAATGTTTATTTTCTCGTATTCTAGGTTCTCGGGGGTGTTGCATACGAGTGTGTGAGGAGGTAGGTCGTTATCTCGTGATCTACTTTAAATGTATAGCAAGTTTGATGGGGTTAAATGAAGGATTGAAATAATGGTATTTAAGTGAAAAATACGATAAATTGAAAAAGTTATCATTTCATGTGACGAAACTTGATCAAATTGTTTGATTAGTGTTTAATAGTCAACATGAGGAAGTTTAGGTATGATTGTATTAGTGAGAAGTGGAATTTTGTAGAAAACCGAATCAAAAATCAGATTTGTTCCGATTCCGTCGGGCTTTGTAATTTCGTATTTTGAGAATGGAAAAGAGAGATAGAAAAGGACTTACGGGTTTTAGATTAAACAAGGGAGTGAGAGAGAACTAAAAGGATCGCCGATGTATTGCGTCGTTGCCGGTAGTTCCATAAAACGGCCGCTGGAAGTTCCGCCTGGAATTCGTCGGAGCTTCGCCTCAAGCTTGTTTTTAAAGTACACGACTCTTGGAAAATGTAATAGCTCCAATTTTTGTATACATAAAATTGATTTAAATTTTAAGTATACTTGGGGTATTTAATGTTGCTGTCACCACTATAAGTATTTATTTTCCCACAATAATTACAAGAAGGAGCTTGTTGCTCAATGGTAACACCTTGTACTGCTGAACCAAGCCATCAGAGTTCAAATCCCCTGTCCCACATTATTTTTATAATGTTTTTGTTTTAAATCCTTTGGAAGCCCAACAGTCCAAACACCATAACTTCCAAAACTTGAACTTCACCTGAAAATCTAAAAGCACCAGTGCCTACCCCACGAGACCCCCCACCTCCCGACCATCTGACTCGGCCCGAGTCGACAACTGAAAAGTTATGACTTTTCAATTGCCCAACTCCCCTGCACACACCATTTAAAGAGATCGGTTCCCGAAACTTCAATATACCCTATTTACTCAAATTTTAATGACTTTTCTGTAATTTATAAAATTTTTATTTAAAACTCTTCACCTACCCTATCCCTAACCTACCCTATAAATACACCCCCTACCCACTACCCTCTCATCCCAAAATCCTGAGCCCACTCTCTCAAAATCTTCTCAAGAGTTATGTACTTTGAAAACAAGTTCGCGACGAAGCTCCGACGAAATTCCGGCGGAAATCCCGGCGACGTTTTGAGGAACAACCGGCGACGAAGCAATACCTCGGCAACCCCTTTAGTCCCCCCTCACTCCCTTGCTTAATCAAAACCCATAAGTCCTATTCTATCCCTCTTTTTTATTCTCTAAAATACGAAATTACAAAACCCCACGGAATTGGAACAAATCCGATTTCCGATTCGGTTTTCTATAAAATTTCACTTCTCACCAATACATTCATACTTAAACATCTTATTATTGACTATTAAACATTTGACGAACAATTTGAACAAGTTTCATCATATGAAATGATAGCATTTTCAAATTATCGTATTTTTCACTTAAATACCATAATGTTTCGATTTCACATTTAACCCCTTAACTTTGCTATACATTTAAAGTAGAGCACGAGGTAATGACCTACCTCCACAAACACGCAAATACAACCCTAAACGATATCATCAAAACTTAGAATACGAAAAAACAATACTTTCATTTAAATACCATATTCTTAATAAAACCATTTCTAAAAGTTTTAACTTTGATACACTTTAAATAAATACCTCTTATTAGGAAAATACGATAAGTTGTGGACATCGATCGTTTATCTAAACCCGAATTTGTGGTGTCTAAGCTAGGCAAGTGAGAAAGGTAATTTTAAAAGGCCCGTCTCACGGTGATTCGTGAGCGGATCCCTCCTTTCCTAACTTGTACTTACCTGGCCACAATTGGCGATGAAGAGGCGATTTGAGGTATCTAATAACTTGTCATTTAGACCATTTAGAAATAGGCTAGTTGACTTAGGAAACCCTAAAATCTAAAATACGGAAAATTGACATTTTTACAAATAAATACCTTTTACTTTATAAAACTATTTTCTAAAGGATTTAGTAATTTACAATCTTTGCAAAACGCCGCTACAACCCATTTTTGGGGAACCCGTTCGGAATGGTGCGGATTATCGCACATCCTCGGGCTTAGTAGTGCGAGATTCAGACCTCCGCAAGGAGCATTCGGTCTCGAAAGGTTTAAAATACGACATCTTAAGAAAATGAGATTTTTAGAATATAAAATATTTATTAAAATTATTTTTGTATAAATATATGTATATTTATCATTAAAACATTTATTTTATTATGATAAAAATATCCCACCTTTTTCTAAAAATCACGAGAATAAATTTTACACTAAAATACCATGAACTTCAAATAAGTCAATATTACAGATAAATACCTTATTTATAAAACTATGATATTTTCACTAGAAATGTCACAATATAAAATCCACCCTCATTACCACTCTAAAGACGAATAATGAATATTTGAGGTGTATTTTGAAAAGTATATAAAAGTTTTTTTACATAAAACACCCTCAAGTTTTATAAATTACCCTAAGAACCCTAGAAATTATAAGACTTCGATTTACATTCCTGATTGTCTGACTCGGGTTTGAGTCTGATTAATCTGACTTGAATATGATTCAAATCAATCTATAATCTACAATATTCCAATTCAATATGAACACATGAATCAATGAATTCAATTATCAATTTATACAACTTGACTGAACCGAACCATGGATATATTCCTTTTACATGATTCTCAGTTATTCCATTTACATGACTCTACGGTTACAACCATTTCCTGATATCATGGTTTCGGTCAGTCAGTCAATCAATCTTACAAACAATACAAATTACAAGATAACAATACAAACAAGATATCGCGGGGTTTAAAGGGAAGATTGGTACGGAATGTGTTAAAGGTGGCATGAGGTGGTCAGATTAAGACACCTAACCTATATTCCGTTGCTGTTGTACCGTGGCTTAACGGTTCCTTGTACATTCCGTTTACCCTGGTCTCTAGCATATAGAGACCCCCCTCGTATACACCGGCATCCTTCTGTACCAAGCTACAAACAACAGTGTTAATACAACATTACAACAATAGTATACAACTTTAAAAGATATCTCCTTATTCTGTCTATTCTACTTTCCTCTTACCTTTGGGACTTACCGAGCGACCTGTTCGCTGACGACATTCTATTTCTTTCTTCTTTGAATGTCGTCAGGTGATTTGGACCCGGCAAAGATCGAGCCATCAGTAGAAGACTTGGAGCAGTTTACCGATTAGTTTCATTGTACACTTTTCTTTTCAGTACTTTTCATTTCATGTTATGCCACTGTTTAGGCATCTTTTATTTCAGTTGTATTTCCTTTTCATGCATTGTACAAAAGAATGTTAATAAATAAAAGTTGTTATTTTATTATCTCTTGTCTCTTGTGTATTTATCTTATATTGCTTAGATACGCTTAGCGTATGTACTTCTGAGTATATACGTAGCGGACCTCGTCGTGTCCCCTTCGCCGTACACCGGGAAGCGGGGCGTGACAGGTTTTGTTGGTGGCCCATGCAGGTCAGAGCTAAATGAATTCCTATCATGCAGTTCTGTTCTGCGTGAACAACATAAGCAATATAACACAAGAATCAGCAACTAAAACATTCTTTATAATTCATGTTCCTTGAATCTTGCAATTTCATATTTCTTGAATCTTATCATTTCATGTACTTGAATTTGTCCTAACCCAAATTTTTCTTCAAGGTTATGGATTTCCTGAACAACACCAGCACAAATGTCAACAACACACCTCCACCACTACCTCTCACACCAGCTGTTCTTGCGCCACCCACCGAGCAAACAGTGCTACTTGAGGCAATCCGCGGCCTTCTTGAGGGACAGCAACAACTCCTGAACCGTCCCGAGACCGACGCACCGGGAGTAAAGCAATTTAGGGCTTTACATTCCAAGCAGTTCTCCGGAAAAGGAAGCCCTCTTGAAGCTGAAGAATGGTCATAAAGCATAGAATATGATCTCGCAGCAACACAAGTGCCAGACATAGCTTGGGTCCGTATGGCGAAACTACAGCTCAAGGACAATGCTCGCAATTGGTGGACGGCGGAAGAAAGCCGTCTTGTACAGCCTATTGAATGGAAGACTTTTTGCGAGAAGTTCGACGCGAAGTACTTCCCTGTGACTGCCAGGTTTGCCATGGAGCAGCAGTTCATTCATCTATAATAAGGATGGATGTGGGATAAATCAGTAGATGAGTACGACGCTGAATTCACCATGCTAAGCCGGTAAGATATGTCACAACAGTTCAATTTTTAAATATCACATACTACACAGCTAACACGATCTTTAAACAGATTCGCGGCACACTTGATACTGAGGGACGAGATCAGATCCCGTCGCTTCCAACAAGGTCTGGACACGGAGATTCAGGCTGCTCTAGCCACAGGAAAATTTCTGACTCATGAGGATGCTCTGGAAGCTGCCCGCAGTTATGAGGCAGTGATAAAAGCAAGGGGCAGACCTCAGTCTGCAGGAGTCAAATTCCCTGCCAACCAGATGGCAGGTGGAGCCTCGTCCAGACCACCTTTTGTGCCAAGGCGACCCGGAGTACCGAACCATCGTCCCAGCCCAGCCTTTTGTACCTACTACAAGAGAGCTGGACATATGATGAAAGACTACCGGCGAGCCAATCGTCTTTGCTTAGTCTGCGGCTGAGCTACTCATGATATCGGGTCTTGTCCCCAAAGGCAAAACCCAGTTGCTGCACCCAGGCCAGCAAACAATTACCCACAGCGCCCAGCCATCCAAGCACCCGCTCCAAGACTTGCACTACCTGCACCACCTAGAGGACCACAAGCTGCACCACCTCCTCGTCAGTTCCATCAAGCTCAAAGGAACGTTCCGAGGAATGCTCCTCAGGCCAGGAAGAATGTACCAAAGCGCCAGGCTTTCACGATGTCCGTGGAAGAAACTGAGGCCACTGGCCAAGTCATCACTGGTAAACTTTCCTTCTCAAACTTATATTTTAGTCTTGGTTATCTACACACTTTACCTATACCTAAAACATATCCCACATACCTTAGGTACAATCCTAGTAGCCTCACTACCTGCACTTGCACAGTTTGATACTGGAATATCGCACTGCTTTATGTCGCAACGGTTTGTCCGAACCCATGCGATTCCAGTCTCACCGCTTGTATACAGCTGGAATGTCAGTTCCGGAAATAGCGTTCTAAAGGCAACTATGGGATACAGCTTGTGTCCAGTCGTCGTCTGCAGCAGAGAGTTTTATGCTGACTTCAAAGTACTGGACATACCGAACTTCGATGTGGTTCTAGGAATGGATTGGCTTAGAACTTTTTATGCTACCATTAACTGTCGACAAAGGAGAGTAGTATTCGAGATTCCAGACCATCCGGTCTTCTATTTCAAAAGCGGAGACCGTACCCTGGAGCCAAGTACCTACAAGGCGAAACCAAGAGAAGCAGTAGTTGCAGCAGCTCAAGCGGAAGAAGAATTAAGACCAGAGGTAGTTCGAGAGTTCGACGATATATTTCCTGACGATATATCAGGTTTGCCTCCCGATCGAGCTCTTGAATTCAGTATTAATTTAGTACTAGGAGCACAACCGGTGATCAAAGCACATTATAGATTAAGTCCGGAAGGTTTGAAGGAAGTCTGAACACAGTTGGACGAATTATTGGCGAAAGGATGGATTCGTCCCAGCGCTTCAAGTTGGGGAGCACATGTACTACTTATGAAGAAGAAGGAAGGTTCATACAGAATGTGCATCGATTATAGAGCCTTGAACGAAGTCACTTTAAAGAACAAGTATCCACTCCCGCGCATCGATGATTTATTCGATCAGCTAAGTGGATCTTGTGTTTTCTCTAAATTGGATATTCATTCAGGTTATCATCAAGTGAAGGTCAAGGAACCTGATATTCACAAAACAGCTTTCAGAACTCGCTATAAACATTACGAATTTCTAGTGATTCCATTTGGAGTGACCAATGCACCAGCAATATTCATGAACCTAATGAATCAAGTTTTCCGGGAGTACTTAGATAGGTTTGTTGTCATCTTCATCGACGACATCCTGGTGTATTCTAAGAGTCAGAAAGAGCATGCAGAATACCTACGAATTGTCCTGGAAACTCTTCGACAACACAAGCTCTATGCCAAGTACAGCAAGTGTGAGTTTTAGCTAAATCAAGTTGGTTTTCTTGGACATATCGTATCAGGAGAAGGAATTTCTGTGGATCCAGCCAAAGTTTCAACAGTTGGTGAATGGCCTACACCAAAGTCAGTGAAGGACATTCGGAGTTTCTTGGGTTTAGCTGGATATTACAGAAGGTTCATTGAGGGATTTTCAAAGATAGCAACACCCCTGACCAAACTCACACGTAAAGATGAAGAATTTGTCTGGTCAGAAGCATGCGAACAAGCTTTCGTAGAACTCAAGTCAAGGTTGACGCCTGCACCTATTCTCGTAATACCGGATCAATCTGGAGGATTCGAAGTGCATTGTGATGCAACCGGTAAGGGATTAGGATGTGTTCTACATCAGCACGGTAAGGTTGTGGCTTATGCTTCAAGACAACTGAAGACTCATGAGCGCAATTATCCGACGCATGATCTAGAGTTGGCAGCCGTCATTTTTGCTCTCAAGATTTGGCGCTATTATCTACTTGGTGAACGAGTGAAAATCTATACAGATCATATAAGTTTGAAGTACGTGTTCACTCGGAAGGAGTTGAATATGCGGCAGAGAAGATGGTTAGAACTCATGGCGGACTTTGACATCAACTTGCAATATCACCCAGGAAAGGTGAACGTAGTACCTGATGCTCTTAGTCGCCAACCATTATCGATGAATCTCACCGCTCAATGGAAGCTTCAGCAAGACTTGCATCAGATGGAAATTGAGGTGGTCATGCCAGGTAATACTTCAAGTTTGATGAATTTACAAGTTCAATCAACCATTGTCAATCAGATCAAAGCAGCTCAAGAAAGTGATGCTGAGTTGCAAAGGATCAGAGAACAAGTGGAGAATGGACTCAGAACAGACTTCATCATCTATGAAGACGAATCTTTGAGATACGGCAGCAAATTGCGTGTACCAAAAGGTCCTGTTCGGGAAGAGTTAATGAAAGAAGCTCACAGCTCTCCCTACTCAGTACATCCTGGAGGTACCAAAATGTACAAAGATCTACGTCAGAATTATTGGTGGCATGGAATGAAGCGTAAAGTAGCCAGAAGTGTCGCAAAATGCTTGGTGTGTCAGCAAGTAAAGGCTGAACATCACAGGACAGCTGGACTACTTCAACCGTTATCGATCCCAGAATGGAAGTGGCAACACATCATGATGGATTTTGTGACTGCTCTTCCTCGCAGCACAAAAGGTAACGATGCTATATGGGTCATTGTGGATCAACTCACAAAGTCGGCTCACTTCATCCCATTTTGAGTTGGCCAATTAACTGAGGCACTGGCAAAGAAGTACATGGAGGTAATAATCTATTTAAGATTTAAACTCTTCATAATGTACTATCTCTGATACCCATGAAATCATACAGGAAATTGTGAGACTTCATGGAGTACCGGTCTTCATTGTCTCCGATCGTGACACCAGGTTCCGATCGCAATTTTGGCAGAGTCTGCAAGCAAGCTTGGGAACAAGTCTGAATTTCAGCATGGCTTATCATCCACAAACAGATGGTCAGTCGGAACGAACTATTCAGATCTTGGAGGATATACTCAGAGCGTGTATGCTAGATTTCAAAGGATCGTGGGAAGATCACCTGCATCTTGTGGAGTTCGCGTACAATAACAGCTACCAAGGAAGCATAGGAATGGCACCTTTTGCAGCATTATATGGAAAGAAGTGTCGATCACCATTAAGTTGGGATGACATCGGAGATAGGGAACTTCTTGGACCAGAGATGATAGTAGCAACCGTTGATGTGGTTCATACTATCAGGGAAAGGATGCGCATAGCCCAAGATCGACAGAAACACTTGGCTGATGCGAAGAGACGACACTTGGAGTTCCAGCCAGGAGATCATGTATTCTTGAAGATATCTCTGAACCGTGGAGTGATCTGATTTGGAAGACGGGGTAAATTGAGTCCGAGATACATTGGACCATTCGACATACTCGAACGAGTCGGTGAAGTGGCATACCGCTTAGCGCTTCCACCCTCATTGGAAGGCGTGCATAACGTGTTCCACATATCCCAACTCAGAAAGTATGTGAGTGACCCCAGCCATGTTCTTGATCATTCCGAGCTCACTATACATCCCGACTTGTCTTGTGAGCAACAGCCTGTGGAGATCCTGGACAGAAAAGTGAAGACACTTTGGAACAAGGAAGTTAACTTGGTCCGAGTAATGTGGAGGAAAGACACTCCAGGAGAATCCACTTGGGAAAGGGAAGATGAAATGCGTGCAAGATACCCTCACCTCTTTGTAAACTTGTCCTCAAATAAAAGTTGTAAATTTCGAGGACAAAATTTTTGTAAGGAGGGTAGATTGTAACAGCTCCAATTTTTGTATACATAAAATTGATTTAAATTTTAAGTATACTTAGGGTATTTAATGTTGCTGTCGCCACTTTAAGTATTTATTTTCCCACAATAATTACAAGAAGGAGCTTGTAGCTCATTGGTAACACCTTGCACTGCTGAACCAAGCCACCAGAGTTCAAATCCCCTGCCCCACATTATTTTTATATTGTTTTTGTTTTAAATCCTTTGGAAGCCCAACAGTCCAAACACCATAACTTCCAAAACTTGAACTTCACCTGAAAATATAAAAGCACCAGTGCCTACCCTATGAGACCCCCCACCTCCCGACCATCCGACTCGGCCCGACTCGACCGAGTCGGCCGGCGGACCGGCCGACTCGGGCCAGCACCACCGGTAGGACTCGGCCGGACGGCCGAGTCGACAACTGAAAAATTATGACTTTTCAGTTGCCCAACTCCCCTGCACACACCATTTAATGGGATCGGTTCCCGAGACTTCAATATACCCTATTTACTCAAATTTTAATGAATTTTCTGTAATTTTTACATTTTTTTTATTTAAAACCCTTCACTAACCCTACCCCTAGTCTACCCTATAAATACACCCCCTACCCTTTACCCTCTCATCCCAAAATCCTGAGCCCACTCTCTCAAAATCTTCTCAAGAGTTGTGTACTTTGAAAACAAGTTCGCGGCGAAACTCCGGCAAAATCTTCCAGCGACGTTTTGAAGAACAACCGGCGATGAAGCAATGCCTCGGCAACCCCTTTAGTCCCCCCTCACTCCCTTGCTTAATCGAAACCCGTAAGACCCATTCTATCTCTCTTTCTTATTCTCTAAAATACGAAATTACAAAACCCGACGGAATCGGAACAAATCCGATTTCCGATTCGGTTTTCTATAAAATTTCACTTCTCACCAATAATTCATACTTAAAAATCTTATTGTTGACTATTAAACATTTGACGAAAAATTTGAACAAGTTTCATCACATGAAATGATGGCCTTTTCAAATTATCGTATTTTTCACTTAAATGCCACAATGTTTCGATTTCACATTTAACCCCTTAACTTTGCTATACATTTAAAGTAGAGCACGAGGTAATGACCTACCTCCACACACACGCAAATACAACCCTAAACGATATCATCAAAACTTAGAATACGATAAAACAATACTTTCATTTAAATACCATATTCTTAATAAAACCATTTCTAAAAGTTTTAACTTTGATACACTTTTAAATAAATACCTCTTATTAGGAAAACACGATAAGTTGTGGACATCGATCGTTTATCTAAAGCTGACTTTGTGGTGTCTAGGCTAGGCAAGTGAGAAAGGTAATTTTAAAAGGCCCGTCTCACGGTGATTTATGAGCGGATCCCTCCTTTCCTCACTTGTACTTAACTGGCGACAATTGGCGGTGAAGATGCGATTTGAGGTATCTAACAATTTGTCGTTTAGACCATTTAGAAATAGGCTAGTTGACTTAGGAAACCCTAAAATCTAAAATACGGAAAATTGACATTTTTACAAATAAATACCTTTTACTTTATAAAACCGTTTTCTAAAGAATTTGGTATTTTACAATCTTTGCAAAGCGCCGCTACAACCCATTTTTGGGGAACCCGTTCAGGATGGTGCGGATTATCGCACATCCTCGGGCTTAGTAGTGCGAGATTCAGACCTCCGCAAGGAGCATTCGGTCTCGAAAGGTTTAAAATACGACATCTTAAGAAAATGAGATTTTTAGAATATAAAATATTTATTAAAATTATTTTTGTATAAATATATGTATATTTATCATTAAAACATTTATTTTGTTATGATATAAATATCCCACCTTTTTCTAAAAATCACAAGAATAAATTTTACACTAAAATACCATGAACTTCAAATAAGTCAATATTACAGATAAATACCTTATTTATAAAACTAGGATATTTTCACTAGAAATGTCACAACATAAAATCCACCCTCATTACCACTCTAAAGACGAATAATGAATACTTGAGGTGTATTTTGAAAAGTATATAAAAGTGTTTTTATATAAAACACCCTTAAGTTTTATAAATTACCCTAAGGACACTAGAAATTATAAGACTTCGATTTACATTCCTGATTGTCTGATTCGGGTTTGAGTCTGATTAATCTGACTTGAATATGATTCAAGTCAATCTATAATCTACAATATTCCAATTCAATATGAACACATGAATCCATGAATTCAATTATCAATTTATACAACTTGACCGACCCGAACCATGGATATATTCCTTTTACATGATTCTCAGTTATTCCATTTATATGACTCTACGGTTACAACCGTTTCCTGATATCATGGTCTCGATCAGTTGGTCAATCAATCTTACAAACAATACAAATTATAAGATAACAATACAAACAAGACATCGCGGGGTTTAAGGGGTAGATTGGTACGGAAGGTGTTAAAGATGGCACGAGGTGGTCAGATTAAGACACCTAATCTATATTCCGTTGCTGTTGTACCGTGGCTTAACGGTTCCTTGTACATTCCGTTTGTCCTAATCTCTAGCATATAGAGACCCCATCGTATACACTGGCATCCTTCTGTACCAAGGTACAAACAACAGCGTTAACACAACATTACAACAATAGTATACAACTTTAAAAGATATCTCCTTATTCTGTCTATTCTACTTTCCGCTTACTTTGGGACTTATCGAGCGATCTGTTCGCTGACGACATTCTATTTCTTTCTTTTTTGAATGTCGTCAGGTGATTTGGACCTGGCAGAGATCGAGCCATCAGTAGAAGACTTGGAGCAGTTTGCCGAAGAAGCTGCACTTTAATTTCATTGTACACTTTTCTTTTCAGTACTTTTCATTTCCTGTTATGCCACTGTTTAAGCATCTTTTATTTCAGTTATATTTCCTTTTCATGCATTGTACAAAAGAATGTTAATAAATAAAAGTTGATGTTTTTTATTATCTCTTGTCTCTTGTGTATTTATCTTATATTGCTTAGATACGCTTAGCGTATGTACTTCTGAGTATATACATAGCGGACCTTATCGCGTCCCCTTCGCCGTACACTGGGAAGCAGGGCGTGACAGAAAATTTTTGAGAGAGTGGGCTCAGGATTTTGGGGGTAAGAGGGTAGTGTGTAGGGTTGGTATTTATAGGGTTAGGCTAGGGTTAGGGTAGATGAAAAGTTTAAAATAAAAATGTGATAAAATATAATAAAAATGTATTAAAAGTGGACTAATTGGGGTTTTTTAAGAGCTCTGGAAATGGTCTGAGGCTGAAATTTTGCAGGTGCATAGGGAATATGAAAAGACACAATTTTCATGTTGGGGTCGTCGCCGGAATCGGCCGACTCGGCCGTGACTCGGTCTGAGGACCGAGTCAGACCGAGTCAAGGCCGATTTGGACGATTCCCGGTCGAGTCAGGCGGCTGGGATCCCTCCCGACGGTTCATCTAACTCCTGGAAATGTTACATCTTTGGGTGTAGTGGGGTTTTTGTGAGATATGCATGTGTAAACTCTTGGTATTCCAAATGTTTTAAAACAATCAATATTAAAAATAATGTGGGGTATGGGATTTGAACTCTGGTGGCTTGGTTCAGTATTGCAAGATATTACCAATGAGCTACAAGCTCTTTCTTGTAATTATTGTGTGAAATAAATACTTAAAGTTGTAACAACAACATTAAATACCCCAGGTATACTTCAAATTTAAATCAAATTTATGTACACTAAAAATGGAGTTGTTACATCACGCATGATGGAGAAAGAAGAAGAAAGGATAGAGAAGGAAATCATAATGCAGAAATTAAATGCGAAATAATTAAATTAATGATCTACCTTTATTAATCAACATTACAAGTACAAATCCTTCGAGTTTAGATTACAAGAATAAGAAGTTACTCTCAATCTCTGCCTCGTAGGAAGTAGATATTCTGTCGATATTCACATCGCTTTATCACGCCGAATCGCGGACCTGTCGTAGATCACTTGTTCTTTGATGGTAATTTGCTTCGTGTTAAAGGTGATGATTTCTAATTTTAGCTCTCGGATTTTTATATAGCCCTCAAATCAGAAATCCTAGATCTCATGAGTTAAGATATGCAATCACGATCACCCACCAAAAATCTTAGATCCAACGGCCACCAATTGGCTGCGGATCCACCGCCTAAATAGGGTTTTAGCCACGGAAGCGCCGCTCTTTGAAGAGATCATGGCTTCAATCTTCTGGGAATTCTACATGTTGACAAATGGAGATCTTCCAGATATCTGGATTTTGGAAATATTTCCTGGGTCTCTGTCAGTATTGATTCTATGATTTTATTGGTATATTTTTTATCATGATATCTTGAATATCTTGATCTCCTGACCAGAGCTAAATCTTGCACAATATCTCCATGAATAATGTTAGTAATATTTGTTATAGAGATATAATCTTAATCATTTTATATGGTAATAAATCTTTAAGCAATTTGATTAAGATTATTTGATATATGCATAATAAAAATATTATATGAATATTACATGCATATATTTTCCTTCATAATATTAATTATAATATATAAACATATGGTAAATAGTATTTTGCAGATAAACCCAAATATGTTCTATATTTATAATAAACACCTTTAAATATTTATGAAAAGTAAGGAAAATGTTATATCAAATGTGCGATATTTTCGACTGAACACTACTGCACAACTGGTAATCAAAGCACCGTATCGGTTAAATCTAGAAGGATTGAAGGAGATCCATACTCAGCCGGAAGAACTTCTGCAGAAAGGATGGATTCATCCCAGTACTTCATGTTGGGGATCTCCAGTTTTGTTTGTGAAGAAGAAGGAAGGTTCATACAGAATGTGCATTGACTACCGAGCTCTAAACGAAGTCACGATAAAGAACAAGTATCCACTCACGAATCGACGATCTGTTCGATCAGCTAAGTAGGTCTTGCATTTTCTCGAAGTTAGATCTTCGTTCGGGTTATCATCACCGCAAGCAGGTGTGGACGAAGCGGAAGCGAGAATGTCGGGTGAAGTTCAAAGAGTCTGATATTCCGAAGACAGCATTCAGGACTCGTTATGGTCATTATGAGTTTCTCGTTATGCCATTTGGAGTGACCAATGCACCAGCTATATTCATGAATCTGATAAACCAAGTTTTCCAAGAGTACCTAGACAAGTTCATTCTCATATTCATCGACGACATCCTGGTGTATTCTAAGAGTCGGAAAGAACACGCTAAACATTTGAGAATTATCCTGGAAACTTTGCGACAATATCAACTCTATTCCAAATATAGAAGTGCGAATTTTGGCTAGATCAAGTCGGATTTCTCGGGCATATCGTTTCAGGTGAAGGAATCTCTGTGGATCCAGCTAAAGTATCAGCAGTAAGCGAATGGCTGACACCAAAGACAGTGAAGGACATTCGAAGTTTCTTGGGATTAGCGGGATAGTATCGAAGATTCATAGAAGGCTTTTCGAAGATTGCAACACCCCTGACCAAGCTCACACGTAAAGATGAAGCATTCATATGGTCAGAAGCATGCGAACAAGTTTTTCTAGAACTCAAGGCAAGATTGACATCAGCACCTATTCTCGTAATACCGGACTAATCGGGAGATTTTGTTGTGCATTGCGATGCATACTGTAAAGGATTAGGATATGTTCTACACCAGCTTGGAAAATTTGTAGCTTATGCATCAAGACAATTGAAGATTCATGAGCACAATTATCCAACGCATGACTTAGAGTTGGCAGCTGTTATATTTGCACTGAAGATTTGGCGTTATTATCTTCTTAGAAAACGGGTAGATATATACACAGACCACAAAAATCTGAAGTATGTGTTTACTCAGAAAGAGCTGAATATGCGGCAAAGAAGATGGCTAGAACTTATGGCGGACTTCGACATCAACCTATAATATCATCCAGGGAAGGTGAATGTAGTTCCTGATGCACTTAGTCGCCAGCCACTATCAATGAATCTCACCGTACAGTGGAAGCTACAACATGATTTTCACAAGATGGAGATTGATGTGGTTATGCCAGGTAATACTTCAGAGTTGATGAATTTACAAGTTTAATCTACTATTGTCAATCAGATCAAAGCAGCTCAAGCAAGCGATGCCAAGTTGCAAAAGATCAGAAAACAAGTAGAAAGTGGACTTAGAACGACTTCATCATCTATGAAGACGGATCTTTGAGATACGAAAGCAGATTGTGTGTACCACAAGGTTCTGTTCTGGAAGAGTTGATGAAAGAAGCTCACAGCTCTCCATACTCAGTACACCTTAGTGGTACAAAGATGTACAAAGATCTGCAGCAACATTACTGGTGGCATGGAATGAAGCGTGAGATAGCCATAAGCGTAGCTAAATGTTTGGCGTGTCAACAAGTAAAAGCTGAATATCACAGGACTGCTGGTTTACTTCAACCGTTACCTATTCCATAATAGAAGTGGCAACACATCACTATGGACTTCGTGATTGCACTTCCTCGCAGCACGAAAGATAACGATGCGGTATGGGTTATTGTGGATCGACTCACAAAGTGGGGTCACTTCATCCCATTTCAAGTTGGCCAATCTACCGAGACACTAGCAAAGAAGTACATGGAAGTAAGTCTGAATCTAATTAAAATTTAACTCTTCATAGTGTACTATCTCTGATACCCATGAACTCATGCAGCAGATCGTGAGATTACATGGAGTACCGGTTTGCATTGTCTCCGATCGTGACACCAGATCCCGATCGTAGTTTTGGCAGAGTCTGCAAGCTAGCTTGGGAATAAGTCTGAAGTTCAGCACAGCTTATCATCCACAAACAGATGGTCAGTCTGAGCGAACGATTCAGATCCTTGAAGATATGCTAAGAGCCTGTATGATAGACTTCGAAGGATCGTAGAAAGATCACCTACATCTTGTGGAGTTTTCATACAACAACAACTACCAAGCAAGTATTGAAATGGCACCCTTTGCAGCTCTTTATAGAAGGAAGTGTCGTTCACCATTAAGTTGGGACGACATCGGAGATAGGGAATTCCTTAAACCAGAGATGATCATGGCGAGGTGGACGTAGTTTGCACGATCAGAGAAAGAATGCGCATAGCCCAAGACTGACAGAAGCATTGGGCTGATGCAAAATGCTGACACTTAGAGTTCCAACCGGGAGATCATGTGTTCTTAAAGATCTCTCCAAACTGTGGAGTGATTCGCTTTGGAAAGAGGGGTAATCTCAGTCCGAGATTTATTAGACCATTTGAAATACTCGAATGAGTCGGAGAAGTGGCAATCGTTTGATACTTCTACCCTCATTGGAAGGAGTGCACAACGTATTCCACATATCATAGCTTCAAAGATATGTGAGCGACCCCAGCCACATCCTTGATCACTCTGAGCTCACTGTATAGACAGACTTATCTTATGAGTAGCAACCCATTGAAATCCTGAACAGAAAGGTAAAGTCACTTAGGAACAAGGAAGTAAACTTGATCCGAGTGATGTGGAGAAAAGATTCACCAGGAGAATCAACGTGGGAACGTGAGGACGACATGCATACAAGATACCTTTACTTGTTTGTAAATTAGTCCTTAAATAATTGTAAATTTCGAGGATGAAATTTTTATAAGGAGGGTAGAATGTAACGACTCTGTTTTAATGTACAATTTTTTTTTAAAGTTAATGTACTGAATGGAGTATTTGCAAGCCTGAGTATACTGTAAGTATTATTTTGTTTGAAAAACAACAAGAAAGCACTTGTAGCTCATTGGTAAAGCCTTGCACAGCTGTGACATGCCCCTGTGTTCGAATCCCATCAGCCACATATTATTTTTAATAATTTTTCTTTTAAACTTTTTGGAAGCCCAAAAATTTACACGTGCAATACACGTAAAAATTAAAAGTCATTGAAAACTAACATATGGAAAATGTTATATAAACAGACACCAACACGTGGCACCAATCCAAGGACCTACCCCCATCCATCGACCGGTGAGAATTGAAAATAGGCTGGCGCCGCCGGGCTTGCCTGATGGTAATGCTCCTAAACTTTGCCCAAGTGACTTTTCCCCTACCCTTACTACCCCTCTTATGTTTGTTTTCACTGCAATTATCTAGAGAATTAAAATTCACCATTAAACCAAATTTTAATGCATTTTAATTCTCTTTTTAATTCTTAAAACCCTAATTCTATCCTATAAATACAACCCCACACTCTAGCCCTCTGCATTCTGAAATCCATTATCAAAAATTCTCAAATATTTCCAAGTCAAAGAAGTGTACAAGTGGAGTTAGCCCAAGGTCACTTTCCGGCGACGATTCAAGAAGATTCCGGCGACCCGCGACTCCATGAAGCTCTCAACTTTTTCTTATACCTCCCCTCTATCATTCCAACTCGTAAGTTCCCTCTTTTCTTCTCTCTTCATAATATAAAATGTTCTCTTTTCAAAACTCGTCGGAAGTGGAGTTATTCCGACATCCGATTTTACATTTGTTAAAAAAACCATCTTTCTTAATAAACAATCGTCCAAATAATTATATCTTGTTTAATAATCTTAAAACAAACTTTGAGAACATGTTTCATATTAAAATACCATGCTATATAACTTTTATTTCACTTTTACTTTAAATACCACAAACTTTATATACGACATCTTTTATTTTATTTGCTTGTACTACCTTTAGAAAAATCTAACGAGATAATGACCTACCTCTCACAACACTCATCTTGACATAGCAAGATTTCCTTTTAACAATATTTTTGGGATAAATACAACTTTTACATTAAAATACCATAAACTATTAAAAACTGTATTCTTTAAATTTGTATTATTTACATTCCTTACAATTAAGCCTATACAACCCATTTTGGGGAACCTGATTAGGATGGTGCAGATTATCGCACATTTTCGGGACTAGTGGAGCGAGATGCAAACCTCCTAACGAAGCATTCGATCTCGATGGAATTTTTAATGTAATTTTTAAGAATAACGTGATTTTCTATAAATAAATAAATTTTATTTTTTATAATTATATAAAAATATTATCAAATCATCTATTTTAAATATATAATAAATTCCATGTTTTTCCAAACAAAAGAAAAGAATCACAACTTTCATGAAAATACCATCAAGAATCCATAAAAGTCAAATTTACACAAAAATACCATATATTATTCAAGCTAAGTATTTATTCACTATAATACCTCACTTTTAAAAATTATATCCATGAAAACCTAAATACGATAAATAAATACTTGAGATTTATTTTGAAAATATGCTAAAACTATTTTTCATAAAATCCCCTCAAGTTATATTAATTTACATTAAGGATCTTAGTAAATATAGGTTTAAGCGGGACCAATTCTCTTGAGTCTCAGAGAGCCGGAGAAAGTGGGTGCTTGCCTATTTAAGATAGAAAACTAAAACGAGCTTATCAATGGTAATTGGTTTCGAAAAAGTCACAAATCCTACCGTCCATGTGCAGCAGTTACCGATAACTCCAAAACTTAATTCAGGAATCCAATTCTGTTTAAGTGTCTGACTCAATCTGAGTCTCAGTCTAATCTGAATACAATTCCAACCTACATACAATTCAAATATAACTCCAATACAACATGAATCCATATAAACTGGAACTTGAACATGAATATCAGAATACTATCCAATATTAACATGACTTGATTTGACCGAACCATGGATATATATTGACTTGACTACATGACTATCCGTTTCATCCTTATCCGTTTACATGAACAATTTATACCATGGTCTCGGCAAGTCTTATATCTACAAATCATTAAAATCAATACAAAATACATTACGGGGTTTTTAAAGGGGTAGACTGGTACGGAATGTGTTAAAAGTGTCACGAAAATGGTCACTATAATACATCTAACCTGAACATCCTTTGACGTTGTCCCGTGGATTTTGACGGGGCCTTATACTCCATATATCTTAGTCCACGGAGAAAGTTGGACTTCTCTCGTATACACTGGCATATTCTGTACCAACTTACAAACAACTATTTTAGCATAACAAACATATATTATATAGTTATATTCTCTTTAATTGTCCATTCTATTTTCTCTCTCTCTTTAGGGACTTACCGAGTGATTGTTCGCCGACGACATTCATTTTCTCTTCTTTCTTTGGAATGTTGTTAGGAGGACCTGACTCTCTGGAGATCGACCACAGCCATGACGATTTGGAGCAGTTCATTGAGGACCCAGAGCTCTAGTTCACTTGTATATATTTTTACTTTCAGTTCATGCCATTGTTTAGGCATTACTTTCCAGTATTGTATTTACTTTCCAGTGTATTTGTAAAGAATGATTAATCAATAAAAAGTTGTTGATTTATATCTTCTATCATTTCTTGTGTACATTTATTATATTACTTATTTACGCTTAACGTGTTTAACTCTGAGTAAATATGTCACAGGCCTCGTCGCATCTTCTTACCCGTACACTGGGAAGAGAGGCCTGACAGCGAGCATCCGGAAAAAAAATAAGGGGAAAATAGAAGAGCCCAGATTCTAAATGAATACATTCAAACTTGAAAAGAATCTTTCATATTCTCAAAGAATGAGAGGCAAAGGGATTGATCGAGAAAGATCTCTTCTTATTATTAATTGTTGATAAAAGTAAATTTCTATTAATTGCTTTGGTTACTTCTTTTCCGCTGGTTCAATTCCAACTCGGCCCAAAATTAGCAAGAGGTTTCGAAAAAAACTACTATTTTCTGAATTATATGAAGCTAGTAAGCAAACAAAAAATCCCTAAAGAATACAATTTATAAAATAGAATCATTTGTGAAAAATGTGGAAGGAATGATGATGCTGAAGGTTCTAGACACCATCACTAGATCTCTTAGTCCTCTATCCGTAACCCATTTAGCTCTTGATCAGTCGTCGTCTTCCTTGTACCCCCAACTCATGCCACACAAGATCTACAGGTCTTTCTCTTTCAGACTTTTGGTGCTTTTCGATAGAATCAGGTTTTTCTGTAATATCTGGATTTGATTGATTCTTAATTTCATTAAAGAATGAAGAATTGAATTAAAGTGCTCGCTTTGACCGTTAAGGGGAGGAAACCCGTTCCCTGTCTTTGTTGCTATTGCATTCCATCTCATCGTATCACATTCTGTTTTACGATATTTGAAAATCACAGTCAACACCTTTGCGTAGATCCGGAGTTACGATTCTTCCAGATATGTTTTTTTCATTCCGTTGAAAATCGATTGAAAGAGGAATGAAGGTGTGAAACTTTAAGATTTCCTGTTTTACCCTTTGGCTTGGACTATTCTATGTTACATCAAATTTGGACTATATTGCTATTTTAGAGAATACAGTTTGGTGATGTGGGCAAACATGTAAATTTAGCTATTCTCAAAACTTTTGGATTCTCATTTTTCCCTTATACCATGCATCATTGTTTAATAACTATGAAATTTAATTTCGCAAATTAGTACCACGACCTTTCACCTTTTCTTCATGGTGTAGAAAACATATACCATAAATGTAGCATAGCGTTAATAAATATCACAGATGTTTGGGTTTTAAAATTTTTGCAAATAAATACCGCAATTTTTATGAATTGAAAGCTATAAAAATATATAAAATAAAGGAACATACGATTTTGTCTATTTTTATATCCAGAAAAGTTTTTGGTATTTATTTTTTATGATATTTATCTTTAAAATGCTGAGATCGATATTTGATTAATTTAATCTGATTTTCTAAAAATTCCACGTATGGCGCGCGTGGGGGTTTACCCGTAATAATTTAAAAAGGGGGACAAAAAATGGAAAAGGTATCGAATCGAAGAGGTTTGATGAGATGAGAGACCATGCCGCTATGCATTCAAGGCAAAAAGATATTTCAAAAAGTGGGAGACGGAAAGGGGTTGGAGAAAGTGCTGAAAAGTATGTGGTGATCAAAGCAAAAAGGGTAGAGTATGTGGTGATCAAAGCAAAAAGGGTTAATTGTTTGATCAATTTCATGGTGGTGTGCCATCTGCGATCTTTCCTTTAGCAATGGGTGTCATTTGCAATTCTTGTTTTCTTTAATGGGCTGTTGCTTGGGGTGTGGGGGCGGGGGGGCGAGAGGGGGTGGGGGGTGGGGGGTGGGGTTTATCTAGTTGAAATCTTTAACATAATACAATATATATGAAGAAAATCATTCATGTCTAATTGGGAGGATAGGGTTTTGGAAATCTTTTGACCTACCATGATACATTATGCCAAAACCCTTTTCTTTTTTGACAAAAAAATATTTTATTGAGATCATTGATATGTAATAATGTAAATATTGAAGTTTATGCAATCCTACATATAATACATATAACACGTACCTCTCATAGTTTTTTCAACGAGGGACTTATCACAACCATATCTCAGCAAATACATTGTTCATGGCAAGCACAATATGAAGACGAACTTTCATGATTATGTTCTAGCTACGCAGATCGATCTTTTCTTGATACTAAACCTTTGTAATACAGTTTTAGAGGTATGATTTTAATTAACAGTGCTTTTCATACCAATCCTGTATATTCCACACAGGTTTCTAAGGTGGTGTTTCGCTACAGAAAACGGGGATAAAAGTGTGAGTCCCAGAGTTTTGCTTTTATCGCCCACATTGTAGCCAATCATCAATTGTGCAGTTTATATGGAATCTACCGGGCTGGTAGATAAAATATTTCTTCTTTAATTATACCATCTCTAACCGGCTTTTATGCATATTGTTCAATGTATTCTGAGGTGCTTAGAAATTTATGCTAGAGTAGGCATCTTTTACCCAAAAAGTGTGTCAATTGAAATCAAGAAAGTGAAATTAATATATTCGTTACATGATGTGTTTAACATGTTATTTTTGGAAACGAATGAGAAAAAAAAACACATATTAAAAGTGTAGGTGTAAATACCTTTGTTATTTATAAACGAGCTAACAGAGGTGATCGATTCTGGCTGAGGCTTCCTTCTGCGTCGGTTGTGTCCATTGAGTCCTTTCCTGTTTCTTCGTCTCACCTCATCGAACTTCACCAGAAAGTAAAGTCCATGGCAACATTACATCTTGATGATGATTGTAACTGGGAATTCCCAGATTACGATACGCAGCAGGTGACGTGTCGTCCATGTAAACCCGCCAGACTCCTGAGGGCTACGGAGATGAAGTACGATACATTGGGGACATTTCTCGGAGTCTCATCTCCAAGGTATCATCCGATTTTTGGGGGGCCTCCCATGAGTACATTCCATAGTCGCCTGGAAACCATTCTACAGCTCGCTTCCGAGCCATCCTACAGCTAGGGTTCCTCAGCCTCATCGCTCGTCTCCGAGCAGTCACTGATCTGAGCTTCCTCGGCCTCATCGCTCAACTTCGGGCACTCACCGAGCTAAGCTTCCTCAGCTTCCTGTCCAGCCGAAAGCACGGAGCCCAAACGCCCCCGTAACGACTCCGTGTATCTCACCACGACGAGATCTCCGCCGCTCCACGTCCAGCATTCCACGCTAACGTATCTCGCCCTTAATGGACGTATCTCGCCATGAATAGGCATATCCCGCTATCAACGAGAATGTGACACAGGGGCGTAACAGACGGCGAGAATCTCGCATTGGCTCGCTCCAATGCGACCCCTATATAAACCCCTTCTCCAGACGACTTATGTACGTCGAACTCATTTCCAAGATACTGCTACTCTGTCCAATTACTCCTCGGTATTTTACTTGATCGTAAGGTCTTACGGTGGTTTTCCACCCCGGGACTTCCCTTGCAGGTAGCTCGGTGTCAGCAACAATCATCAACCCATAGAAATCCACACATTCAATTCTCACACCAAATCTCAACCGTTCAGCCCGCTAGCAGCAAAATCAATGGAGTACAATTCTGAGGGAGATCCCAACCTCCATCAGTTGGCGCCGTCTATGGGAATCTAAAAGCTTTTCCACCCAAAAAGTTGATCTTCCACTTTCGACTCAATGGCCAGCGATAATCGCAACGATCCCAGCATGAGCCGCCCCATCCCCTACAATGGAGGCAGAGGCGTCTTTAGGTAAGGGACCAGGTGTAGACGGCTAGTAGAGTTCTTTAGTACAGGGTCCTTGATAACCCACTTTTGGCAGTCGGCTCGCGGTTCTACTCCGCCTCCTAACATCATCGACGCCTTGTCTGCACGGATCGACAGGCTCACGGCGATACTGGACGCGCTCGCTCGTGTTCAAACGGCCGGCCATACCCGCCAAACTGCCGCCCTCACTCCCAGGAACGACGGCGTGCGTGGGACGACGGAAGGACGCCTACAGGCCCTCGACCTCGCTCACGCCCATCTCGATGTCACCGAACACCAGCATGCCAATTCCGGTAGTCACGACCCTCATGCGAGGAATGATTCCAAGACTCATTGGGCACCGGATAGTTCAACACCGAGATCTCAGGAGAAACCAGGCTATCGCTACAATGCTTGCCGCACTCTCTCGTCCCCTGAGGAAACGTCGGTCAGGTCGCCTGATTCCAGAGGTGACCGACGTCCCCATACCCATCGAGACCGCGCACGTGGCTCACCTCGGGACCGACTAGAAAAGGTTCTCCCGAGGACCTGAGGAACATGATAGAGCGAAACCGAAACCGCTCCATTGCGCAAGCCCAAAGCAGAAACAGTAGGCGCTCCAATTACGGAGAATACTCGGGGTACCATCAGTGAATCGAAGCCCTCGAGAAGAAAATTGAAGACATGCGGCACGCTACCTGTTCGGTCGACGGAGTGGTAAAGTACTCCGCAGATTCACTCACGAGGCTCTTCACAGAGCAGTTACTAGACGAGCGGGTATCGTCTCGAAACAAACCACCCAAGGTGGCCCTCTTCGACGGGAAGTCTAACCCGAAGGACCACTTGGATTCGTTTACGGCAGGCATGAGTTCCAAGACAACTCAGACATGGCTCAGTGCCGAGCCTTCCCCACCACCCTCATCCGGGCCGGCCAAGATTGGTTCCGCGGCCTTGCGCCATGCTCGATCTTGAATTTTTATGAATTGGCGACTCAGTTCCTCGGTCACTTCGTCAGTAACCGACGACAGAAAAGGACGATCGACTACCTGTTTACCATCAAGAGTGAGGACAGGGAATCTTTCAAGGGTTACGTCACTCACTTCTACAATGCCCTTATGGAAGTTCCCGAGCACCGCGACAAAATGATTATCACCGCCTTGAGAGCGGGTCTCAAGTGCAAAGAGTAGCTCTGCTATTTCGCAGTAGTGCAGCCCAAGACCATGGCCGAGGTAAAAGTCTGGACCGAGCGGGAAGTCTAACTCGAATCAGAGATAAACGCCAACCTACCCCGCGGCGACCGGACGGACCGAAAGAAACGGGACAGGGAAGAGAAGAAAAAAGCCAACCGTCTGAAACCTTATTCTCCGAGGTTTTAAGAGTACACTCCCCTGAACTTCTCTTAAGCCGAGCTGCTGGAGGAGGCTAAGGGCGAGAGATTTTTCAAACTACCGCCAGTGACTTAGAGACCAGGCAAGCGACTCTGTGGCCCGTACCGCGCCTTCCATCGATCACAGGGGCACCCAACTGAGAACTGCAAAGAACTCCGTGACTACATAGAGAAGCTAATCCGCTCTGATCACCTGGCAAAATACCTCTGAGACAAATGACAGGCAGATCGGGAACAAGGGAACCAATCTCCTCGTAGAGAATTGACGGTTGGGAAGATCATGGCCATCTCTGTAGGCTCGACTCCGAGCAATGAGGACACCCGCTATTTCCAGCCGGTCATGTCCTTAAGTGATCCCCCTACAAGAAGTGCAAGAATTGAGACCTAATCACCTTCATTGATGAGAACCTTCACGGTATATCACTCCTGTACAATGATTCCCTTATGATAGCAGTCCGGGTAAATCGATACGAAGTCCGAAGAATCCTAGTCGACTCAGGGAGCTTGGCGGATATCCTGTTTTACGACTGTTTCCAACGTATGGGATTAAACCCATCCGACATCCCACGTCCTCTCCGGGTTTATAAACCATTCTGTCTTGGCTGAAGGATCAAACACCCCCTCTCAACATTGGGGAAGTAGGAAGAACGCAAAACATATCAGTGAATTTTTTCGTTGCTAGGATCCTTTCATCCTATACCATCCTCTTGGGTCGCCCTACCCTAAATGCCCTCTAGGCTCAGATCTCGACCTATCTGTTAGTTGTATGTATGCCCTAGAGGCCAGTATTGTACAGATGTTGTATATTATATTGGATGCTTGGACATATATAGAGATGACTTTCTTGCTCGATATGATAGTATGCTATCTGGTTACTCTTTATCTTAACATGTACACTAGTCTCTTTATACTGTCTTATAGTTACATGTTGGTAAAGCCCTTAGGATGTGTACTTGACTACCTGGACTATGATGCGGATCATACTAGTGGGGATATGGTAGTCCATAAGTACATCCTTCAAGGTCCCTAGTCGTGGGTGTATCGAGACGGGGCATCGATATACCAGTGTAGACTAGCGTATACGCTTCTCGACCCATGTGATGGGCGATGGATGATCCCATATCCATTGGTGTTTGACATCAGAGATGGTATACGGGTGCTCAGTGGAGACTGAGTACACTGGACGGACTCGCCGAGAACTCCCAGATGGTATTATACCTCACGTCAGATGGCAGTTCTCAGGTGACACTTGTACAGGTTAGTCTGTAGACCCGAGATCGTCATAGAGTCTTGTGTGATTCCCACTGTGCTTTGATCTCCACCTTACCACGTCCATGAGGGCATGCAAAACGGTGGTCTTTGGGCACAGTCCCGAGTCACATGGAGGCAATGAGCGATAGGAGGGGTTTCGTCTCTCCCGGTATTGGGGGTTGATGTTGCGCAGTGCTCGATTGGCCATAACAGGGAAGTCCCTGGCCAGGGCTGATCAGAGATTTGCTGGTAAGTGTTACCAGTAGTTTCTCGACCCGTTACGAGCCTCACATCAGCACGACTTATCGGGTTATTGGGGTCTGACGTTTACCACCCCTAGACTTGATATGCGACATATCAAACGAAGAGACCGGACTGTATGGTAAGTGTTACTGGTCGGATTCGCAGGAGTGTGAGCGGGCTAGCTCGTCGATCTTCTGATCGCTCAATACCCGGGTGGCCGTTACGTTTAGCAGACCGCTTGCGGCTTGTGGGTGCTTGATATGATCATCATCTGCTACCGGCGTATTGACGAGTCTTTAGAGTCCTACACAGAGGTTTCCTGGCTCAAGCAAAACGAAATAGGAGCGCATATGAGATATGTGCAGGACCGAGAATAATGCGTGTATGTGATACCGCATTTCATTCTCGCGATATATGTTTCGAATGGTTATATTCGATATGACCTAGTTATCGAATCATTGATTCGATAAATCGATGCATTGAATACTAGTCGGTTATGTGCGACATGACCGGATCATTGAATCAAGTGTTGATTTAATGATTTAATGTATAATTATATATTTGATATATTACTTTGCATTAACTAGCATTGGTTCACTTTAAACGGATTTTTCTCACTTGATGCACATTGTATATGTGATATGCTTTCGTGCACTTTTTTGTATCATGTTTGATGATACTTGATCATTTAGTTAAGTGTATAGAATTAATCCATGGTTAATTTGATAATTAGGGTTTTGCATATTCATTTATTTATTTATTTGTTTATTTATTTATTTGAAATGAGTTATGATAAGAATGGTGGCTAAGTTTGTTTTATATTGAAGCTTCATGAAGCTTTGACTTTGCTAACCATCCTTATCTTCATGCTTAACCCTAACCCATCCAAGTGACCATGGTTAATTCTCTACACTTAACCCTAGTTTAGTTATGATAAGTATTTGATTTTCTATTTCTTTTTATCATAACTTATCATAACTAGCTCTTTTTCTTCTTCTTCTTCAAGCATGCTACAACAATGGCAACTTGAGATCTAGTGAGATAAATCCAATTCTAAAGTGAACCCACCTCTTATTTCTTCACCCTCTACCTCTTGCCAAGTTGTTTTGGGTGTTTACTTCACAAGTTTGTGAAGTCGGAGCTTGAGCTTGTGCAACCTCGACGTAGATCGTCTTTGACACAAAGCCGACGACCTATTCCGCTTGTTTTCCCGATGAAGCCGATGATCGAGTTGAGGATTCATGATGGACAGCGAGGACATGACCACGTGGAGCTAAGGAGGCGGAAATCCGGATCTACAAAGGTTGTAGCATCTCAACTTTAGTTAAATAGTTAACTAGTTTTCCGTTTCGCCTAAATATCTAGTAAACGATCCGTGTTAGGGTTTCTCGGCTTCCATAATTTTTGAATTTGGCATGTTCGATGCCTTGTAAGACTCCATTAGGATGCCTTGGAACCTTTCACTATCACCTCGCGCTCAAGTTCCTTCTGGAAAATGGGGGGATAGGCCAGGCCAACGGAGACCAGCAAACCACCAGGGTCTGTCTCGCCTCGACGTTCTCCGAGGAGAAAGTGGTTGACATTTTTGAAGATTTTTGCGATCCTCGAGAATCTCTGGATATGCGCGACGACAAAAATGAGACTCGCAGTTCTCCGGTGGAGGCTTTATCAGAGGTCCCTCTCGAGGAAGGAGACGTCAACTGAACTATCCAGATCGGCTCACTCTTGACAGGGGATGCTCGGGACAGCATGATCCAGTTCTTTCGGAGCAACTCTGACGTGTTCTCTTGGACTCCTAAGGACATGCCCAGGATCAACCACAAGGTGATCTCCCACAAGCTCGAGGTCGACTCGAAATCCCAGCCAGTCTGATAAAAGAAAAGAAGTTGCGCGCCAGTAAAACAGAAAGCAATAGAGGAGGAGGTGGACCGACTGCTCGCGGCCGACTTCATCAGAAACCTGGACTACTCGGCTTGGCTAGCAAACATAGTCATAGCCAAGAAGGAAAATAGGAAATGGCGCATGTGCATCGATTTCACCGATCTAAACAAGGCCTGCCCTAAGGACAACTACCCACTCCCTCGGATAGATCAGTTAGTCAACAGCTCGGCCGGTTACGAGCTACTAAGCTTCATGGATGCTATCTCCGGTTATAATCAAATCTAGATGAATCCATTCGATGAAGAACTGACCGCGTTCACCACCAATCGAGGAATCTACTGCTACAGGGTAATTCCCTTTGGCTTCAAAAATGCGGGGGTAACATACCAGCGGTTGGTCAACAAGCTGTTCAAACCATAAATTGAGAGAAATATGAAAGATTACGTCGACGACATGCTCGTGAAATCCATCCTGTCAGCCAAACACATCACAGACCTCAGCAAAACATTCAATATCCCGTGAAAGTACAAAATGAAACTAAATCCAGCCAATTATGCGTTCGGCGTCACGGGCGGGAAATTCCTTGGATTCATGGTCATCCATCGGGGAATCAAAGCAAACCTGGAGAAAATTAGAACCATCATTGACATGGAAATGCCCAAGAGTAATGTTGATATCATGCGGCTTACGGGCAGGGTGGTCGGTTTGACTCGCTTCATGTCCAGATCCGGAGAAAAGTGCATGCCTTTCTTCAAAGCCTTAAGGAAGATCCCCGGGTTCGAGTGGTCTAAGGAGTGCCAAGTCACTTTTGATCAGCTCTAGGCATATTTGGTGACCCCCTACTTCTTACTAGACCTGCTGAGGAGGACGAACTGTTGCTGTATCTGACCGTCTCCGACCAGGCTGATGGCTCCGTACTCATCAGAGAATCCGAAGGAATACAAAGACCAGTCTACTACGTCAGCCACATCTTCAAGGACGCAGAGAATAGAGACCCGGCCATAGAAAAAATAGTCCTGGCGCTCTTCGTCACCTCCAGGAAGCTCCGACACAATTTCCAGGCTTACACGATCATTGTTCTCACCGAACGACCCTTAGGGAATATCCTCGGTTCTCCCGAATCATCGGGCCATTTAGAGAAATGGAGATGGGAGTTATACCAATTCGACATCCGGTACCGACCAAGGCAAGCTATCAAAGCACAGGCCCTAACCGATTTCGTGGTCGAATGCACCATTCCTAATAAGGAAGTGCCGGCTTGAGGCCCTGACCCATGACCCTCAGTCGAGGAGATGCTCGGCCCGATTCCGGATTGGGTACTCTATGTAGACGGCTCCTCCACAGAGGAAGGGAGTAGGGTTGGGTTTGTCATCCGTGGTCCCAATGAAGCAGAGATGGAGTACTCTCTGAGGCTTGGCTTCAAGGCGTCGAACAATGCCGCAGAATACGAATCCTTGTTGGCTGGGCTACAAATCTCCTCCGGGGTAGGGCTAAGGACAATCAGGATTCATAGCGACTTCGTGTTGGTCGTCAGTTAGGTGATCGGACGTTTTGAAGTCCGGGAGCCCCTGTTGATGAAATACCTAGCGGAGGTAAAAAGACATCGAAGAAATTTTGACGAGGTCCAAGTAGAACAGATTACCAGGAGCATGAACACCGAGGCCGACGCGCTAAGCAAATTCGCCTCTTCTTATTCGGCCAATCACCAGAGAAACATCCTCTTCGATGTCTTACCACGACCCAGCATCGAAGATAGAGAGGTGGTACACCAGATCTACACTACTCAAAAGGATATCCCAGATTGGAGAAAACCCATAGTGGAGTTCCTCAAGGACGGAGTACTCTCCGAAGACCGGATTAAGGCACGCCGGTTCCGCATAAAAGCTCTCCACTTCGTGTGGAGCAAAGAAAACCTGTACAAAAAGTCATACACCCAACCCCTACTCCGATGCGTCGATCCTGACGAAGCAGATTACGTTCTCCGAGAGATACATGAATGAGTCAGAAGAGTACATCAAGAGGCCCGCAGTCTAGTTCAAAAGGCACTATTGCAGGGGTATTACTGGCCTACTATACACCAAGACGCAGAAAAACTGGTCAGAAGGTGCAAGAACTGCCAACTCTTTTGCAGTATTCCTCGGCTACCCAATACCGAGTTGACGCCACTAAGTTCCCGTTGGCCATTCGCGCAGTAGGGGATGGATATGGTCGTCCAACTCCCCACCAGCATAGGTGGACACATATACATTCTTGTCGCCATAAACAACTTTACGAAGTGGGTAGAAACCGTGCCGATCAGGAAACCGGATGCCACCTCTACGGTGAAGTTCCTGCAGAATAATATAATCTCTCGATTTGAAATCCCGAGGTGCATCGTCATCGACCACGAAACCAACTTTGAAAATGACAAAGTCAGAGAATTCTGCAGCGACTATCATATATTGATAAAGTTCTCCGCGGTCGCGCATCCCCAATGCAATGGGCAAGCCGAGGTAGCAAACCAAGGTGTCATCCGGGGCCTTAGAGCCCACCTGGAAGGAAGACAGGGCGGCTGGGTCGAGGAACTGCCATGGGTGTTATGGGCATTGCAAACATCGAGAAAAACACCCATAAGAGAAACCCCATTTAGCCTCTGTTACAGCACCGAGGCAATGGTCCCTGCAGAAATCAGCCTTCCAAGCTATCGAGTCGAGCACTTCGACGATGAGGCAATGTCTTAGCACTTCGAAACAACCTAGACATCTTATTGGAAAAGAGAGACTGGGCACAAATTGTAAGTGCACGGCGGCGCCCCGGCCGTCAATCCGACGGCCAAATGCGGAAACGGTGATAAACTTTAATTTTGCGAACTTAGCAAACCGGCACCACCGCGCACTAAACCCCGGATCGGGCCATTAAACTAGTTCTAGCTAACTACAAGATGGGAAGAGATATACCGAGTGATCCGAGTCCTCCGGTCTTCTCGTCATCGTCCCGATCTCCCGCGGAAACTCCGGTCGTCGCCTCCTTGCCGGAAGGGCACCACATCGTCTGTATCTTTTACGGGCTCCCACCTCAATGCCGAGGCAACTCGGGCACGAAGCTGGCAAGTCGACGTGCCCAAGATATGCTGTAGAATGTAGTGTAGATCATGCTAGTCTCATTTGGGGTTTGTAGTTGCCTTGATGGAGGAATGGAATTTTCAAGTGGAGCTAGAATGTGTGTAGTATGGAAAAATGAGATGAACAAATTTTTCCTTCATCCAAAATGAAATGATCCCCTCTCATTTTTCCTCTCCTCATAAAATTGTGGCCGGCCTCCATCAAATGTGAGAATGGTGGAGGGATAAATCAAGCATGAAGGGAGGTGATGGTAGGAGAAGACAAGAGGTGACCACAAACAAAACATTATCATTACAAACTTACATCAAACCCATACCCTTTCTAATCTCATTTAATGCAAGTGATGGAGGGAATCAAAGATGCTATCATAAGCTCTCATCTCACAAATAAACCCTCCACAAAATGTTATTTGCAAACTTGCAAATAACACCCTCCATCGGAAAAGTCCGGCCGGGAAAGAACAAACGAAAACCGGCCGGAACGGAATGCAAACTGGCAACTCCAGAAAACTGGTCCCGTAATAAATTACAGGAAAACCCCGATACTGTGCATACACACCCGCATCTGTATTCCGTCTGGATACAAATGCAAAAAGACAAAATCTACACTGTACTAAACTAGGATCCGGCTTAAACCAAAGCCGGCCAGTAAAATCCGTCCGATCCTGATCCATGCAATACCGCACGTATCTGATCGAACCCTGCCATATATCTATACGGCCTCTAGTCCAAACCGTCCGATCCTGACCCGTGCAATACCGCACGTATCTGATCGGACCCTGCCATATCTCCATACGGCCTCTACATCGTTTCGCCCGAAAGCTTGAGTAACTGAAAGTGTGGTGGACTCTAAAGACTCGTCAATACTATGGCTGTGGATTTAACCACTAGCACGTCAGAGGTATAAGCCAATACGTAACGGGCCACCAACTATTGACTAAAAGGGACGTCGATGAGCGAACTCATCCTGACACCCTACTGAGCCTGTCAGTGACAATATCCGTACAGTCCGGTCCGTTCGTCTATGAGCATCGCATGGCGGGCCTAGGGGTGGGTAAAAGTCAGACCCCCAAAAGCGGTACAAGTCGTATCGGAGTGTAGCCCAGAACACCCTGAGATACTACTGGAATACCTACCAGTAAATCTCCTGCCTTGGCCAAGGACTTCATGTAATGGCTCTCCTAGACACAGCGCGACCTCACCCCCAATACCGGGAGAGACGAACCCCCGAAGATCCGCTCACTGCCTCCATGTGGCTCGGGACTGTACCCAACTAAAACCTGTTTGCACGACTCCTTTGAGCCGTGGTAGGGTAGTAATCAAAGCACAGTGGGAACTCACACGAGACAAATGACGATCCCCAGGTCGATGAACTAACCTGTACACATGTCACCTGGGAACTGCTATCTGACGTCAGGTATAAGACCAACTAGCATGTTCTCGGCGAGTCCTGTCCGGTGTACTCATAACCCAATGAGCACCTGTATACATCTTAGGTGATCCAACTGACACCAGTGGCTTGTGAGACCGGCCACCGCCCCTCGTCGGGGTCTCGACTGTATACACTAGTCTACTCTGGAGAATCGATGCCCTGTCTCGAAACTCCCACGACTAGGGACCATTTAAGGATGTGCTTATAGACTACCAGCTCCCACGTATATGATCGCCCTCATACTGCTGGCAGCCAAGCAAGAATCCTAGGGGCTCTATCAACGTGCAATAGTGACCTGTCAGGTCACCTAAAGCAGTACACGATGATAAAGGTAAACCAGATAGCATACTATCATCTCGAGTAAGACTGTCGTCCCGGGATAGGTCCTCCCTCAATCATTGCAATCACGTGCCTGTGATCCAATAATTGACTCTGAGGGCACTATCTCCAACAATCTCCCACTTGCACTCAAGGCTAATTATTGCGATGTCGCATACTCACAGCCCGTGTGATACCGAACACCCAACTCCTCTACTAGTCAGTCTCACAAATCCCGTTTGTGAAACTATTGCGGTCGAGGAATAGCTTCAGTGAGTGGATCCGCCTAGATGTTTCTTTCTATGTCCCTCTATATCTCAAGTTCGCGGAGAAAGCCATCTCCCGAAATGAGCAATACCTATCTTAGAGTGTCTGGATGTCTGATGGGACCGAGCTCATAAATGAACTCCAAATCCAAACTTCTTAGACTGTATCGTCAACTGAACTTAATCAGTATCCTGCGCCATGCCACCCTCAGTATTGCCTTGGACCACCTGTCCAAAATACTGCCCCTCGTCAGAAGGAAAACTACAACTCTGACGATCACCCTGTCGTCCATGTCACCTTGGAAGCCTGGAGTGATAACCGTCTCCTAAAGGAGGCAGCCGTTATCATATCCCTAGAACATTCACTTATGTTCTAAAACTGCTTCCGACTGTTTCTCCAGGATTGGGTCAATATCAACTTATTGCATCTAGTGCAAGAACAACATCTGGTGCGGTACTTGACATCTCATGATTGACTCAATTGCCTAAGCAAGTGATCTGCCAATCATGCACATCCCTCTCTACTTTAGTCTATAAGACACCTTTAGAGAGGGTGACTCCATCACCTGCAGGTACACTACCGTGCCAGGAGTCGTCCATTCTAAATACTCTTAGAATGCTGTCTAAGTACCCAGATTGGGAAACCACCCAAATCTAGATCTAAAATCATAGATCTAGTAACCAGTATGTCTGATATAATATCCAAGTCCTTTGTGGAGAAACCACTGTGTGACGACCAAAGTATAACCGATCGTAGTATAGGAATGTCACTTCCTACTTTGTGTATGTCATCCAAAACCCGGATATCACACCCTACTACCTTCTCAACAGATCCATCCCCTATTCTGATGACGTTAAACCCATGATTGTCATATCAGAAATAGATGATCTATCTCCGCTACATCTGCTTTAGTCTATAAATAGACATAAGCCTGATGTCCACCAATGCTTCCGCTGCTCCCACTGACTACGACAACCCTCTGGCTGAGTCATATAGACGTGCACTTCTAAAGCTAGTTTAGAACGACGCTATACTCATCCTCCTGCCGGGTCTCGCAGCCTGGAACAACAACAATGGCAAGTGTGGGTAAACAAGAACTTCCTTGTCACCGTCCTTGAGGCTACCGGAGTACCTCTCGGGTGCCTGAAGTTACCCACCTTATCTGCGGAGTGGCCAATGGAATGTCAAATCAGATTGAATCTTTAGGTTCCTTATCAAATCTTCAGTAATCGTTTGCGGTTCTGGAATCACTTCCAGTTCTACCATACTCCCACTACTGTTTTTGAAAAAATCCATTTTTAATAAAACTGTGGCGAGTCTAGAACAATATTTCTATTGATCTGCCAGATGATAGAAAGTCAACCCTCGTCATAGTCTGGGTCAACCCATAAACAGCCATTACAGAAACGTGCCTTGAGTTATCCAGAGTCTGGTTTTAATCATAAGCCGGACAACTCCCCGTACCTTAACAATGTTAAGATATGAACTGTACTATATCTAATATAGAACCAGAGGCACTAATTTAATTGAACCAGATTCAAATCATGCAGCTGTCTCCAGTGCATGTCAACAAAATGGAGAGAGGCCGATCAGCGTTACTCAACTTAGGAATGCTTCCAATTATGAGTAACCTGAAAGAGAAGCAATTTCTTTTTATCATTACTATCAACTGAATACCATACATAAGTATCTACATCTTCGATCACCTTGAAGAATCCCGATACTTGCTACACCTGGTTCTCTACTCTATTCAAATACCTATAACTCCTCAAAACTTAGACCCTGTGTTTTTACGAAACACATGTCTAAGAACTAGAGAAGTTAAAAGTAAACAGAACATAGTATGAGGACCAACCCCTCTGTCCTAATGGACACTGGACAACATACAATACTCTGTATAAGTCCGCCGAGTCTAACAACTCTTTCACTGTGTGTCGTAGGTTGAAAACTGTACTTATGGTTAAGAAGAATTACACCGCTGTTTAATGCTCCTTACCTAACCATCCACTGATATAGGTAAATGTCATCGACATAATATCAAAAGGTATATCTCACTCTATGAAATTAGACGTACAGATATATCAATTTGAAATTGGTGCACAACAGCGGATATTCAAAACCAAATATTTGCCGACCGGCAAACAGCCCAGGTGATCTCCTCAATTATCACCGATTACAACGAATCCCGATATAATGAGGATGATCACCCAATTCCCAATAACTTACTCCCACTCATCATCTGTAAAACTATACAGATGTGAGAATCAAACCTGGTAAATACATACCCTGGAGCAAGTGTCTGATCGGGAAATCAGTTTTCCTTTAACAGTACACAGTTGAACTGAAACATTAAAATGTTTCGATGGGGTATCCTGGTATTCCTACTAATGCCTTTACCATTATCCAGATTCACAACTATAACCGTATAATTCTTTGCCACCTCTCCAAATCCCTTTATATGTCTTTAGTCATTACCTTCTGCACACCCCTTAGGCCAAATGGTTTTCTTCCTTCCCTACCGTTCGGCACCAGCCTATGGTTTGGAAGAAGACTATCCAATAAGCATAATGGGTGTACTGTCCTAGTCCTAGGAGCACTTGCAATGCGAGAGAAGGTGAAGATAAAAGACAACCGAATAAACCTTATTCCTATTTCTCCTGGACCAGAATCCATCCCCGAACTGGAACAAGTTCCTTTCGAGTTCGTATATAACCATACGATGGAGTATCCAATAAACTGTGGATCTTCGTAGTGATACGGAGTGTCCTGGAGAAATACAAAGGTGATTTAGGATTGGCGAAGAAATACTTGGTTTGGTCGTGAATATCAGTTGCAATTTACTTTGCCCTCTTACTAATCCCTTGCTTTGTCTTAATCTTAATACCTTCTGCACACCATTTAGGCTAATTGGTTTTCTTCATTCCCTACCGGTCGGCACCAGCCTAAGGTTTGGAAGAAGACTATCCAATTTGCGCAATAGGTGTACTATCTCCTAAACCAAGGAGTACTCACAACTTGAGAGAAGGTGAAAGGGAAAAGACAACTGAATAATCCTATCCGTTTTCTCCAGAACCGGAAACCATCCTCGAATTCCTTCGAGTTCGTATCTAACCATACGATGGTTTTGTCCAATGGAAGTGGACGTTCGCAGTAATACGGGGTGTCCTGGAGAAAAGGGTAAAAGTAGGAGTGGCAATGAGGTCTGCAACTCTGATAATCCAAAAGCCAGTGTTAAGAAGGTTCGGTCAACTTGGTCACTGAGTCATAGTCTAGGGTCGGGTCAATGGTTGCTGCCAGAGAGAGAGAAAAGAAACACTCAGCGTGCACTCTAACCTAGATCAGAATGGTTACCAATTTATCTAATCAGGAAACCTCCCACTGTACCTCAAATTCTCCTCCAAACCTAAAAGAAGAATTAGTCGGGAATACTCGAGGAGTAAACTAACTCATCAGTGGGAATCGGGATTCAACTATCATCGCATGATAACGTGACGGAATCCGCTCACGGTATCACACTCCAGAAGGTATGCGCATATCTGGCAAGTTTCAGTTCTTTTGAAACTCCCGATATGATTTTTACCCCATGCTCTTATGACCTTGACTTTGGCCAACAAATCATAAGTCACATGTCAAGTTCTACCCGTCATTCTCCAGGTTGATTTGAATCCACCCGTACATACCCTTGACTTTGGCCAACAAGGCAGTACGACTGTTCCAAACCAACGCATCTATCTATACTGCATATGAATAACCAACAGCTACCAAACACTGTGCCTTGACTTTGGCCAACAAACACAGCTTGAATACTATTGACTACCCATATGAAACGACGGAGGGCTACGAATGGTTTCTGGCGAAAACCTTTAACGTAATGAACTTGATATCGTTGAAGGAACGGATAACTTTTTAGAAAATATAGTGACGAAAACCTTTACTAAAGAGGTCACTCCCGGTGAAGGGATCTCCGCTCTTTCCCCGTAGAATGAGGTGCAGGATATTGCAAATGAATACCATGATGCAAAGCAAAAGTAATCGGCTATAGTGAAGTTAATGCCCTGACGCAAACTTCTGTCCAAGGGGTCACTCCCGGTGAAGGGATCTCGGCCCTTGCCTCGTCGACTGAGGAGCAGGATATTCTAAATGAATACCACGATGCAAAACAAAAGTGAACGTCCTTGCAATAACAGCTTTTTGAAAAGTGTTCCAACAACATCAGATTAGGTTTGTTTTTAACTTGCATTGATCCGAATCAATGCAGTCCCATCAATTGATCACACCACAAAGAACGAAAATATACTGATGTACGTATATGCCATCCGCATTCGCCACTGGGTCCCGTCATTACCCGTTAGGTTAGCTAACTAACGACAGAGCGGGGACTGGACTAGCGCGGATGTAAAACATATACAACATCTACTAATATATATACCAATATATAATATTCGCTCAAGGCGTGATAAAAATGCAACATCACAGAAATGTACAGCATCACAGAACAATACAGATATCTGGGATCCCCGGGTTTCACAGAGCCACTACTGAAACCCGACGTCCCCCTGGTCGTGTGGATAGCCTGTGCAATGAAATCCTAGACCCCTACGGGCGCGGCAAGTTACCCGCCAAAACCTGAAGCGAGGCAGCCCCCTTCAGCGCCGTGAATGGACCACCCAGCACTTCACGGAATCCGGTAACTTGGGCACCCCTCCTGGGTCAACCTGTACCCCCTACGAGTGCGGCGAATAGCCCGCCAATTCTAGAGCGAAGTCCCCTCCGTCCCAATGCCATGAGATGCGGGCTTGTTGCCCTCCAGAACCCGGCTATCCGTGCACCCCTCCGCGGGGTAACCCTAGTACAGAAAGTAAAATATACATGCAACGGGTATATCGACCGCAACCAGGTCGTGCCCCAAAAGAATAATACAAACAGGCAGTGACGGCAGTCCACATGTCGGACGCTCGCCCCGCAATATCAAATGTACATAATTCAACAAAAACAGTACTAGCATTGCATCCAGGCTATCCCCCACGACCGATCCGCAACATCACAGCAAAAACACAGAACATCAACGTGAAAGTCACGTTCGCAAATCCGTCTAACCGGGCTATAGCAGTTAGACTGGATTTACCGATCGAGTGACATTCACGGTCGCAGATATAATGTAAATACTGTGAAATAATGTGTTTAAAATATCCGATCGATCAAATTTTAACAAGTGGACCCCCAAGCAATACTGTAGCAGATCAAGAAATTCTGGGCCCAATGTTATTATTCCAAAACCCCTAAAATCAGCCCAGAAGCCCACTGGAAAATTTCAACCCATTGATCCCTTAAACCTGCGGCGGAACCGCAGCAACAAGGGGGGTTTTGCCACGGTTCCGCGCTTTACCTGAGAGATCAATGTCTCGAATTTTCCCAGATCTCTTAGAACTTCTTGTACATCAGTTTTCTACAACCTGAAAAATTTTTAGAGCCAGAAAAAATTCGACAGAAAACTGATGTGAGGAAAATGTGGTTTTTTTTGGAATTTTGGTCGATCGGAAATGCAAACACATCAAATAAAGCTAGACGAAGTTAATGGCGAGGCTCTGATACCACTGTAAGTGCACGGCGGCGCCCCGGCCGTCAATCCGACGGCCAAATGCGGAAACGGTGATAAACTATAATTTTGCGAACTTAGCAAACCGGCACCACCGCGCACTGAACCCCGGATCGGGCCATTAAACTAGTTCTAGCTAACTACAAGATGGGAAGAGATATACCGAGTGATCCGAGTCCTCCGGTCTTCTCGTCATCGTCCCGATCTCCCGCGGAAACTCCGGTCGTCGCCTCCTTGCCGGAAGGGCACCACATCGTCTGTATCTTTTACGGGCTCCCACCTCAATGCCGAGGCAACTCGGGCACGAAGCTGGCAAGTCGACGTGCCCAAGATGTGCTGTAGAATGTAGTGTAGATCATGCTAGTCTCATTTGGGGTTTGTAGTTGCCTTGATGGAGGAATGGAATTTTCAAGTGGAGCTAGAATGTGTGTAGTATGGAAAAATGAGATGAACAAATTTTTCCTTCATCCAAAATGAAATGATCCCCTCTCATTTTTCCTCTCCTCATAAAATTGTGGCCGGCCTCCATCAAATGTGAGAATGGTGGAGGGATAAATCAAGCATGAAGGGAGGTGATGGTAGGAGAAGACAAGAGGTGACCACAAACAAAACATTATCATTACAAACTTACATCAAACCCATACCCTTTCTAATCTCATTTAATGCAAGTGATGGAGGGAATCAAAGATGCTATCATAAGCTCTCATCTCACAAATAAACCCTCCATAAAATGTTATTTGCAAACTTGCAAATAACACCCTCCATCGGAAAAGTCCGGCCGGGAAAGAACAAACGAAAACCGGCCGGAACGGAATGCAAACTGGCAACTCCAGAAAACTGGTCACGTAATAAATTACAGGAAAACCCCGATACTGTGCATACACACCCGCATCTGTATTCCGTCCGGATACAAATGCAAAAAGACAAAATCTACACTGTACTAAACTAGGATCCGGCTTAAACCAAAGCCGGCCAGTAAAATCCGTCCGATCCTGATCCGTGCAATACCGCACGTATCTGATCGAACCCTGCCATATATCTATACAGCCTCTAGTCCAAACCGTCCGATCCTGACCCGTGCAATACCGCACGTATCTGATCGGACCCTGCCATATCTCCATACGGCCTCTACAGCGTTTCGCCCGAAAGCTTGAGTAACTGAAAGTGTGGTGGACTCTAAAGACTCGTCAATACTATGGCTGTGGATTTAACCACTAGCACGTCAGAGGTATAAGCCAATACGTAACGGGCCACCAGCTATTGACTAAAAGGGACGTTGATGAGCGAACTCATCCTGACATCCTACTGAGCCTGTCAGTGACAATATCCGTACAGTCCGATCCGTTCGTCTATGAGCATCGCATGGCGGGCCTAGGGGATGGGTAAAAGTCAGACCCCCAAAAGCGGTACAAGTCGTGTCGGAGTGTAGCCCAGAACACCCTGAGATACTACTGGAATACCTACCAGTAAATCTCCTGCCTTGGTCAAGGACTTCGTGTAATGGCTCTCCTAGACACAGCGCGACCTCACCCCCAATACCGGGAGAGACGAACCCCCGAAGATCCGCTCACTGCCTCCATGTGGCTCGGGACTGTACCCAACTAAAACCTGTTTGCACGACTCCTTTGAGCCGTGGTAGGGTAGTAATCAAAGCACAGTGGGAACTCACACGAGACAAATGACGATCCCCAGGTCGATGAACTAACCTGTACTCATGTCACCAGGGAACTGCTATCTGACGTCAGGTATAAGACCAACTAGCATGTTCCCGGCGAGTCCTGTCCGGTGTACTCATAACCCAATGAGCACCTGTATACATCTTAGGTGATCCAACTGACACCAGTGGCTTGTGAGACCGGCCACCGCCCCTCGTCGGGGTCTCGACTGTATACACTAGTCTACTCTGGAGAATCGATGCCCTGTCTCGAAACTCCCACGACTAGGGACCATTTAAGGATGTGCTTATAGACTACCAGCTCCCACGTATATGATCGCCCTCATACTGCTGGCAGCCAAGCAAGAATCCTAGGGGCTCTATCAACGTGCAATAGTGACCTGTCAGGTCACCTAAAGCAGTACACGATGATAAAGGTAAACCAGATAGCATACTATCATCTCGAGTAAGACTGTCGTCCCGGGATAGGTCCTCCCTCAATCATTGCAATCACGTGCCTGTGATCCAATAATTGACTCTGAGGGCACTATCTCCAACACAAATAAGGATGGCCGCATATCAGCAACAGACCGTCCGATATTACAATGCCCGAATTAAATATCGAGCTTTCAAGGAAGGAGACCTAGTCCTGCGTCGAAACGAGTTCGAAGACCAAGGAAAGCTGCACAAGTTCTCCTCGAAGTGAGACGGTCCCTTCCTCGTGACTGAGATACTGCTCGGCGGAGCCTACCGCCTCCAGGATTCCTGGGGCCGTGACTTTCCACGGCCGTATAACACCGAAAAACTTAAATTGTACAGATGAACTTGTACTCTTTCGAATAATGAGATTACTCTTTTTATGTCAACTAAAGTTATTTTAGTTTCTACGCAAAGCCTTCACCACAAGATCGTCGAGTAGCTTTCTGTTCGGCCCATCTGCAGCGGGCATCTTCCTACCTGGCTACGCTGTGGATCCAAAGCCCTCACCACAAGGCTACCGAGTAGCTTCTTGCTCGGCTTATCCGCAGCAAGCAACTTCCTGCTCGACTACACTGTGGATCCAAAGCCCTCACCAGGAAGCGGCCGAGTAGCTTCCTGCTCGGCCCATCCGTAGCGAGCAGCTTCCTGCCCCTGCTACGTTGTGGATCGAAAGCCCTCACCACAAGGCGGCCGAGTAGCTTCCTGCTCGGCCCATCGGCACCAGGTAGCTTCCTGCCCGGCTACGCTATGGGTCCAAAGCCCTCACTACAAGACGAACGAGTAGCTTCCTATTTGGCCCATCTACAACGGGCGGCTTCCTGCCCGGCTGCGCTATGGACCCGAACCCCAGCCACACTCAAATCCGAGGGATACTGATCTATTTGTACTTGGAGTTAATATTTAGTGTTCGCTTGTCCCACATCACCTTGACTCCAAGGGGAGGAAGAACTCCGATCTATTTTAATATTAAGTGTTCTCTTGTCCCAAATCACCTCGACTCCGTGGGAGGAGAGACACCGATCTATTTTAATATTTGGTGTTCACTTGTCCTACGTCACCTCGACTCCGGGGAGAGGAGGGACACCAATCTAATTGTGCTCGGAATTAATATTTGGTGTTCGCTTATCCCACGTCACCTCGACTCCGGGGGAGAAGGGACACCGATCTATTTATACTTGTGTTCATATTTGGTGTTCTTTTGCCCTACGCCACCTCGACTCTGGGGAGAGGAGGGACACCGATCTACCCACACTTGTAAATAAATAGGAACGGGAGTATTACAGTAGGGCACGTCAAAGACAAGATAAAAATACTTTATTGATATTTTAAATCATATACAAGAAATTATAAGCTTCTCAGCTTTATAAAATGCCCGAAAGCTACAGAAATAAAAATAAAAAAAGGAAAAATAGAGAACGAGGCAGACAGCACCTTCAAACCGCGTTCGCGGCCATGACCTGCCCGTTGTCCCTTTGTTCAGTGCCTCTACCAGGAGCTTCGATTATGACCGCAAGCTCGACGCTTCCGTCTGAGGCATCGCCTCCTCCCACCGGCTCGGCGCTGCCACCTTGTGGCACTTCCTCAGTAAGAGGATACCTTGCATGAAGCTCCTGGTCGTTGAACCCAGGCATAGCTTCCTTGACAGCGTCAAGGGTGTTGTGCCACCCGACGGCCATAGAGTCGGCAAAGTCAACATAGAATTGGTCGGAAGCCTTGTACTCCTCCACGGCTTTTTCCACCCTGCCCTCGGCATGCTTCGCCATTTCTTAGACCGCCTGGGCATCTTCTTGAACGAGTCCCTCTGCCTCTTCATGGCGTTATAGAGCCTGTTGACCTCCTTTATCTTGGCTAGAATAGCCCGGTTGGATTCGGTCAGAAGCCGGTGAGACTCTTTCAAATTTGCGACTGTCAGGCCTTCCGCGACCAACCTCAAGTCTAGGGAGGCTGCATTGTCCTCTGCCTCTTTCAGCTTGGCAAGGAGCTCTTTCTCATGCGAGGAAGACTCTCCGGCCTTTTTTTTTATCACCGGAACCACCTCCTCGACCTCCATAGAGGCAAGAAGGGCGCAATGCAGGAGGACCAGCGGAGAAACACGAACCAATTATAGAAGCTAAACAGAGAAAAAAACACTTGGGATTTTTTGGAGAATTACTAACCTGAACGGCCTCCTGAGCTATCGCCGCCACTTGGGCTTTCATGGTGCCCCAGGGAATCTTGGCCCTCGCCTCCTTCTCCATGTCCGCCAGTAAGCTGTCGGTCACAGAGAGCCTCGAAGGCACCTCAATGCAGAAGTCGCCCTCCTGCACCTGTATCCCGACCAAGGGTGGTCGGGAAATCGCTCTTTTCTGCCTCTTGAGTAGAGACTCGGCAAAGGACGACACTTCTGTTCTGGCCCAGGACGCTGGATCCTGGGCATGCTTTTGCTCTCTGCTAAGGCGTTCCTTTGGGATAGGAAAGGCTACGGGGACCTTGGCGGAAGGGGCTTGCCGGGGGACCATGCTCGGTGCAGGTCTAGACGAGCTATCGCCGCCGCCCTTCCTCCCCTGCGCCTTGGCAGCCATGATCTTCGAACGATCTATTGGCTCTACAAAAGAAAATGGAAGAAAAAGGTCAACGACAGGAACGACAATGTCAAGTCAAGCCTAAATTAATCGGCAAAATCATAATTTACCCCCAAAGCGTGCGGGTCTGAGTCCTGCCCAGCTCAAAGCTTGCTCGGAAAGTAGGAGATCAGCCCGTTGGATAGGCTCCCATTGCGACACTACCCCGGCCTCTAGGTCGTTAGACTGCCTGACCCATGAGCAATCCACCTTATGCCATTTGGTGGGCACCGGCCAATCCTTCCCTTCCGGAGGACCGACAAAAACAAACTTCTCCTTCCACTCATGGATGGAAGAAGAGACGACCACTATCTCTGACCCGGCCGTCCTACCCTTATATTTTTTAAAGGAGAGATACACCCAGCTCGGTTCGTCCTTGCCCATACCGGGATGATTTTTGTAACAAAGAAAGGAAAGAAGAAGATTCAAGTTGAAAGGGATTCAATCAATCTTCAACCAGACCAGAAACCCGAGGAGGATTCTCCATGAGTTCGGTGCTAGCTAGCCCGGGGTAAGATGGAAGCAATGAAGTACAACATAAATCTCAGATGAGAAGGGCAGATGCATCCTTGCTCAGAATGCTTCCAGGTACAGGGCAATCTCATTTCCCTGTACCTGGTCTGCCCGCTCTCCCTCCTTGGCTACACGAAGTGAATAGCCGGGGGGATGTGGAAGTGAGCCCGGATATCGGAAAGCTCGTCCGGGCGATTCAACATCGAGGGCGCATTGTGAGTATTTTCGATGCACACCTTGGGGGCCTCTTCGCCACCCGATGACGAAGTATAAGGGCATCGCTACCCTTTGGCGAGCCCGATGCAGAGGAAGAAGACGAAGAGGAAGAGGAAGAAAAACTTCCTCAGCTATCGGAAGATGAGGAGGAAGAAGAAGACCCACTGGACTCGGCTTCAGAAGTTGAAGCCTTGTCGCCCGACTCAACCTTAACTACATTAATGGAAACTTCGGAAGAAGGCATCTAACCTGATTCAAAGAAAAATTGGCCAAAAAAGGTTTTTTGGCTGAGGGTCCGACATAAGCGATTGTGTGCCGGGCAATCTTCATATGGCAGGAGACAACTAACGCAAAACGTCTGCCAAGGAATAGCCTCCCTTATTTATACACTTGGCATAAACCATCCAACGTCCAAAATCCATTCCCGCCACAACGAAGCATCGCACTCGACGACTACGAGGACTCCACATGGCAACCAATCATTGGATGCTTCGTCCCTCACGTGGATCCAACCAACAGATACGACGCCTCATGGTCCACCACTCCATTGCGGCCACGTGGGTCGAAGATCAGCAGCCTGAATAAGAAATGCGACGTCCTATTTATGGCGCCACCGTTTCACCGATCCGCTGACGTCATCGAGGATACACGCAGAAATTAAGGTGCTTCGTGAACAGCCACGTGGACCCAGGAATCGAAGAGGCACAACCGCCAAGCACCACGTCGTTCCTAAACAACCCTTTATAAAGAATCATCAGCTCCAAGCTGAACATTGAAGACCGAGTATACCACTTTCGACTCGACCCATGAATAGGTAGGAATGAGAGTGGGGGCTAATGATGATGATCGTAAGTGGGAATTTCCCAGATTACAACACATAGCAGGTGACCTGTCATCCATGTAAGCCCGCCAGATTCCTGGAGGTTACGGAGATGGAGTAAGTATGATGCATTGGGGACATTCCTCGGTGCCTTATCTTCAAGGTATCATCTGACCTTTGGAGGGCCTCTTATGAGTACATTCTCTAGTCGCATGGAAACCAGCCAACAGCTTACCTCTGAGCCATCCTACAGCCAGGGTTCCTCAGCCTCATCTCTCATCTCCGAGCAGTCACCGAGCTGAGCTTCCTTGGCCTCATTTCTCGACTCCGGGCACTCACCGAGCGGAGCTTCCTCGGCTTCCCTGTCCAGCCAAGAACACAGAGCCCAAGCGCCCCCGTAACGACTCCATGTATCTCGCCACGACGAGATCTCCGCCGCTCCACGTCCCGCATCCCAAGCTAGTATATCTCGCCATTAATGAGCGTATCTCGCCATCAACACAAACGTAACGCAAGGACATAAAAGACAGCGAGAATCTCGCATCGGCTCGCTCCAATGCGACCCCTATATAAACCCCTCCTCCAGACGACTTAGGTATGTCGAACTCATTTCCAAGACACCGCTACTTTACCCAATTACTTCTCGATACTTACTTGATCGTCAGAGGGTCCTACGGTGGTTTCCCACCCCGGTACTTCTCTTATAGGTAACTCGGTGTCAGCAACAACCGACAACCCATTGAGACCCACACACTCAATTCTCACACTGAATCTCAACCGTTCAGCCCGTTGGCAGCAAAATCAACGGAGGACAACATCGGAGGGAGATCCCGACCTCCATCAGTTCTCATTTTTTTAAACAAGAAAGAAACCTTATTTTTGTTAGCTAAGCAGTAAGAACCATTATAACATTAAACATGTACTAAAGTTTTGAAGTGATAATGGAATGTTTTTAAGATTCATTTAATTGTTCATATATTAAGAGGAACTTGCAAGACGAAATAAAATATCGGATAACATTTAAAGATGCTGAAAATTAGGATAGGTTTAATGAAGGATGTGATGAACCATATATGCGTAGCTATATGGTCTTTGATTGAATGAGCCTGCAAGTAACTTGTAGTTGCAAAGTGTAGATGTTGAAATTGATTGCAAATTCGGAGCCCGAGATCAAGATGCCAAAAGCCCAACAGTGAATACGTACAGTGCACGTGGTAGTATTTAAATTAACCATTAATTTAAATACAACATTATTTCTAAGTTTAAAACCCAAGTTTATCTCTAATTAAGGATACCTCTAAATATATTAGTTTATAATACATTAGTTAATATAGTGCTTATATATTAAGGATGAACAGAGCTTTCACGTATTCCTATGGCCATAAATTGAGATCAAACAACAGCCTTGAGGATTTATTTTATGGCGGCAGCAATCAGCCGTGAGGGAAGAGAAAAAGTGTTTTGCAGAGAGAGAGAGATAATTCTTTGTATTTTGGCGGAGATCGGAGAGAGCGTTCTCGTGTAATACTTTCTTACTAGTGGAAGTTATCATCGTCGGGTAAATCTTATGTTTGTATTGTTTGGTGTGCTTACGATAATTTTTATTGATTTGATAGATTGTCCAGTAAATATTTTTCAAGTAGTTTTTTTACGCGATCCTGATAAATATTTTTCCGCTGCGACTCTTGATGTATTTTGTGACTCCTTGGAGGATCACGGATATAGAAAATTCACAACAAGTAGTATCAGAGTATCGGATTCGGATTTTTCGGATTATTTGGGCAGATGGAATCTACGCGTTATAAGGTGGTCAAGTTTGATGGGCGGAACAACTTTAGCTTTTGGAAGTTGAAGATGAAGGCTATTCTCAAGCAATAAGGGATTCACAAGATTGTCTTTGCAAAAGACAGTATTCCGGAGATGGCCACAGATGATAAGAAAGAAGAGATGGAGGATAAGACCTTTAGTTCGATACAATTTCAGTTGGCTGACAAGGTTCTATGCGAGGTTGTGCAAGAGACAACAACAACGGGGTTATGAAGCAAGTTGGAGTCCCTATACATGAAGAAATCTTTTACAAATCGTATCCACCTTAAGCAACGATTGTACACGTTAAAGATGAAGGAGGGGACATTCATCAAAGATCATCTAGATGAACTCAACTAGATCGTGATGGACTTGCAGAACGCGGAGGTGGAGATAGAGGATGAGGATCAGGCAATGATTCTACTCTAATCGTTGACCTCAGAGTACGGGCAGTTTGTCAAGTCGATGGTGTATAGCCCGGATAAGCTTTCTTTAGAAGATGTCAAAGTAAGGTCTGCACAGTGAGGTATTGAGGGAGAAAGCGGTAGGTGACAAGAGCAGTAAGGATGACGCGCTGTCTGTTAGGTACCGTTCAGATGGAGACTCCAAGGGGAAATCGAGAAATCATGATAATGACAAATGCTTTATTTGAAAGGAGAGCGGGCATTGGAAAAGGGATTGTCCGAAGCATAAGGTGAAAGGCAAGCAGATGTCTTCTAGTACTGCAGTTGCGGTGGAGGATTCGGATGAGAGCAGTGATGATTCGATTCTATCGGCATGTGCGACTTCTGTTGCACATGGATCGTGGATGTTGGATTAAGGATGTTCATTCCATGTAATTCCAAATCGGAGTTGGTTTGTTACGTATCGTTCGGTTGATAGAGGATCGGTCATTATAGAGAATGAAATGGTAAGCAAAGTTGTTGGAATTGGTGCAGTTCGGATCCACATGCATGATGGGAGAGTTCGGGCATTGACAGATGTCAGGAACGTGCCAGATCTGAGGAGGAGCTTGATTTCATTAGGTGCTTTGGACGGGATCGGTTACAAGTGCGTGATCGATAGAGATTCCATAATGATTTCCAGATATGCTCGTATTGTCATGAAAGTAAAGAGGGTGAGGAATCTCTATTTTCTTCAGGGACGGACGTTCATAAGAGATATTGCAAGAGGTTTTACTGATTGGTTTAGACTCCGTCAAGATGTAGCGTCCACGATCGTGCCATACTGGCAAAGCGGGTTTGGAGAGGTCTCGAAAGAGGCAGTCACTTGGAGGTGTAGAGATCGGCATGAGAGATCTTCGGGAAGACTGTATTCAAGTGAATAAGACAGAGATAGTTCCGGCACTGGTTTTTTCTCGAGGTGGAGTCAGACATCATGATTCCTTCATTAATGACTTCTTGAGGAAGTTGTGGGTGTATATTGTTGAGCCGAAGACGGAGAATTTTCAGATTTTTAAGAAGGCTGTTGTGGAGAAGCAGTTCGGGAAGCGTGTGAAGGTTTTTCATTCCGATCGTGGTGGAGAGTTCTACAAGTCAAAGAGGATCGTGCATTACACCACTTTTGATCCTAGGTATATTGGCGGAGTAAAGCGGATGGTTTGGAAGGTGTTTGGGAAGAATAGGTATTCATAGCTTATGGCTGCAGTTTCGAGGGAGTTTCGGGCGGAGGCCCTATCTACTACCGAGTACCTCATCTATCGGTCACCATCGACAGTAGTAGACAGGATAATTCTCAAGGAGGTATGGACTAGAGGGTCTGGGGATTACTAAAGGCTTCGTAATTCTAGAAGCGAAGTAAAAGGGTACAGGTTATGGTGTTTTGGTACTAAAGGTGGAGTAATCAGCCAAAATATGATAGTCGATAAGTCTGCGATTTCTCGGACAAAATAAACTCAGTCAGATGGTGAGCAGAGAACAGGATCACCGAGCCAGGTGGTGTTTGAGGCTTCAATCCATATTATAGATGAGGTGGTTGAACTTTGATTCAGACAGAGAGTCCAGTACAACTAGTTGTGCGGAGGCCTATGGTATTTAGGCATAGAAGGGAGGCTAAGGATGAAGCTCCGAGAATATGAGATCGGGAGTTTAACAGAAAGTCTACATGCGAGATTCATGGAATGGATATTGTCATGGATGGAGAGTTGCATCCGTTGCAGTGGTATATCGAGCAGGTTCTCGCTTGGTATGAGAGAGAGAATCAGCCCATGTCTTCTCAGTTAGTGGCACACTTCAGATTGGTGTCATCATCAGGAATAGCTGGTGATAAGGACTATTAGAGGTCGAGGACGGGTTATAAGGACACAAATGCAGTATCAGGTAGATCGGCGCTTCAGATTGTTATTGCAGCATCAACAGGAGATGCAGGATTGCTGACCTTCTTGGAGGCGGTTAGGAAGACCATGTATTTATGGAAATTGTTGGTTTTGGATGTTCCACAAGAGGTGAGAGTTTTCTTCTTAGATGAAGAGAAGAAGGTTATGGCTCTTACGAAGGTTGATATCCATGGGAATCCGACAGTTGCATTTACGAGGATGGTTTCATATTTCGAGTTCAAGCGGTGCTTGGACTTGATCTTCCTAGTTGATTAATGAGACACGATGACGACGAGAGCAGGAGTTCCAAGTTTTTTGAGTGAGTGTCGAGATTGTGATGAATTTGAATTAAGGTGGAAATTGTTGAAATTGATTGCAAATTCGGAGCCCGAGATCAAGAGTCTAAAAGCCTAAGAGTGAATATGCGCAGTGCACCTGGTAGGATTTAAATTAATCATTAATTTAAATCCAACATTATCTCTAAGTTTAAAATCCAAGTTTATCTCTAATCAAAGATGTCTCTATATATTGGTTTATAATATATTAGTTAATATAGTGCTTGTATATTAAGGATGAACAGAGCCTTCACGTAGTTCCTATGGCCATAAATTGAGATCAAACAGCAGTCTTGAGGATTTATTTTGTGGCGGAAGCAATCAGCCGTGAGGGGAGAGAAAAAGTGTTTTGTAGAGAGAGAGATAATTCTTTGTATTTGGGCGGTGATCGGAGAAGGCGTTCTTGTGTAATACTTTCTTAATAGTGGAGGGTTTCGTCGTCGGGTAAATCTTGTGTTTGTATTGTTTGGTGTGCTTCTGATAATTTTCGTTGTTTTGGTAGATTGTCCGGTAAATATTTTTCAAGTAGTTTGTACACGGTCCTGATAGATATTTTTCCACTACGACTTTCGGTATGTTTTGTGACTCCTTGGAGGATCACGGATATAGAAAATTCACAACAGTAGAAGCATCGGGTGAAGCATTTGAACAATTCAATGGTGTGATCATATTGGTAAGAAACTCACACCTTACGGTTGATCTCTACTAGTACAAAGATGGATTGCCCCTTCGGATGGGAAAATCGGTAGGGGCAATTTTATGCTGTCTCTACGGATTCCACCGTAAGGACAGCTAATTCCTCTACGGTTTAGATCGTAGGGGCCTATATAAAAAAATTGTAAAAATTTAACATCTGCAGTTGTCCCTAAGGTGCCACAAGATAAGCCCCTACGGTTATAACCGTAAGGGAAAAGTCGGGTATTTAAAAAAAATAAAAACTAAAATTTTCCCCTCCCCGTTCCCACAGTACCCTAATTCCCCAATTTATTTCCCCCCAAAATTTCCCCGCCCTCGAGTCGCCTCCTCCCTCGTCGCTTCCGACCTCAAAGCCTCCTCCGACCTTAGCGCCATCATCGCCTCCTCCAACCTCGAGTCGGTTCCTCCGACCTTGTCGCCTCCTCCCTTGTCGCCTCCTCCAACCTCTAGCACCATCATCGCCTCCTCCATCGTTGTCTCCTTCGACCTCCAGCGCCGTCTCCATCACCTCCAGCGCCGCCTCAATCAATCGTCGTCTCAATCGTGCCCTTCTTGTCAACGTCGATCCCCGCTCTCTTCATCACCGTCGAGCTCCTCCCCAGCTTCCTCATCACCGTCGAAATTCTCAACCGGTTAGTTAATTTATTCAATTTAAAAAAAAAATTCCTAAATTGAATTTGGTGGGTAAGGCTTTAATTTGTAGGTTACTGTTAATTTGGGGATTTTTGATTATGGTGGTGGTCGGTGGTGTAAGCCGATGTCGCGCACCCAGTGTTTCGCGGGGTGTTGGAATTTACAAAAAACGATGATTTTGACTATGCAACACCGACTAAAACTCCAGGATCTTTACTAAAGCCTAAACTAGCTAAACTATCTAGAGGTTTAACTACTCTGTAGAATGGTTATACCTCCAAGATCGAGTCCTTCGAGTCTTCTAGTGCTCTTCTCCAAGACTCGCCGGTGATCGGATCGGGCTTGCTCCATTGGCCTTCTTGCGTCAAAGATGATCCGACCGTAAGAGAATATGCTCCAAGCTTCAACCTCTAAATGAGGTAACTATGGTAGATGGTTCGCTAAACCAACTAGCCTGGGAGATTTAAAGAGTCTAAAGGACTATGTAGTCTCACTAAACCCTTAGCTCACAACACATGTGAAGGTTAGGATTTAGTTAGAGGAAGAAGGAGATGGAGGAATCAAGAGAGTGAAAATGAATAATCATCAAGTTAGCTAAGTGTGGAGAATGGCTAATATATCATACCCTCGATCATTGAGCCATGGAATAAAACACAATATAAAATACCTCCCATGCCTCAATAGTGAGTCAAGATGAATAAACAAATAAAAATAGCCATGCTTCACCATGCCATCAAACTCTCCTCCAATATCCACCTCATTAATCCATTTGGAAAATGGATAATACAAATAATGAGGTGGCGCCTTCTAGAAGCATGCCTTGACAAATTACAAGCATGCCCCTCTCACTGTATATACATACCCGTATCCGTATTCCGAAAAATATGGATACACTGAGACGATAACAATCCAATAATACAATACTAAGATCTAGCTTAAACCAAATCCCACTAGTATCGTCTGCCCGATCAGCATCCGTGTACAAGTACACGTATGTGATCGAAGCCCAGTCGTAAAACTATACGACGTCTATATCAATTGCCTGAAGCAGGGAAACCCTCTGTGTGGGACTCTAAAGACTCGACAGTACGCTGGCAGTGGGTTTAACAACAAACCGTCAGCGGTACTAGCTGCACGTAACGGCTACCCAGCTATCTATCGATAAGAAGACCGATGAACAGACTCACCTAGACTCCTACTGAGCCTATCGGTGACAATCTCCGTACAGTACGGTCTGTTCGTCTGAGATACTCGCATATCCGCCTAGGGGGATGGTAAACGTCAGACCCCTAACAACGTGATAAGTCATGCCAGAGGAGAGCCCAATACACCATGAGAAACTACTGGAGTATCTTAACAGTATTTCTCGACTACCTTAGACAGGGACTTTGTATAATGGCTTTCTGAACACTGCACGATATGAACCCCCAATACTGGGAGAGACAAATCCTATCTGATCGCTACTGTCTCCAAGTGGTTCGGGACTACACCCAACTACTACCTGTTTGCATGACTCCTTTGAACCATGGTAGGGTAGTAATCAAAGTGGAGTGAGAACACACTTGAGACAAAGTAGCGATAGCGAGTCAACGGACTAAGCTGTACTCATACCACCTAGGAACTGCTACCTGACGATAGGTATAATATCAACAAGCATTTACCGACGAGTCCTGTCCAGTGTAACTCACAACCCAGTGAGAACCTGCATACCTTCTCCAGTACGTCGTACTAATGGCTATGGGACAGATCATATCCCTTGCTGGGATAAGAAGCGTATACACTAGTCTACTCCGGAGTATCGATGCCCCGTCTCGATAATCCAACGACTAGGGACCTATATAAGGATGTGCTTATAGACTACCCAGTCCCCATGAGTGTGACTGCCATCAAAACGCTGGTAGTCAAGCAAAGATCCTATAGGCTCTACCAATATGTATAAGCGATATGCTAAAAGAAACACATGCACATATTAAGGTAGAATCAAACCAGGTAGCACACTACCATATCGAGCAAGACTGTTATCATAACTGTGAAATATCCCAAGCATCCAATATGTAGTATACAATCCAGTATTATACAATAATGGCATCTAGGGCATATATCACTAACAATCTCCCACTTGCACTAAGGCCATGTATTGGCATATCGCGGACCTATCATCTCAATTAGCCGCTCGAACTGTGTCTGAGGGATGGCCTTTGTGAGTGGATCTGCAGTGTTGTTCTCTGTCTCTACTCTCCGCACCTCGATCTCCCGTCTATCATTGATCTCCCTGATCAGGTGGAACAGCCTTAGGATGTGTCTGGACTTCTGATGGGACCTTGGGTCCTTCGCCAAAGCTATAGCACCATTGTTGTCACAATACGGCGGTATTGGATCAATAATGGATGGAACCACCTGAAGCTCTGTCATGAACTTCCTGATCCAGACTGCTTCCTTCGCGGCATCACAAGCAGCTATGTACTCCGCTTCCATCGTTGAGCCGACAACAGTTTCCTGTTTGGAGCTCTTCCAAACAACCGCCCCTCCATTGAGGGTAAAGACATGACCCTATATGGACTTGAAGTCATCCTTGTCACTCTAGAACCTGGAGTCGGCGAAGGCCTCGATCTGGAGGCCTTCCCTGCTGTACACCAAGAACATCTCCTTTGTCCTTCTCAGGTACTTGAGAATGTTCTTCACTGCTATGCAGTTCTTCTCCATTGGGTTTGACTGATATCGGTTTACAACACTCAAAGCGTATGCTACATCTGGTCTAGTACACAACATCGCATACATTATAGAGCCAACCGCAGATATGTAGGGTATAATCAACATGCGGTCCCTTTCCAAATCAGTCTTGGAAGACATCTCTTTGGAGATGGTGATTCCATGACAAGCCGGTAGATTACCGCGCTTAGAATCTTCCATAATGAATCGTTTCAGTATGGTGTCGATGTACCTTGACTGTGAGAGTCCCAACATCCGTTTATATCTGTCATGATAGATCTGGATCCCCAGAATGTAGGAGGCATCACCCAGGTCCTTCATGGAGAACCTCTGCGACAAGAATCCCTTGACTGATTGTAGCATAGGAATGTCATTTCCTATCAAGAGAATGTCATCCACGTAGATGACGAGAAATACCACACTTCTCGCTACAATTTTACTATATATGCATGGTTCATCTGGATTTTTGATAAAGTCGAATTCCTTGACCGTCTCATCAAAATAAATGTTCCAACTCCGCGATGCCTGCTTTAGTCCATAAATGGACTTAAGCAATTTGCACACTTTCCCGCTGCTCCCACTCTGAATGAAACCTCCGGCTGATCCATATAGACGCACACTTCTAAATTTCCATTTAAAAAAGTAGTCTTTACGTCCATCTGCCAGATTTCATAATCGTGGAAGGCAGCAATGGTAAGAAGGATCCGAATGGATTTGAGCATAGCCAGTGGAGAAAAGGTTTCATCATAGTCCAAACCAGGACTTTGACGAAAACCTTTTGCAACAAGTCTGGCCTTATAAGTTTCCACATGTCCATCTACACCAATCTTCTTTCTGAAGATCCATTTGCAGCCTACAGGTTTTACCCCTTCTGGAGCAAAGTCCAAAGTCCATATTTTGTTGGTGTACATGGACTCCATTTCGGTCCGCATTGCATCCAACCATTTTACCGAGTCTCGGCTCTGAATGGCTTACTGGAAGCTAGTTGGCTCATCATCTTCGATGATGCAATCCTCTCGATCCCCATCTATGAGAAAACCATAGTATCTCTCGGATGGATGAGATAGCCTACTAGTTCTGCAAAGTGGCGCAGGTATGTCAGGTTCTTTCGAAACGTCTGGTTCCACCATGCTTTCAGTACTAGTTTGCGGTTCTGGAATTTCTTCCAGTTCTATTGCGCTCCCACTTATCTCATTTTCTAAAAATTGAGTTTCCAAGAAGTGGGCATGCCGAGAAACAAAAACCTGTTGTTCCTCTGCGTAATAAAAAAGATACCCCTGGAGTTCTTTGGGTATCCCACAAACTTACACAATACTGAGCGTGCCTCGAGCTTGTCCGCATGCTACATTTTTACAAAAGCTGGACATCCACATGTCTTAAGGTACTTAAGATAGGGTTTCTTCCCACTCCACATCTGATATGGTGTGGTAGGCACTGACTTAGTAGGAACCTTGTTCAAAAGATATGCAGCCGATTCTAGTTCATAGCCCCAGAAGGATCGTGGTAACTCAGCATTACTCATCATAGAACGAACCATATCCAATAGGGTTCTGTTCCACCATTCTGATACATTGTGCTGAGGTGTGTATGGAGGAGTAAGCTGAGAGAGAATTCCATTCTCTTTTAAGTAGCCTAGGAACTCGGCACTTAAGTATTTACCACCCCGATCAGATCTCAGTGTCTTGATACTTTTGCCAGTTTGTTTTTCCACTTCATTCTTGTATTCCCGGAATTTCTCAAAGGCCTCGGATTTATGTTTCATCAAGAATACATGTCCATACCTAGTGAAATCATCCGTAAAAGCAATGAAGTAGGAATAACCACTTCTCACATGTGTAGACATTGGACCACATACATCGCTGTGTATGAGTCCCAAGAGCTCGCTCGCTCTTACTCCGTGTCCAGTGAACGGAGTCTTTGTCATCTTTCCTTTGAGACATGATTGACAAGTTGCATAAGACTGATATTCGAACGGATCCAAATATCTCTCTCTATGTAACTTCGTCAACCGTGTTCATTGATGTGACCCAGTCTATAATGCCACAAGAAAGCCTAATTTAATTCCGGAGACTTTCTTTTAAGTGTGTTCTGGACACTGAAAACCTGAGCTTGATTCAATACGTATATACCGTTATCTAATGTACCTGACCCAATCAAATTTTGATTTAGGTGGATGTATACTACATCGCTTACAAATATAAAATTATATCCTTCTTTAGAAAGTAAAAATACAGATATGATATTATAGGCTAAACTAGGTACATACAAACAATTACGTAGAATTAATATCTGCCAACTTGTCAATCCTAGGTGATATTCTCCTACAGATTCAGTGTTCACGCTCATTCCGTCAGCAACTCTGAGAGTCATATCACCGGCCTTGATAACTCTATGGTTTCTCAAAACCTGTAATGAATTACAGATATGAGATCCTGATCCGGTATCTAGTACTCAGGAAGTAGAGTTAATAGAAAGACAGTTTTCAATTACAAACACACTCGAAACCGAAGCCACAACGTGTTTCGAATCCTGGCTTCTGGCTTTCCAAGCCCTGCGGTCCTTCTGACAATGCGCTTTCCCGTGACTACAAATACATGCCTCCTTCCCTACTACTAGCCCCGGAACTTTTACCCTACCATTTTCCTCTACTTTACTGACACCGCTTATCGGCTTGGTGGAGGCCTTCTTCTTCTCTCCCTTGGCTTTCGCCTTAGATCTAGAAAAGGAAGATTCCCCAATAAGCAGAGCGGGTGTCTCCCTGGATTCTTTCAGGGTGCCCTCTGAGCCCCTCAATAAATTGAGGAGACTTGGAAGTGTAACTTCCTTCCTTTGAATTTTGCAATTCAAGATAAACTAGGCGTAAGTAGAAGATAGGGACTGTAGAATCAAGTCAATACAAATTCGTTCTCCAACGTAGTCCTATGGTCCATGAGCTCTTTAATATAACTAATCATCGTAAGGACATGGTCCTCTACAGATAACCTGACAACCAACCTCGCTTGAAGCAATATCTTCGAGGTCTCATATCTTGCGATATGAGATTGCTCTCCATATAAAACTTTGGTATGGAGAAAGATGGAAGCTAAGTCCATCTTCTTGTGCTGCTTCTGATGTTCACTATCCATTGAGGCTAACATGAGGCAATTGGCTCTCGCACAATCCTTTTACCATGTCTGATGGATATCCATATCCGCGACGGTGGAACTTGGACCTGGGACGGACGGGGGGGGGGGGGGGGGGTTTGTAGGAAGGAGGTAGTCTAGCTTGTCACAGGTAAGTGCCATCTGGACATACCGTAGCCAATCAATATAGTTTTTCCCAGTCAAATTATTAGCTAATAACCTATGTCTGGTCATTGTCGTCGCTGCAATTAGGGGAGAGAGAAGAAACACTTAGCATGATACTCTTGTAAGTTTAGATTGGTTATTAGTTTATCTATACAGGATGGCTCCCACTGTTTTCTCGAATTCTTCACCAAACCATAAAAGAAGAATTAGTCAGGATTAATCTCACTTTTACAATTCTTGCTTATCCTTTCGGCCAGGCTAGTGTTGGTACTTCGAGGGAGCTTTTCCAACGCTTTCGCGAAGTTCTTTAATTACATAACTTCTTTTTTCTAGAGGCATAGCCTCACTAACACCGCTCTAGACACCTACTTGGTTTATAGCATTGATTGTTTAGTGAAAAAATCTCCCGAAGAGTAGCGCATACTCACAGTAGAATCCGGATCCAAATATCATTGTATGATAACCAAGAAGGAAGCGTACCATGATTATCACATTCCAAATGGTATGCAACACTAGCAAGTTTCAGTACCTTAGAAACTCCCGATGTAGATTTTTGCCCCATGCTCTTATGACCTTGACGAAAGCCAACATATCATAAGTCACATATTAAGTTCTACCCGCCATTATCCGGTTAATTTGAACCCACCCATATATACCCTTGACGAAAGCCAACATAATAGTACGACTGTCCCAAACCAACGCATCTATCTATACTACATATGAATACCTAGCAGCTACCAATCACTATGCCTTGGCGAAGGTCAAAATACATAGCTTGAATACTACTGAATATTCATATGAAATGATGGAGGGCTACGGATGGTTTTGGCGAAACCGTGAACGTAGTGAACTTGATATAGTCGAAGGAACCATGATAGGTTTTCAAAAGGAGTGGTTTAGGCTCCGCATTTAAAATTGCTTTTTGAAGAAAACCGAGTGGTTTTGAAATTGTTCCAACGATTAAGTTTTGGTTTTTTTTATCTTGCGTTAATCTTTATTAATGTGGTCCTATCATTTACAACCTATCATTGCAGCAAAAGAAAAGAAAATACAACGTACGCTTATGCCATCCGCATTCGCCATTGGGCCCCGTCTAACACCGTTAGGTTACTTAACTAACGCCAGAGCGGGGGCTGAACTAGCGCGGGTGCAAAACATAAGTAACGTCTACTATATATATATATATATATATATATATATATATATATGCATTCGTCTCACGCAATAATAGGCATTCCAGATCACAGATGAATATATTGGATATACTAGGAATTCCGCATTTTGTTTAAGCCAGTAACGAAAGACAGATTCCACGGTCGTGATGAATAGCCAAATACCCCATCCTAGACCCCTACGGGTGTGGCAAACTACCCGCCAAATTCCAGAAGTGAAGCAAGCTCCCTCAGTAAAATAAGTAGGCCACTAGGCACTTCAAAGAAGCCGGTAGTTTGTGCACCCCACCTCGGGTCTATCCTAGGAGCAAAACAATGAAAAGAAATAACATACAACGGTGACTACAACCTCAACCCGGATGTACCCTACAAAATAATATTACATCACTTTTACAAATTTCATTGAATTAAAGAAAAGAAAACACTCTTCTCACATCCCCGGCTATTCATCCACGGCGATCCAATAAAATTCATATACACAAACCAACACAGATATGTGCAACCCCCAACTAACCGACATATAGCAATTTACGGAAGTTTACGAACACATATATCAAACACAGAAGAACCCGATTAGCCAAAGTACTTAGAATTTCGATCAATAACCAAATTTGAATCTACCCCTAGTACAACACAGTACACAAAAGATCCAGGGCAGAAACAGAATATCCTAAATATCACAACTCACCATAATAGACATACTGTAGAAAATCGGGCCAAGTCAACCTTGACTCAGCCGTAGAACGGCGGCCAAACTCTTGCTTTGGCCGCATTTCCGCGGCGGTCTTGGGGATTCAGGGACCTAATTTTCTCCAGTAGTCTCCAAAAACCATGCACGTATTTTTAAGGCCCCTGAAAAGATTTTTTGACCTGTTTTGAAAATCAATAGAAAACGTGCATTTCAGATGTAATTTTGGGATTTTTCCGCGATCAAATTTCTGAAGACTTTGCTAACTAGCTAGTTAAGGTTTTGTAGGCTCTAATATCACTATAAACCGATGTCGTGCACCCCACGGTTCGCGGGGAGGCAGAATTTACAAAAAACGATGATTTTGACTACGCAACACCAACTAAAACTCCAGGATCTTTACTAAAGCCTTAACTAGCTAATCTAACTAGAGGTTTAACTACTCTGTAGAATGGTTATACCTCCAAGATCGAGTCCTTCGGGTCTTCTAGTGCTCTTCTCCAAGTCTCTTCGGTGATCGGATCAGGCTTGCTTCATTGTCCTTCTTGCGTCAAAGATGATCCATCGCAAGAGAATGTGCTCCAAGCTTCAACCTCTAAATGTGGTAACTAAGGTAGATGGTTCGCTAAACCAACTAGCCTAGGAGATGTAGAGAGTCTAAAGAATTGTGTAGTCTCACTAAACCATTGGCTCACAACACATGTGAAGGTTAGGGTTTAGTTAGATAAAGAAGGAGATAGAGGAACCAAGAGAGAGAATGAGAGAGTGAAAATGAATAATCATCAAGTTGGCTAAGTGTAGAGAATTGTTAATATATCATACCCTCACTCATTGAGCCATGAAATAAAACACAATATAAAATACCTCCCATGCCTCAATAGTGAGTCAAGATGAATAAACAAATCAAAATAGCCATGCTTCACCATGCCATCAAAGTCTCCTCCAATATCCACCTCATTAATCCATTTGGAAAATGGATAATACAAATAATGAGGTGGCACTTTTTAGAAGCATGCCTTGACAAATTACAAGAATGCCCCCTCTCATCGTATATACATAACCGTATCCGTATTCCGAAAAATACGGATACACTGAGACGATAACAGTCTAATAATACAATACTAGGATCCGGCTTAAACCAAAGCCCACTAGTATCGTCTGCCCGATCAGCATCCGTGTATAAGTACACGTATGTGATCGAAGCCCAATCATAAAACCATACGACGTCTACATCAATTGCCTGAAGCACAGAAACCCTCTGTGTGGGACTCTAAAGACTCGACAGTACGCTGCCAGTTGGTTTAACCACAAGCCGCCAGCGGTATTAGCTGCACGTAATGGCTACCCAGGTATCTATCGATAAGAAGACCGATGAACAAACTCACTCGGACTCCTACTGAGCCTATCGGTGACAATCTCCGCTCAGTCCGGTCTGTTCGTCTAAGATACTTGCATATCCGTCTAGGGGGATGGTAAACGTCAGACCCCTAACAACGTGATAAGTCATGCCAGAGGAGAGACCAATACACCATAAGAAACTAATGGATTACCTTACCAGTATTTCTTGACTGCCCTGGCCAGGGACTTTGTGTAATGACTTTCCGAACACTGCGCGATATGAACCCCCAATACCAGGAGAGACGAATCCTAGCTGATCACTACTGTCTCCTAGTGCTTCGGGACTACACCCAACTACTATGTGTTTGCATGAATCCTTTAAGCCGTGGTAGGGTAGTAATCAAAGTGGAGTGGGAGCACACTCGAGATGAAGTAGCGATGACAAGTCAACGGACTAAGCTATACTCATACCACCTGGCAACTGATACCTGACGATAGGTATAATACCAACAAGCAGTTCCCGACGAGTCCTATCCAGTGTAACTCACAACCCAGTGAGCACCTGCATACCTTCTCCAGTATATCGTACTAATGGCTGTGGGACAGACCATATCCCCTGCTGGGATGAGAAGCATATACACTAGTCTACTCCGGAGTATCGATGCCCCGTCTCGATAATCCAACGACTAGGGACCTGTATAAGGATGTGGTTATAGACTACCCAGCCTCCACGAGTGTGACTGCCATCACAACGCTGGTAGTCAAGCAAAGATCCTGAGTGCTCTACCAATATGTATAAGCAATATGCTAAAAGAAACACATGCACATATTGAGGTAGAATCGAACCAGGTAGCATACTACCATATCAGGCAAGACTGTTATCATAACTGTGAAATATCCTAAGCATCCAATATATAATATACAATCCAATATGATACAATAATGATCTCTAGAGCATATATCACTAACAGATGATGGGCGGCGGCGGATATGGTGGTGGCTATTATTGGTGGTGGTGGGTGGTGGCCGTTGCTATTTAATTTGGAGTTGTTTGGGGATGTGGGTGGCAGTAGCGGTTTTGGTGGTGGCTATGGTGGGTGGTGGTGGCTTTGGCGGTAGGGAAAAAGGTCGGGGAAGGTCAACGGGGACTGGGTAGGTCGGGTGAAGGGTTAGGAAAAGTAATTTTAAATGAGATTGGTGGTGGTGATGAGGGAAAGAAGAAAAAAAAGATTGGTTATGGGTTAGGGTTTGGTTTGGTTTGGTTATGATTAGGGTTAGGGCTAATGGTTAGGGGTAGGCTTAGGATTAAGGTAGGATTAGGGTTAGGTTTAGGGTTTTGTGAAAAAAACAATAGCTAAGGGTAGTTCAGTGAAAAATTTATAGGGGGTCAGGGTTAATTAGGTTTAGGGTTAGGGTTAAGGTAGTTAGGGTTAGAGTTAAGGGTGAGGATTATCGTTAAGGTATTTTAGTGTTTGTGTAAGTGTGTGTGTGTGTGTGTGTGTGTGTTTGTGATAATGATGATGATATGTGTGTATGTATGTGTATGTGTTTGTGATAATGTTGATGATGTGTGTGTGTGTGTGAGATAATGTTGATGATGATATGTGTGTGTTTGTATGTGTGTGTGTGTGTGTGTGTGTGTGTGTTTGTGATAATGATGATAATGATCTCTCATATCAAATAAGGCCAAGCCCAAATTTTAAACTCAATACCAGAACTAAATCCAAAATCTTAAACTTAACATCAGAACCAAATCCAATATCTTAAACTTGATTAAGAAAACCCTTAACTTTAAGAAACTTTACCCTAAACTAAAAACTTCAAACTCTTGAAATTGAAACGTAAATTTAAAACCAATTCAAGTTAAATTGTATAATAAGTGTACATATGATACTCGATGATAATATAAAATTTTCATATTCTTATCGATAGTCATTTATAAAAATCAAAGCGTGTCTTAGTCCCCATCTATCGGTTAACATACGTTCGATATTCGTCATAATATAAAACTATATGAAGGTTGTTAAATATCGGACGGTATCGTTCGGTACTAACAACCGCCATGTAGTCTATATGATGAGAAGATTTAATTGTATGATAACCGATAGATTTGTCCAATTTGGACAAGTTAAGAATATATAAAGCAAATACCTACATTCACTTGTGTTTTTATTCGTTTCGAGTTATTTCGTCAGTACTTTTCCACTGGTTCTTTGTGTACAAATATAGATTGGATGTTCATTTCAATATTGTTTTACATCATTGAAATGATTATCTATTCTACTACAGTGAACTCAGAGAACAGCGGGGAGTTGCTCCCAAAATTTTCTCGAAACGGATGAAAACACAAGCGAATGGATATCTGCTCTATACATTCTTAATGGGATAGAAGCCTTACTCCCCGACAGCCGAAACACACACATACAACATGAATACACAACACACACATACACAAAACATATACATAATAACAACTCTACACCTAAGCGAAATCATAAATTGAAACACACATATACAGAATACAACTCATACTTGGATATCTTCAAACATAATTTTGTTAATCGATAATTTATCTTTTTCAACGACAAATTTGCTCTTCCCATTATCTTCTTTGCTAATAACCATGTTCTTAGATTTCTCAATATAATCACCATAAAAAACCAACTTCCATAACTTACAATTTATATGTTATACAGTTTAACATGGTCCATGAGTATATCAGAGTTAAGGACTAGAAGTACGTGGATTGTCAACAATGCATGTAATCTAAGTTTGTCACAGGAGTTGCTGCTTTCATTGAATTTGCACACGTACGTAATAAGATCGTGCTAGAGAAAATTCTCTGTTCGTGCGATAGATGTGGGAATAAGTTCTGCCAGAAGATAGAAATCGTAGAGCTTCACATCATTAATATGGTTTTACTAGACTTTATACAACTTGTTTATATCACGGGGAAGGAGAAGAAGAAGACGGTAATGCAGCGGAAGAAGAAGGAGAAGTCGGTAATGCGGCGGAAGAAGAAGAAGAAGACAATAACTTCTTTCGAGAATAAAAAATGGAGCATATGGTAGAGGCTGCCCTCGGTGATAGTAATCATACCAAAGAAGAAATTCCTTCCAGTCAAGGACCACGTGTAGATAAGTATGAAAAGTTCATGAATGATACTAGAAGACCAATTTATGAGAATTCAAAGTATTCCACCCTATCATGGTTTGTCCAACTTTTCCAGATTAAGTGCCTAAATGGATAGAGAAATAAGTCATTCACAATACTTCTGAAATTCCTAAAAGATTCTTTGCCCCTGGAAAATAACGTGCCCGAGAGCTGGTACGAAGCCCAGAAGATTATGTTTGATTTGGGTCTGAACTGTGAGAACATTCATGCATGTCCCAAAAATTACGTGTTGTACCTGAAAGAGAATTCAAATTTGAAAGAGTGTCCAACATGCAGAGAGATCAGGTATAAACCAAAAGTATCTGATAAGAAGCCAGATATACTTGTCAAGATAGCATGATACTTTCCAATAACACAACATCTGCAAAGGCTATTCAGGTGCAAGAAGACAGTTGTGGCAATGATTTGGCTTCACCGTGCTGCTCCAAGCGAAAATGAAAAAATGAGTCATCCAAGAGATTCACCGGTATTGAAGGATTTCGATAAGAGGCACCAAACATTCAGAGTGATCTTCGCAATGTCAAGCTCGGACTGGCTAGTGATGACTTCTGCCTATTCAACTATATGGCTGGAAACCACAACACATGGCCAGTTGTAATGATGGTTTATAATATGTCGTCTTGGTTGGCTATGGATCAATCCTATTTTATGATGCCTCTTCTTATTGACGGACCAAACTCACCGGAAAACAATATTGACGTCTATCTTTGACCTCTGATCGATGAGTTAAAATCTTTATTTATTGATGGTGTAGAGACTTACGATGCAAACACAGATACAACTTTCATGATGCGTGCGGTTTTAATATGGATAATTAATGATTTTCCTGCGTATGAAATGCTATCGAGTTGATCCGTATATGGTCACAAAGCATGCCCTTACCGCCACCAAGATACAACATCGAAATAGTTGAAATTTAGCAGGAAGGTTTGTTATTGCGGTCATCGGCGTTTTTTGCCACTAGACCATTCCTGCAAGTTAGACGATGCTCACTTTAATGGTCATCTGGAGTTTCTTGGACCTCCAGCCTCATTGTCCGAAGAGGACGTGATAGCTCAGTAGGATGGTTTTAATAACAAGACCTTCGGGATAGATCCAGTAAAACAAGACAGACCACCCTACTGGAACAGGTTAAGCATTTTCTATGTGCTTCTATACTGGTCAACAAATTTAGTGCGTCATTTTCTGGATGTCATGCACATAGAGAAGGGAGTCTCAGAGCACATACTTAACTTGCTTTTTTGTTAAAACGAAAAATCGAAAGACAACCTCTGTGCTCGGATGGATCTTCAGGACTAGGAAATTAGAGGTGAATTGCATTCTAAACCGATAGCGGGTAAACCAGAAAAGTTTGTAGTTTCCAATGTCGCGTATCATATGTCACAACCGGAGAAGAAAAGGTTCGTACATGTACTGCATGATTTGAAAGTTCCCACAGATTTCTCAGGATCATTTAGTAAGAAGATAAATATTCTGAAAGGCAAGTTCGATGAGCTAAAAATTCATGATCACCATGTTATTATGGAACACCTTCTCCCATTAGCCCTTAGGATTTCCCTTCTCGAATCGGTTGGTCTAGTAATCAATGACCTTTGTTACCTTTTTAGGGAATTGTGCGCTAAAATATTAGATGTTGTGGCACTGGAGAATCTAGAAAATTCTATTTCCTTGATACTGTGCAAGTTTGAGCGTATTTTCCCGCTGTCATTCTTCGATATCATAATACACCTGAGAATTCATCTTACAACCGAGGCTAAATTTGCCAGACCGGTACAATATCGATGGATGTATCCCGTCAAAAGATACGTTGAATTTTTCGTTTCACGCATTTTGTAAAATTATTATTGTCCTATATGCCCGTATTTATTTATTTAACATATTTTTCTTTAGGTAGCTCTACACTCTTAAAAAATATATACGTAATAAAAATCGACCAGAGAGTTATATCATGCAAGGTTATTTTCTGGATGAAGTAACCATATTTTGCTCCCGCTATTTGAACGAGAACATTGAGACGAAACTTAACTGGCCTTGGAGAATTCAAGACGGGCCATATGGTAAAACTGATTATAAGAGAGTAGACCCCATGTTTATCAACAAGATATATCGGTTTATCCTCCTCAATAGTGTATATCTTGAAGAAATTAGAGAGTAAGTTTTTTTGGATTAATTGTAATGTATGTGTGTGTGAAATGATATAATGTTGATGTCATAATTTATTGTTGACAACAGAATTCATATTGATGAAGTACGTGAGGGGCCTCCTGATTGGAATAATGAACGATTGGAAAAATATCATCAGGTTTGTGATTGGGTTACAGATCATGTAAGTTGTTTGAATAACATGTTATTGCGACCGGTCTTAATCTAAACTTATATTGTTATGTATTTGCCGCAAAATTTTTTTTGTTAGATCCACGATCCAAACTTGTTTGCATTATTAGAGAGAGACTCAAGATGTTTAGCTCGGTTTCCTAGCATTGGGCTTGCATACTATAAAAGATTCGATATTCTTGGAAACAAATTTGAAGTTAAGGATATAGAAACATCTTGAACCACCCAGAATAGTGGGATTGCGATCATAGAATCTGATGGTGTGATTTATTATAGATACATAAATTGCATACTTGGTATCCAATATCTTGGACGATCAGAACCGTTTTATATATTTCAATGTATTTGGTACGATACACAAACCGATACGGATAAGTGGAGAAATAATCTCGGGACTTGGAAAGATGAATATGGATTGACTAGTGTAAACACACTTCGATTTTATAGTCAGTAAGATCCATTTATTTTTCCGCAACAAGTATTTCAAGTATGCTACTCACAGTGCTTGAAGTATCCGGGATAGAGTGCCGTATGCCGTTGGAAATCAAGGGATGTGTATGATGTCCCGGAATTCGAGGATCGTATGGAAGACAGTGATGAGGATGAAGAAGTGAGAAGACTTAGAAAAGACGGGTTGTCTTCGGCTGAGCGTGAAGTTACGTGGGCTAGAAATGATATCGATGATGAAATCCAAGTAGATATTCCTAAGGCATCTAATGCGTCTACGAAACGAAAAAGGTTATCAGTAATGTTATATTATTACTTCACATTTTCTACGATCCATACATATATTTCATGCATATGTAATAATTATACTTTTATCTAGGTCCGATGACGGCGCCAGGAGCAGTGAGGGGCGCCAGGAGCACTGACCGGGGCAGCGATAGAGATAGAGGGAGAGTGGTTCTGCCGCCCGGGGAGCCGCGTAGAGAGCTCCAGAGGGCTGGTCTTGCACCTCGATCCGTATCCCCTTCGGATGACTCCTTCCGTATAGATTTTGCCACACCTCTAGGTATATTGCATATTCATTTCGAATGTAATATTATAATTATACACGCATATTCATTTCAAAGTTACTTATATAGTCAATTTTTAATTGTCTAGTTATAGGTGGTGCCTCCACATCCGAGGCAAAAGCAACTACCGTACCTGTAGGTATGTTTATATATCTTATATTGCATGCATATTGATTTAGAATGTTATATTATAGATATACACACATTCTTTTTGCAATTACTTATATAATCAATTTTTGATTGTCTAGTTGTAGGTGGTGCCCCCACATCCTGGGCAGAGACCACTCCCGCAGCTGCAGGTATGTTTATATATCCTATACTGCATGCATATTGATTTAGAATGTTATATTATAGATACAAACATATTCTTTTTGCAATTACTTATATAATCAAATTTTAATTATCTAATTGTAGGTGGTGCCTCCACATCAGGCGCAGAGGGCACTACCACCACTTCCGTACTCTCCGCGCAGTCTGTAAGTTAGTATTCTTAACTATAAAATCTTTTTCACAAAAGAGATGATGACTTGGACACATTAGCCTATCCAAAGGACCTAAATTTAACCAACAACTACCACTTTGAATTTAGGGTTTGCATATATCTCTATTTCATAATGCAAATGATTTAAGCTCTCAATTAATTTTATCTTTTTGATGGATGTGGTCAGCCTTTATTTTTATGAAAATTAGTTATTCCATTTTACATATCCTCTAAGAATAATCATGAACTTCATAATTTTATCATCAATGTTTATTTTCTAATTAGAAGGGATGCATCCACGTCCGGGTCATCGTCTGTTCTTTACTGAAGGAACTATCGTCCCACTCGTGCTGCTGCCTGGGCTCAGGCTCGTGCTGCTGTCGTCAGAGGTATATATCGCACTTTAATTTTCGTTAATTCTAGAATTATAAATACCGTTTTGTCTTGATATTGCTTGTATATCTATTTATCTTGTAAATGCATGGCAGCCACACCCTGAGAGGAGGACTCGAGGGTCGAATCAGTCGCATAGGCCGAGGCTCGATAGAGCTAGGGGGAGGCACCATTCCCCCTCTTCTTTACCCCTGATTATCGTTACACCGGCGATTATACCGAGAGGTTCGGCCGGTATATAGGGGATGAGAGCCGCATCTAAAAGAAATATACTCTTCACGTTGAGTGGGGCGATCAGCACCGGCGCTCTTTTGCCCTCTTCTGGGATCAGGCTCGTATATTAATATATATTTTCATTTGAATTATCAAATAAATTTACTATTATTTATCATTTATAATTTAAAGACATTATTTTCTTATATTTGCAATTGGATTACAAATTTCAGTCTATACCCGACCCTGATCACCTTGACAGAGTGCTCGATCTTCACGCTCTTTACCTGGGCCTCATGAAGAACATGCAATCTAAGGTCCGATATAATATGAACGAGCCGAAGGTCGATTGCTACATGCTATGGCTGGTGACTCCCGAGGTGGAGAGAGCAGCTCTCCTACAGTCTCCGGCCTTTGTCAGAGTCGATGTAGATACATGGCCTTTTTTGTGCCGGTATTATAAGTCTGAGCGCAAACATGTTTGTAATTTAAATATAATTCATTGTTTAATATATAATTTATTTTTTTGTGTTGCTTAATTAGAAAACTAAATCTGATTGTGTTGTGCAGAAACAGGCCGATCAAAATAAGGAGAATCGGAAACCCGTGAAGAGGGGTTGTCCTACTTATAATGGTGGCTTGAGGAATATTACTCGTGCCATGGAGGTATCGGTAAACTACAATATATCTATTTTGATATAATGCAATATTAAAAGTTATTTTATAATATATGTAAATTTTTGGCGAATTGAAGAGAGCTCAGACCCTGATGCAGGGTTGTACACCGAGCGTGTTGACCGTGTATCTGGCCGTCCATGGCACCTCGACAAATCCCGCCACGGGCGAGTTTCGATTCCCTGACACTGCTATCCAGGAGTATTGCGTATGTGTTAATATTTATTCTAATTCGAATGCAATTTTTTATTTGATAAGTTCAAATTTAAATTATATACTTATGTTTTAATGCTTAACATGGGTGTATGAGCGGGTAGTGGAGCAGGCGAAAGCATCGGGGACTGATTTCAGTGGACAGACCGATCCAATCATATTGACCTCATTTCTAGATGCCGCACATGGAGGGCACCGCTGTGCTTGAGAGAGAGACCGAGGACTTGGTCCTAGCAGGGCCTATATGAAGTTGGTCTCCACTCTGGCGGTTACTTCCTCTACCCCCATGAGCGACGTCTGAAGCATGATATTGCCATATTGAAGACAACCGTCGAGGAGTTGAAGGAGATGTTGGTACGTATATTACTATTAGAAAAATATTATATCACATTATAGATAATAGCATATGCAATATTATTTGGTTTTAGACTTAAGTTTGATTAATCAGACTTACATAAAACTATCTAAACTGAACTCTATAAGCATAACCATGCCGCATCTTTTTTTATTTTGGAGTTTAAAAAGTTATGAATATCCAAACTCAAAACTTGAGAAGAAAACATTGCTTTGGAAATTAAATAACTCCAAAACCAAGTATCCCATCAAAGCTAAACAATTAAGGAGAGAGATGGATTTACAAGTTAGAATAAGCATCATTTCTACCTCCACTTAAAATAAGCTACGGTTTTCAAAACCAGATACCCAAACTAGGCCTAAGGCCCTAAATATTCTTAGATTGGGCCCTAAATATTCTTAGATTGGGGTAAAAAAGCACAGCCCTGAATGTTTGGAATTTCAACATGTATAAATTCTCATACATAACATATGAATTTCAACATAACGTGCGGAATCTCAACAAAACATATATAAATTCACGGTTCTGCAATAATCCAATATTGATACAAATTCGACTAAATCTAGTACACCGTTCTTACTCATTTATTATACAAATACAAAATTTTACAGATTCGGCAAGTTACTTCGTTTGTGGCTCCACATGCCACTCTTTCGGCTGCGGTTCCGCAAATCACTACCTCGGGTGCGACTGCGCAGGTCACTCCTATGACTCCACAGACCACATAGACTCCTACACAGACCACTCTTTCATTAGTCGAGTTTTTATCGACCCAAGGCTGCACCGAGGAGTAGATGCGCCATATTTCGACGTTTATTAGAGAGGGAGGAGCTGGACCGAGTTAGGATAGGTTTATTGATATTTTTGAGAATGGATATACTTATTTGATATATATTGTATGTTTTGGACAATATCGGTGGTTGTTTGGATATTTATGATGATTTTAGATTGATTTTATAACCTGTTTGTTTATTTCTTTATATGTTATGCGTGCGATATTGTTTATGAATATTTCTATATTTGGCTATATGATATATATATTATTGTGCACAGGGCGGGAAAAAAATAGAAAGCTCCTTTTTAAAAAAATCTTGATATATTGTCCCTATGGATTATTCCATAGGGACAACTGTTGCCTCTACAGATTAATCTGTAAGGACAATTAATGTCCCTACGATTAATCCGTAAGGACAAAATATCATATCTAATATTCCGTCCTTATAAACTTAGTAATAGGGGCAAAACTTAACCCTATGAATTAATCCATAGGGGCATTTGTAATCCCCTACGTATAACTCCATAGGTATAATTGTTTTACTTTTTTAACAGAAAAATTTTAAAAAGATTTTGTCCCTACGGATTCATCCGTAGGGATAAATACCCCTACCATTTAAGCCGTAGGGTGTTTACTCCGTAGGGGCATGTTCAGAGTAAAGACTTGCACGTGCGGCCTTTAAACTTACGGAGGTATTTTAAGTCCCTACGGATTAATCCGTAAAGGCTACTGGTTGCCCCTACGGATTAATCCGTAGGAGCTACTGGTTGCCCCTACGGCTAAATCCGTGGGGTCATGTGGATATTGTAGTAGTGCATGTGGGACAAGTAAATTGAACAAGTTGGCCTCTCTACATCAGAGGACTAAAGATGAACGCGTATGGCCTTTGTTAAATCTGTTTAACATGGCCTACCGTTAACAAATCCGTGTCTGCGATTCATGCTGGGAATGGCTATAGAACTGGAACGGAATGTTCCGTTTCCGTAACTTTCTTGACAAGGAGTTTGATGACAGATAGAATTATGGGAATGCTTGTAGGACCTATGTGACTTGGTGGGAAAGAAACAAGTCTGTTTTCTTTTGTTGGGGAACACTTCCGTTCTGCTTTAGAAGAGTCACCATTCCGGATCAAACCCATTAATAACTTAAGATAAAATGGACACAAAGGCTGGTTTGTGCAACATTTTACTTAAAATATTTAATTGGTTTCCAAGAACTTATATATCTAGGAAAAGATATTAAGGTATATATATGTAAATTATGCATACATGTATAAACAAACGATCCAAAAACACACCACGTTTCAGAGCTATTTTTCTTGTTCTATATAAGATTTGCTATCCCTATCGTACCATGTTCCATACACTAGTAAAAAAAAATGCAATAACGAGGGAAAATTTCCCCTCAGCAATGTGTACATTACCAAGTAAATTTCCTTTTTACCAATATTCTCTCAGCAACTATCTATTTCTGAGATGAAAGAATGAATACCGAAGAAAAGTATAAAAAACGTAAATTTAATTGGGCCAAAACATAGCGATCAAAACATTGCCGGAGGATATATCCCTTGGCAATAGTCGCATTTAGCGACAAAGGAAATGCCAAGGGAACATTACCGATGGATCATGTACCCTCGACAATATTTCCTAAGCATTTCTTTTGTCGCTAATGCGACTATTACCAAGAGATATAACCCTCGGGAATATTTCTCTCGCTATATTTTAGCCCAATTAAATTTATGCTTTTTATACTTTCTCTCGATATTTATTCTTTAATCCTTAGAAATAGATAATTGCCGAAAAAATATTAGCAAAATAGAAAATTCACCTGATACTGTACACATTGCCAAGAGAAATATGTTCCTCGTAAATGTTTTCTCTCGCTATTGCATTTTTTCCTATCAGTATATGATAAGTGGCATTCCGTGTTTCCATTTTCGTTCTGCATTCCGGATAAAATTGTTACAACCAGTATATATGATCACATAATATCTATAGGGATCTCCTCTCAATTCTGCTTGTTTTTCATGTCGGTTTTGCTTTGATATGAGCGACCAAACCATTCACATACCAAAGCTTAAGACATGTATGAGGAATTAACCTTGATCCAAGAAAGGAATAACCAAGATGTGCACACAGTTGAAGAGTAAAGAGCCATACCTTTTCATCTTTAAGCAAGGGATATGTCAAAAAAAAGAGTGCATATTGCAAAAATTCATGATTAAAACATTTAATGTAGATAATTTCTGAGTGATTACCATAAAAATCGGGGGTTTAACTTGCTGTTTCTCTTAATCTCGAAGGCGGTAAAGAAAACAATAGCAATGCTTGTCTCATTCTATCTACAAGTGGCTACTTATAACGCTTTCTTCCTTCTAAGTTTAGAGGTGATGTTTGGGACAGGGTACATTTCACTAAAACACCCTAATTTTTAGCGTTTTAAAAAAAAATGCCATAATGTTTATTAATTACTGATAAATACCAAAATTTAGATTACCTGCACATACGTACCGTGAACTTTCAATCAAATTATAATCTAATGCCCTATGTCATTTTTGGCAATATCATTCTATATTATACACCTCCATATGATTGTTAACGGCATAGGGTATTAATTAAACAAGAAACTCTTAAAAAATTTTGTATTTATTTCCGATTTGAAATTTCTCGGCATGTTAGTGAAATTAAATACATTCCAAATTCCAATATTCTTGACTTGTTCAACCAAGAAAGTGATTCTATGCCAGAGTGTGTGTTCTGCACAAAAGTGAGGACCAAACTCCATATAAAGGGACCGACCAACAATCATAAAATCGTGTCTGCGTATACAACCCTAAATCAACCCTTAAGGTTCTTATCCATTACATTGCTTTCGTTTAAATTCATTTTATTTTGAATAAACTTCACTTCTGATGGGGTTCCTTTTCAGGTCTCCGTCAGATGTTGTCTTCCGTCGATCTCCCGGTGAATTTTGGAGGTGATCTCCTGTTGCGTGTGGGTCTCAATGGGTTTTGAGGAGATTGGTGCTTTGAGGAGTTTGCGCCGAGTACCTGCAAGGAAGTCCCGGGGTGGTTTGGTACCACTGAGGACCCTCCGACGATCAAGTTAGCACAAAATCCAAGCAGAGTAACGGCTAAGTGGGGTAAAAAAAAAAAGCTTACTTGACCCCTCTGTGATGGGGGTTTATATAGTAGCGGCGGCACACAGCAGCAGGCATGAGAATCTCGCCGGCAGTTACGCTCCTGACGTCACGCCCGCGTAATGAGCAGATTGCCCGTTAATGGGGATCGTGATGGCGTTGACTTCTTTGTGTTTGGTTTTGTGCAGGACCCATGGGTATGAATGAGCTCCGAGCCTCCATGCGCCAGCCGAGAAAGGTCACGAAGGCTGGAGGCGCCATCTCTTCTCGTTCGAAGCCTGCCTCGGCTCCTTCGGCCTCCGTCCCGGTGCCTCCGGTGGCCGCGTCCCTTGAGCGTTCAGGGGCAGATCCCGCCCCGGGGCCTAGTAGAGCGCCGGGCAGGAAGCGGGCTCGAATTCTTGAGGACCCGGTCTCTAAGGAGGAGACCGGCTCTCCATCGGAGCCACTCAAGAGGGGTTCCTGGAAGTCTCCTCGGGGCCTGCCCTCGCCGATCATGGTAGAGGAGGGGGGCCTCCGGTTCGCGGTGCCCTCGGGGTTATCTGTCGCGGATAGCCTGCTGCACGAAATGGAGAGGTCGATAGGGGGCAGGGTCCCCAGGGGGACCTTCAGGGCCCAGATGGCGTCCATCGCCCAGGAGTCCGTGCAGGTAAGTGCTCGGTTGCTTATGAGATTTTGCGCTTCCTTCTTCTTCCTGACCTCTTTCTTATTTTTTTTCAGGTCCTCCAGCACGTCGCCCTGGCCTTACGCATGGAGGCCGAGGTGATAACCCCGGCGATGAAGGCCGCGGACTATCTTGCCTCACTGAAAGAGAGCTCCAAGCAGGAGCTGGAGGCGGCGATTGCGAGGGTTGCCGCCCTGGAGGGCGAGGTGGAGGTCGGGAAACGGGAGGTTTCCCAGCACCACGAGGCCACCGTGGCTGCCGAGGTCAAGCTTGAGGACGCTCAGGCGCTCGCCGGCAACCTGAAGAAGACGGTGAGGACACTCCGGAAGGAGCTGGGGGCGGTGGTCAAGACGGCGGAGCAGGCCGACCTCTCGGCGGCGAAGGCGATAGAGGGCTACAAGAAGTTGAAGGACTTCTACAATGACTTAGCCGTGGCTACCACCCGCATCTGTTATGAGGCCCTCGACGCCGTTAAGGCCCGGATGCCGGAGTTCGCCGATGAAGAGTTTCGGGCCGATACCCCCTCATGGATGCCGATGAGCAGGGGGAAGAGATTCCTGACGAGGAGTTGGCTGAGGACCCTGCTCGACTCGTGGTAGATATCGAGGACCCCGACGTTGTGCTTGACCTCGAGGCCTAAAGCCCCCGTCTTCCTCCTCCTTTTATTTTGTAAGCCTCCGGACAGTCTGTAAGGCTGGGGAGCCCAAAATACCCTTTGTAAAGACTTCGCTTTTGGTAGTAAAACTTTTTTGTTTCATCAGTTTGCACTTTATCTTTTGCTTGTGAAGAATGCTCGTAAAATATCTTTGCTTGCACTGTTGGGCTTCCATGTTAGGTTGGCTATCTGTCTAGCGATCGTTCGTCGAGTTGATCGATCACTTGCCAAGTGTGCCAAGCGCTGCTGAGAATGAGGCATCTCCATGGCCCCGAAGTCGAGGGGGGATCGCTCAGACTTGGATAGACCCGATGTCCCTTGTTGGGGCCTCGGATCTGCTGCACGTGATGGGCAGGGAATTGTCCGCCGTAGTTGTGCCGAGCATGAATGGGCTTAGAGGCATCGTTACGAGGGCTACAAGCCCGCAGCGTCTGTTGGGCAGGAGGACGCCTGCTGGGTATGACCGAGCAGGGAAGCTGCTCGGTTTCCTCTTGGCGAGGGATTTGATTTCTGGCGTTGTGGGCAGGCAACCACCAGCTGGGGATGGCCGAGCGAGGGTCGGTCTCGACTGCCTCTGGGAGGACTTTTCGATCCCTGGCGTTGCGAGTAGGAAGCTACCGGCCAGGGATGGCCGAGCAGGGTAGCTGCTGAGCCGTCTCTAAGGAGGACTTTGATCCTTAGCGTTGGAGGGGCCGTAGGAGGCCTGCTAAGGATAACCGAGCAGTGAGCTGTGCGGTTGCCTCTTGGCGAGGGTTTTGATCCAAGGCATCACGAGTAGGGAAGCTACCGGCCGGGGATAGCCGAGCAGGGAATCCGCTCGGCTGCATCTAAGGAGGACTTTGATCCTTAGCATCAGAGGGGCTGTAAGAAGCCTACTAAGGATGACCGGGCAGTGAAACTGCGCGGTTGCCTCTTGGCGAGGGCTTTGATATCTGGCGTCGTAGGTAGGCAATTACCAGCCAGGGATGACCGAGCGGGGTAGCCGTTCGGATGCCTCTTGCGAGGGCTTTGATCCCTGGCGTCATGGGTAGGGAGCTACCAGCCGGAGATGACCGAACAAGGGTCGGGCTTGGTTGCCTCTTGTGAGGGCTTTTGATCCTTCAGGACGGGGACTGAGCAGGGTTACTGCCCAGTGCCTCTTGGCGAGGACTGTGATCCCTGTCGGTTGTGGTAGGAAGCTACCGGCCGGGGATAGCCGAGCAAGGGTCGGGCTCGACCGCCTCAAAGGAGGACTTTGGTCCTTAGTGCGGGAGGGGCTATAAGAAGCCTACCAAGGACCCTTGGCCGAGCAGGGTTACTGCCCGGTGCCTCTTGGCGAGGGCTTTTGTCCTGAAGGATAGTCGAGTGAGGGTTGGGCTCGACTGCCTATGGGAGGACTTTTAATTCCTGTCGGTTGTGGTAGGAAGCTACTAGCCGGGGATAGCCGAGCAGGGTAGCTGCTGAGCTGCTTCTAAGGAGGACTTTGATCGTTAGCGTTGGAGGGGCCGTAGGAGGCCTGCTAAGGATAACCAGGAAGTGAAGCTGCGCGGTTACCTCTTGGCGAGGGCTTTGATCCCTGGCATTACGAGTAGGGAAGCTATCGGCCAGGGATAGCCGAGCAGGGTAGCTACTGAGCTGCCTCTAAGGAAGACTTTGATCCTTAGCGTTGGAGGGGCTGTAAGAAGCCTACTAAGGATGACCGGGCAGTGAAGCTGCGCGGTTGCCTTTTGGCGAGGGCTTTGATCCCTGGCGTTGCGAGTAGGGAAGCTACCGGCAAGGGATAGCCGAGCGGGGAAGCCGCTCGGCTGCCTCTACGGAGGACTTTTGATCCTTAGCGTTAGAGGGCCCGTAAGAGACCTGCTAAGGATAACCGGGCAGTGAAGCTGCGTGGTTGCATCTCGGCGAGGGCTTTGATCCCCGACGTTGTGTGTAGGGAAGCTACCGGCCAGGGATGGCCGAGCATGGTAGATGCTTGGCCGATTCTTCATGAGGTTTCTCCCGACCATCCCGTAGCAGGTATGGGGAACAGGAACGGTCGCGGCGAGCTTGCGCGTAGCATGTGCATTGAATGTGTGGGGAGGCGAAGCACTGCAGTCGCGTCATTTCGATTCTGCCAGAGAAGGCTCAATGATCGCCGCGTGGTAGCGACTTTGTGGGTGAAAACGGGCGACTGTTGGGTTCCGTTGGGGCGTAGTGGGCTATATAAGGCTGAAGGAGCATTGGTCCTTCCTTTCTTCGTAAACAGATCGTTGAGAATGGAAGACTTCCCCTTTACCATCCCTGATATCGTCCACTTCGAAGACGTATACCTCTATGACCAGAACTGCATCGAGGACATGGTGCTGTTGGTCTATGGGATCATCGAAGACCACTTCGGCCGGTTGCTCCCCCGGCGCTCCTTTCTGCTGCAGCTGCTGATGTACTCCATCTGGAGGGCATCGCCGGGGCTTTACAACCCCTTGTTTGAGCAGCTCTACGATGAGGCTGTGGGCAAACTACGGTCTCTGAGGCGCTTCGGCCTGATCTCCGCGAGTCGGCTGGCTCGCTCGGTGGCGCTCGTCCGTGGGTGCTACGAACTGAGGCTCGAGGTCAACGCACACGGGGGGAATCAAGGGCAAGGGCTGGATCTCGCGAGGCATCGGCTGGCGGAGATCTTTACTGAGTACCATGAACAGTGCTCTCTGCACCCCCTTCCCCCACTACTGTAATTTTCTTTTTCTTTTTCGCAGTGTTCCATTGATCTTTATTAAATTAACAACAGACCCTAGGAAGAGTTTACATTGCCCTTAAAAAAAAGTACATGCTAATAGATAACCTCATTAGCGTGACCCGAGCTTCCCGGAGGCTTTTTGGTCTCTGTGCTCGGCACCTGCTACGGGGATCCCTGGGCTCCGGATTGGTCATCTACCGAAACGAGCATGATTTGGCTAATGGTCTGCTCGGCAGGAAGGGTACGCTGCTCCTGCTTGCGGTCGCCCTGCTGCTTATCCCTCAAGTAGGCGGCGAGGTGCCCTAATCGGATAAGTTCCTCGATGTAGTCCCGAAGTTGCTTACAATCCTCCGTGGCATGGCCCAACGTCCGGTGGAAGGCGCAGTAGAGGCCCCGGGTTCGCTTCGAGGCCTGATGCGGGATTGGAGGGAACTTGAAGAATCCCTCGCCCTGGGCCTCCTCTAGTAATACTGAGAGGGAGACGTTGAACAGGGTGTACTCCTGGAACTTCAGGTGTTAGGGATGCTGACGCTCCGGTATCTCTTCCCGGGCCCTTTTCTTCTGGTCGGGTCTTTCTACTCGAGGGAGGTTCGCGTTCACCTCGGACTCAAGCTGGACCTCGTGCTCGATCCACGCCTTGATCCCGACCATGGTCTTAGGTTGCCCCAACGCAAAGGAGCGCAGCCACTCCTTGTGCCTAAGACCAGATCTGAGCGCCGTGATGACGGTCTCGTCCCGATGCTCGGGGACCTCGAGGAGGGCGTTGTAGAAGCGGGTGATGTAAGCTTTGAACGTCTCTTTGTCCCCGCTCTTAATTGTGAAGAGGTAGTCGACTGTGCGCTTCTGCCGACGGTTCCCGACGAAGTGGCCGAGGAACTGAGTAGCCAGCTTGTCAAAGGTCGAGATTGAGCGAGGCTCGAGTCCTCGGAACCAGTCCCAACCAGAGCGGATGAGGGTAGCTGGGAAGGCTCTGCACTGGGCGGCATCGGAATGGTCCTGGAAGCTCATCCCAGCGGTGAAAGCATCCAAATAGTCTTTCGGGTCGGTTTTCCAGTCGAACAGAGAGACCTTCGGGGGCTTGTTGCGTGAGGAGACATGAACAGCGAGCAGTCCCTCGGTAAATGGCTTGGTGAGCGAGTCGGCGGCGTACATAGCCCCGTCGCCCGAGAGGTGACCTTCTCGGCGTATGCTTTCGATCTTCTTCTTGAGGGCGTCGAGTCGGCCGTGGTATCCCGAGGATTCGGCGCCTTGCGATCCCCGGCCTCTACTGTGGGAGATCTGCGTCTAGGCATGGCCCCGGTTCCTCTCGATGAGGTTCCTCAGATCCCCAGACGAGGTGGACCTCGAGCAGCCGTGGCGATCCCCTTCTGTGCGGCCCCGTCGAGGGAGGGGGTGTCGGTCATGCCTGGGGACAGGCGAGGTGACCGACATCTCCTCAGGGGGTGAGGGTTGCGACGAGGCTCGAGGCGAGGCACTCTGGCGGCGAATCTTGGTGTGGAGCCGTAGGGCGCCTAGGGGGCCTCAGAGAGTATCGGCACGTGAGATCTGTGGCCATAGGACATAGCTTGCCGGTGGTCAGCCATGCCGACAAGGGCGGAGTCTTCTGGAGGCGGAGGAGCGGTGATCTGAGACCCTAGCCCGGCTGTTTGGATGCGGATGAGCGCCTCCACGATGAACTGTAGTCGGTCTATTCGGCCGACGAGGGAGTTGATGATGGTCGCCGGAGGAGGTTCATCCGCGCCTCCGGTGAGGGGGAGGCGGCGGCTGGCACCTGGATCTTTAGGGTGATCGCTTGCCATGTGGATGGAGATCGGAAGGCCAACTTAGTTTTTTTGTAGAGTTTTGTTTCTCACAGATGGCGCCAACTGATGGGGTTCCTTTTCGGGTCTCCGTCAGATGTTGTCTTTCGTCGATCTCCCGGTGGATTTTGGAGGTGATCTCCTGTTGCGTGTGGGTCTCAATGGGTTTTGAGGAGATTGGTGGTTTGAGGAGTTTGCACCGAGTACCTGCAAGGAAGTCCCATGGTGGTTTGGTACCACCGAGGACCCTCCGACAATCATGTTAGCACAAGATCCGAGCAGAGTAACGGCTAAGTGGGGTAAAAAAAGCTTACTTGACCCCTCTATGATGGGGGTTTATATAGTGGCGGCAGCACGTAGTAGCAGGCGCGAGAATCTCGCCGGTAGTTACGCTCCCGACGTCACGCCCGCGTAATGAGCGGATCGCCCTTTAATGGGGATCGTGATGGCGTGGAATGTGGGATGTTGCCGGCGGAGAATTTGCGCATGGAGAGATTTGCGGAGCGGCGGTTACGCCTGTGAGTGGTGGAGTTGGTTGGTCGGAGGGACCGAGGAAGATGGCCTCGGCGGGGGAGCTCGGGAACGAGCAGGAGGGACGAGGAGTCTTGGTCCTATGGCAGCTCAAGGCGAGCTGGGAGATCTAGGAGGCTAATTTGCAGGGAGTCCTGAGGAGAGCTGGCTTGTGCTTGCAGGTCGGGTACAGGGGTGGCCTGGTCGGCCCCTGTGGGCCCTTTCTTCTGAGTTCTGGGACGCCTCATCTGCCACGTGTCCTGATCTGGGAGATCGCCTACGAGCTTCAGCGCTCCTGTACCAACACAAGAAGCTCAGAAGAAGTCGGTCTTTGATCGGCTTACAACTACTGCGGCCCCTCTCAACGGGTCGTCCGGCTCCAACGCCTCAGTCTTTGACAGACTGGGCCAAAGCTCAGTTGGGCCCATGAAGAAGCCCGCGATACCAGAAAGGGTTATCCCAAAAAGGATAGCCATCCCTGCTCCCGAAGTCGTCAAGGCGGTTTCTCCTGCCAAAGGGTCGGTCTTCACAAGACCGACTATTTCAGCTCCTGTTCCAGGAGAAATCGTCAAGGTTGCTTCCCCTACTCGAAAGTCTGCCTTCGATAGGTTGGCCATCCCCACTCAGCGGACATCAGTCTTCAATAGGCTGACAACGACAACTTCTGACCAACGCAGGGGGCATGAGGAAGTCACCCCTATGGCTGAGACAATCCCATCCGCACGACATGCTCTCCGTCGTCACTGGCGCCGAGTAAGGAAGGCTGGGGGCAGCTCCCCTTCTGGACTAACTCCCACAGCGCCCATAGTGGAAATCAATGCTGCTGTTCCGACTGGAACAGATTTGAACCGCTTAAGAAGGTTCGCAAGAACTCTCCAACTGCCGTGCTGAAGAAATCTCCTCCCCCTGTGGAGAATGCTATAGAAAAGAAGCCGGAGCAGCCCCTTCAGCGTCTGTCCTCCAAAATTTACGAAGTTTGGCGACAGGTTCAAGACTCGGTGATCGATCAAGATTACTCTCGCCGACAGAAAAAGGTGAAAGTTTAGCGAAAAGAGGACCATCCTGTCAAGCCACAAAAGACGACAGCTACTTGGGTGCCCACTGCAACGGCCCCCTCAACATCGACCGCGCATAAGAGAAGGAGGCCAGAGAAAGCCCACGTGACCGCGGAAAACCGAAAGGACGTTGAATCTAAACGCCCCAAGTCCGGGGGCATGGTAATACATGCCGTTTATATGGCTTCCGTAAAAGAAAAAAGCCGTGCTTTAATGGGTCATCGACCGTTTACCCGATCGATAACAAAGGCTCAGGAACAGCAGCAGCAGAAACTTCAGGAAATGCTAACTGCAATGGCCGCACTCACTGGGCCAAAAGACAATCCGGAGACCTCAGAGCAGCGTCAAGAACAAGAAACTGATGCTGATTTTCTCCGAAGAATGCTCGAGAGGAAAGAAAAAGAGGCTGCGGAACAGGCAGATCGTTAAGACTGGACGACCATATCCAGGATGGTATGACCAAATAAGGTACCCGCTGGGATATACGATCCCCAAATTCCACGTATATAAGGGGACAGGAAATCCGCATCAGCACGTTGCTCAATTCAGAGCCTTGGCGGCAACACCGGAGGTGATGATAAACTTCTGCTCCATCAGTTTGTTAGTAGCTTGTCGGAAACGGCATTTGAGTGGTATTCGGAGCTTCCCAACGACTCCGCCAAAACTTTTGCAGAAATGGAGCTGCTATTCACCCAGTGCTTCGCAAGTGCTAGTGAACGCACCCCAATAATGGCATTGATCAATGCCAGGGTGAAGCCAAGTGAAACGTGGGTGCAATACGCAATACGATGGAGGAATCTATGGTCAAAGTGTGAGCAGCGCATCGAGGAAGCGCCCGCAGTGGGCATGTTCGTGGGAACTCTTGACCCTCAAGCGACCATCTCCCAATTCATGATTTTTTTCAAGCCGACCACTTTCTAGTCCTTGATTGATAAGCTGGCCCAAATAGACCAGATGGGTCATAGACCGTCTCCTCCAAAGCGGAGCCGCGAAACGAAAAGGGTAAAGGGAAGGCGACATTCATTGCGAATACTCAACAGCAGCCCAGTGGACCAAAACTAACTGATCGCCTAGATGAGAGTCGGCAATTCTATAATGAGAAAATGAAGCGCCCTTATTCATTTTCCCGGGACAAGACGAAAAGATTGTTCGAGCTAGCGGTGCGCAACAGGCTCATCAATCTGCCGAATCCAAATGACCGTTGCAACCCGGCGAGGCTAATAGTCCCAATTATTGCCCCTACCATCAAACGGTAAGCTATCCAATTGATGATTGCTTCGTCTTCAAGGGCTGGATTGAAGACCAGTATCAATAGGGCAAATTTGCCTTGTCCGAGAACTAGAAAGTGAACCCACCACAGCCACACGCTCCCAAGAAGACGGATACACCGGGGGAATCATGCTCCTTCATAGAAGAAGCTCCATGGGAGGTCGTTCTTTCAGCCAAGATTAAAAGAATGCTAAAGGATCTCCAAACATGCCCGGCGATCAGGTGGAAAAATCTACTGGAACCCGAGATCATCGAGAGAATGCTGAAACCGCGCCCAACTCCAAGGATTGGTGGTGATAGCCAAAGCACTCACACCCAGCCGTCAAAGTCTTCGAAGAAGAAGACCAAAAAGCCCGTGAAGCCTGGTGACAAGCGCACGGACCTGCAAAAACAGATTGACGCGTTGGAAGAATATAATCAAAAAGCGCGGACTCCAGTCACACTCTAAGAATTTCTCACCCACGTCCTTGAGGACGGAGATGATGACAATGGAGAAGACTCGTCGGATGAATTTGAAGGTTATGTAGCAAGCTTCCATGTGATCTCTCACTCGTTGATAGACAATGAAGAAGCTCCTTACACAGAGAAACTGGGGGCAGATCCTAAGCCGGAACTTCTAGGGCCATCAGACGAAATGATTGATACATTCCTAGACGAGGCTCTCCTTAAAAGCAAAGCTGCTCGAGAGCGTGAGATGGCCATATTTGAAAAAGACAAACGCCGGCGACTGGACGAAAGGGTTGAAACACTCCCGCCAGATCAAAGTACATCCGCCGCAAATAAAAGCAGGTTCAAAACGAGGAAGAGCTTCGCCAAAGCCATATCGATGGGAATGAAGCTGCCACCCTCCGAAGGGAACACTCTTGGTGAAGTGGAAACACATCCTAGCTACTGCTTATATCATCAAAAGATTGCGCACCCCACCGAAGAGTGCAACGCTTTTAAAAGATGGTGGCAGGGTATGTTGCTCAGTGACAACATTTTAAGCGGATGAAACGCAAAATTCGTCGGGAGCAAAGAAATACGACCGAGGAGCATAAAAGAACTACCAGCAACTGTCGCATGGTCAACGCTGGGGGATCGCAAGTTCTCACCTTCGGGAGCGACTCTGACGAAGAAATGGTTCTTGGCCCTCACTTCAAAGAATCCACCTCAGGAAAAGAGGAAGAACCAAAGAACTGCGAAAGCATTCAGCTGCGCAATCGTACATTACCTGAAAAAATCTTGGACCTACGAACAAAGGTTCAAACAAAAAGGATAAGGGGAAAGAAAAGATCCCTAAAGATATCTCCCTCGATGATCGAGTCATCAAAGAGCTGGCAGCCAAGGACCCGCCCAAGAAAAGTAAGGTGGATTACAACGTTCTGGCGCACCTGAGAAAGATACCCTCTCAGCTCAGCATTCTCGACGCCCTTCTGCTATCAATAGAAGTAAGAGATTCTTTGATCAAGGCGTTACAAGAGCCTGAGCAATTCCAAGCTTTCCTTGCTGAAGAAAAGATGAAGGACGAACTGGAAAAAGTGCACACAGCCGATATCACCTTCGACGATGAAGATCTCCTCCTCGAGACGTGCGAGCATAACTGTCCTCTTTATGTCTCCGGATACTGTCATGATATCAAGATAGGCAAAATACTGGTCGACAATGGGTCGTCCGTTAACCTTCTCAATATAAGGGTGTTGAAAGAAATATGCATGAGCGTTCAAAATCTCGCTCGGGATAAGATCACTATCTCCGGGTTTGACTCCCAGTCATCACGGACTCTCGGGTCTGTAATATTGACTCTACGCTTTAGGTTGCTCGTCACAGACATTAAGTTCCACGTCATTGATGCTAAGACCTGCTATAACGCTTTGCTCGGCTGGCCTTGGTTACACGAGTACAACATCATCCCTTCTACACAACATCAGTGTATGAAGTATTTCAATGATGGTCTCGAGTATACCATAACAGGAGAGCTGAACCCATTCTCCATGAACGAAGTCCGAAAGTACGAAGATGCAAAATACTTCCTGCCGGATTTCGAAGACACAGAAAGATGTCACAAATCGGAGGACAAGAACAAAGCTATCACCACTATTCCAGTCTTCGGGAGTGATACCGAGGAAGAAGAAGAGATAGTTTATTCAGGGCCGCCCCAATACATCAAGCCAGGACCGTCCACCTCTATGTTGATCTTTGGCAGCGACTCGGAAGATGAAGTCAATGCCGTATTCTCTGCTCGGCCATCAATGCAAGCCTTCGCCGATAAAGATCAAAGTTTGCAAGTTGCCATGGTTCCGCCAAAGCATCATAAAGAGCTAGACGCGCTTGATACCTACAGTGTAGAAGAACTGCAGACATTCTACGTCCCTCCCAGGCGAAAAGGTGAAAAGGCGATCCTATTCTACCGATCCTGGAAAACCAAAGTGGAGAAAGAAATTTGGCATGGTGCGGATTCTACACTTGACAGGCTCCAGCCCATCCGTTTGCCCAGCTATTACACAGACGGACTAAAGAGACTCTTGAGACGCCAAGGTGTACCCCTTAAGCAAACTGTGCGACAAGCACGGTTCTATAATAGGATCTGGAACGTTCCCGGAACTCAACGAAAATTGCCCAACGGGAGAATGGAAACGATCGGGCTTGGGCATGTTCGATCCAAGAAACGGGAGCTATTCCACGACTGCTACGTCATACATGACTTTGATGAAGAAAGAGATGCTCTGTGGGAAGATGCTAACCCTGAACCTGAACGAGCTCCCGCCGTGAAAATGCCAAGTCCGTCGTTTGAAGAACAGATGGACAAGCTTATAAGGGAAGCGGGTCAAAAGGTTCGAGACGATCATAATCACGAAATGGCCATCTATGAGAAAACCAGAACGCAGCGCCTTCTTCAGCAGGTTGCCAAAAATGAAAATACTCTTCCTTGTCAACCCGTCATACAAAAAGCCCGACACAGAGGCAAAAATAAATCAAAAAGCGGGAAAGGCGTTCGACGGCAACAAAGCAGGACCAAGAATCCACGTGATCGGGAATCGAGCAACCCGGATTCGTCTCTTATAAAGAAGATGGGTCGAGCATACTCTTTTTCTCAGGACAAAATACAGAAGATACTTTATCTTGCCATAAAATATCAAATGATTACCCTCCCGGAGTCCAAGCACCCCGAGCAAACAGGCGAAGTCTCTCACCCGGACTATTGCTCCTATCATCGGGCAATAAGACATCCTCTCGAAGATTGCTTCACATTCAAAGACTGGGTAGAAGACCAGTATCAGCAAGGCAGGTTCGCTCTATCCAGCAGCTGGAGGGTAACCCAGCCGCAGAAGCATGAACCAAAGCTGCGCCTGCAGCGAGAGTAGAACCAGATCAACATCGGTCCTGGAAGCGATCTCGTACCTGCCACGTGATAATGCTGTCAGAAGAAGAGCCCGAGAATATGGATGATCTCCCCTGGTGCTTCGAAAATGATGATGGCGAGGTGATCTCAGAGTTTCCACCGGCGCCAAAAGAGCTGGAAGATGGAATACATACTACTGCAGATAACCTCACAAAAATTGACTTGGGAACGGCAAACGACCCACGGCCGACGTTCGTTAGTGAGCTGTTGTCTAAAGAAAAAGTGGCTACGCTCAAAGACGTGCTCATGCAGTATAAAGATTGCTTCGCATGGAACTATTCCGAGATGACGAGACTTGATCCAGAGATTGCTGTACACAAATTGGCAATATTCCCGGACGTCAAGCCGATCAAACAAGCACCGAGAAGAATGCGGATCGAGCATGAGATGAGCATCAACGCCGAGGTCAAGAAGCTAATCGACTCTGGTTTCATCTAAGAAGTTCAGTACCCTGACTGGATCGCCAATATCGTCCCGGTGATGAAGAAAAATGGGACAATGCGCATATGTGTGGACTTCCGGGATCTCAACAAAGCTTGTCCGAAAGAGGACTTTCCAGTACCGGTCACCGAGCTAATGATAGATAATACGTCCACTCATGAAGTTTTCTCCTTCATGGACGGCTCATCAGGATACAATCAGATAAAGATGTATCCCGAGGACCAGAAGCATACCACTTTCCGGACCCCTTTGGGCATATTCTGCTACAAGGTGATGCCTTTCGGTTAAAGAACGCCGGCGCCACCTATCAGAGGGTCATGACGAAGATTTTCAATGACCTCATACATGAAATCGTCGAATGCTGTATCGACGACCACGTAGTAAAAAGCAAATCATACGAGGAACATTTAGAGCATCTAAAGATTGTGTTTCAACGCCTTCGGAAATACAACCTGAAGATGAACCCTCTCAAATGCGCGTTCGGTGTTTCCTCGGGAAAATTCCTAGGATTCATCGTACGACATCGAGGCATCGAGATAGACCCGTCGAAGATCAAGGCGATCATGGAAATGCCCCCGCCAAGGACTCTCAAGCAACTGCGGTCTCTCCAAGGAAAGCTCACATATATCCGGCGATTTATAGCCAATCTCTCAGGCAAGTGCCGTCCTTACAGTCACCTAATGAAGAAGGGAACTCCGTTCGTCTAGGATCGCAAATGCCAAAGCGCACTGGACGAAATCAAGCAATACTTACAGAATCATACGGTACTAACCGCTCCAGTCAAGGGAAAGCCTCTCATCTTGTACACAACCGACCTCGAAGGTTCTTTAGGCGTGCTATGGGCACATGAGAATGACCAAGGGAAAGAAAGAGCTCTCTACTATCTGAGTCGAGTTCTACTATGGGCAAAAAGCAACTACTCCCCCATCGAAAAACACTTCCTGGCGTTGATCTTCGCGATAACGAAGCTCAGACACTACGCGTTAGCACATGAGGTCCATCCCATATCAAAGGTGGATCCTCTCAAGTATTTGATGTCAAAGGCCATATTAACGGGACGGCTCGCCAAATGGGCCTTGCTCTTGATGGAGTTCTCGATAACTTATCGTCCTCTTAAGGCAGTGAAAGGCCAGGCCATCACCGACTTCCTCGCTGAGCATCCGATACCTGCCGACTCTCCCTTGAACTGCGAATTGCCAGACGAACACGCGTTTGACACGATCGACGGGGGGAGAAGAGAGAATGATACCCAGTGGGAACTCTATTTCGATGGAGCATCTTCCATGAAGAACCGCAAACAAAGCACCCCCATAATCAAATCAGGAGTAGGCCTCATCTTAATGACTCCACGAGGAGGGATAATGCGCTTTGCCTTATCCTTAACAGAGCTAAGAACGAACAATGAAGCCGAATATGAAACTTTGATAACAGGTCTTGAGATCGCTATCGACATGGGAATTGAGAATTTCCTCATATACGGAGACTCCCAGCTGATCGTAAGTCAAGTAAACGGCGACTATCAAACGTACAAGCCAGAGTTGGTGAAATACGGCAAGAGAGTGCAGCAATTGCTGACTCAAATCCCTGCCTATGTTCTGGAAAGCATACCACGAGCGGAGAATAGCAAGGCGGATGCATTAGCCAAGCTCACTAAAGAACTGGCTGACGAGAGCTTCAATAACGTGAGGATCATTGAGCAAAGCCGTCGGGTTCTCGCACCGGCAGAAATATCTCCGGAACCTTCCGAAGAAAAGGGAACGACCGAGCAAATGGCCCTGCAAATAAAAGACCAGGAAAACGCTAAGGATCAAAGAGAAGTCTTTATAAACTACTTCAAATCCCGTCGAACACCTGAAGATGCATCCTCGAGACATCAGCTCATGAAACGAGCTCTTTCTTTTGCATTCGTCAATGATACTCTGTATAAGAGATCGTTTGACTCTCTGTGGCTAAGATGCCTAGGACCTGAAGAGGCAAGGAGAGTCATCCAAGAAACTCATGATGAACTCTGCGGTTCTCACAAAGCCGGGCTGAAGATGAAGCTGAAGATTCAACGGATGGGTTATTATTAGCCCACGATGATCCAAGACTGCTTAGAATACACAAAGCAATGCCACTCGTACCAGATTCACGGAGACGTTATCCATCAGCATCCAAATCCACTACATCCAACGGTGGCTAACTGGCCGTTCGAAATGTGGGGAACTGACATAATCGGCCCCATCGAACCAGCATTGTCCAGAGGACATCGATTCATTTTGGTGACAACTGATTACTTCTCCAAATGGGCAGAAGCAGTACCGCTAAGGGAAGTGAAGATGGAGAATATCCTCCATTTCTTCAAGACGCACGTCATTTATCGGTTTGGAACTCCGCAACGGATCATCTCTGATAACTGGCCAGCCTACAGAAGCCATAAGATCAGCCGCTTCGTACAACAGCATAACATAGACTGGAGATATTCATCGGTCTATAATCCCCAAGCTAACGGTCTAGCAGAGGCTTTCAACAAGACCTTGACGAAGATCGTAAAAAAGACGGTGTTTCGAAATAAGAAGGACTGGCACGAGAGACTGCATGAAGCTCTCTGTGTGTATCGAACTACGTTCAAAACGGCCACGAACACAACACCGTACGCATTGGTATTCGGCACAGAAGCGGTACTCCCCCTTGAGATAGAGTTACCCTCTCTATGAGTGGCAGTTCACTATGAGCTAACGGATGAAGAGAATGCTTACCTTCGGCTTGAGGAGCTTGATGCCCTTGATGAAAACGGCTCGTGGCGCAACAGAGTCTGGAGGCTTATAAAGCAAAGATGACGTGCTCATATGAAAAATTGACTAGGCCGAGAATGTTCCGCCAAGGCGAACTCGTGCTAGTGGTTAAAAAACCTATGATCCCCAATCGCGCCAAGCGGGGGAAATTCGAGCCGAACTATGAAGGCCCGTATATCATAGACAAAGTTTACCAGGGTGGAGCCTATCTACTCATGGACATGCATGGTAAAAGACCTTTCAGGCCAATAAACGGTTGCTTCCTAAAAAAATACTACGCCTGACGAGTCACGGTCTAGGTCAATGATAGATGACGACGCCTATGTTCTCTCGCTATCTTCCTAAGCCTAAACTCTGTAAGTAGTAGCCGGCTTCCTTTTCTTGGACCGAAACGTCCTTAAACTAATGACGGACCACTATGTCCTAAAACTGGCTGTTGACCGAGACGTCGATAAACTACTACGGACCACAGTATCCTAAGGCCGACACAAAAAAAAGGTATGTCCATAAGCAAAATGGGCACGGATGAAAACCCGAAAGGGCTCCGTAAGTAAAAACAGCAGGGCTACCGGCGAGTTTTGTGAAAACCCGAAAGGGCGCAATCTTGTTAAAAAACACTTACAAGGTCCTCTTGACCTTGTAAGGAGAAACCACCTGCGTGAGATCCTTACGACTCATAAGGGAGCAACACACTTAGGGATCCCCACGATCCCTAAGGAGAAATTACACTACGAGATCCTCATGACTCGTAAGGAGAATTCCCCTTTTGAGACCCTCATGGCTCATAGGATTTAAAAGCCTTAAACTACAGGGATCTGATGATGTTCTTAAGCAGCCACCACAACCTCCAATACTGCCCTACAAGCGTCTCGACCCTTGTATACAATCCACGGACGCGAATAAACATTTCCCTAACAAAGTCCCATCCGTGACTAGGGATATGTTTGCACAGTGAACAGCCTTTGTAAGTCCTCTCGACTTATAAGGAGAAAGCCCTCTTGTAAGATCCTTACGACTTACGAGAAGCCATACACTTTGGAGTCCTCACGATTCCTAAGGAGAAAACGCACCTACGAGATCCTCACGACTTGTAGGAAGAAATACCTTTATGAGACTCTTACGGCTCATGAAGTCAAAAGCCTTAGTCGACAGGATCTTAACCCTGTTTGCTAAGCCACCTTTGTTCGACATCGACAGAGGCAAATGATGATCCGCTCCTGGCAATATCCCAGTTGTAGCGGTGCTGATGCCGAAATCGGTGTCTAATTCCAACCTTGCAGCGAAAAGCCTACGAGCCACACATGCATACGAAATAGCCGAAATGATGGGGCAACTTGCAACAAAATCAGCAAGTAAAAATGTATACATACAAAAATAGCTGAAATTATTGGGCAGCTCGCAATAAAAAGTATCGAGTAAAAATAAAACAAATAGCCGAAATGATTGGGCAGCTCGCAATAAAAAGCAGCGAGTAAAAATAAAACAAATAGCCGAAATTATTGGGCACCGCGAAAAATAGCCGAAATGATTGGGCAATCGTGACTTTCGCGATATAAAAGCTGAAATGATAGAGCATCGTGGAAAGAAGAATATATAAAATAAAACTTTTTGCCCTACAGGTGAGATCACATCGATCTCTGTATACAATCCAGAGGCACAAACAGAGATGGAACCATACCTTCCCCCCAGGCTCCATCTGAAAGAAAGCCAAGTCTCGACGGTTCACAAAACAGCCTGGATCATCTCAACATCCGTCTCATTTCAACAGACACAACATCAACAAATCGGAGCTGCGGCAAAATTCCCAGTTCCATGACTCGACGATGCACAAACAACCGAGAGTCAACCTTTCCGGGTTTCGTGGAACACGGCCTATGTCAATCCTGACCCCATGGGAAACATCCAGAGCGGAGCCCGGTCCTCGCAGAACACGGCCTATGTCAATCCTGACCACGTGGGAAGCATCCAGAGCAAATTCCTGGACATGTGAAACATGGCCTATGTCAATTCTGACCCCGTGGGAAACGTCCAGAGCGGATCCTGGTCCTTGCAGAACACGGCTATGACCCCGTGGGAAGCATCCAGAGCAAATTCTTGATCACGTGGAACGCGGCTTATGTCAATCCTAACCCCATGGGAAACGTCCAGAGCGGAGCCTGGTCCTCGCAGAACACGGCTATGACCCCGTGGGAAGCATCCAGAGCAAATTCCTGGTCACGTGGAACATGGCCTATGTCAATTCTGACCCCGTGGAAAACGTCCAGAGCGGAGCCTGATCCTCGCAGAACACGGCTATGACCCCGTGGGAAGTATCCAGAGCAAATTCCTGGTCACATAGAACACGGCCTATGTCAATCCTGACCCCGTGGGAAACGTCCAGAGCGGAGGCTGGTCCTCGCAGAACACGACTATGACCCTGTGGGAAGCATCCAGAGCAAATTCCTGGTCATGTGGAACACGGCCTATATCAATCCTGACCCCGTGGAAAATGTCTAGAGCGGATCCTGGTCCTCGCAGAACACGGCTATGACCCCGTGGGAAGCATCTAGAGCAAATTCCTGGTCACTTGGAACGTGGCTTATTTCAATCTTGACCCCGTAGGAAACGTCCAGAGCAGAGCCTGGTCCTCGCAGAACACGACTATGACCCCGTGGGAAGCATCCAGAGCAAATTCCTGGTCACGTGGAACACGGCCTATATCAATCCCGACCCTGTAGAAAACACCCAGAGCCTGGTCCTCACAGAATACGGCTATGACCCCGTGGGAAGCATCCAGAGCAAATTCCTGGTCACGTGAAATGCGGCTTATGTCAATCCTGACCCCGTGGAAAACGTCCAGAGCGGATCCTGGTCCTCCCAGAACACGGCTATGACTCCGTGGGAAGCATCTAGAGCAAATTCCTAGTCACGTGGAATGCTGCTTATGTCAATCCTGACCCCGTGAGAAATGTCCAGAGCGGAGCCTGGTCTTCGCAGAACACGGCTATGACCCCGTGGGAAGCATCCAGAGCAAATTCCTGGTCATGTGGAACGTGGCTTATGTCAATCCTGATCCCATGGGAAATGTCCAGAGCGGAGCCTGGTCCTCATAGAACACGGCTTTGACCCCGTGGGAAACATCCAGAGCAAATTCCTGGTCATGTGGAATATGGCCTATGTCAATCCTGACCCCGTGGAAAATGTCCAGAGCGGATCCTGGTCCTCGCAGAATACGGCTATGACCTGTGGGAAGCATCCAGAGCAAATTCCTGGTCATGTGGAATACGGCTTATGTCAATCTTGACCCCGTGGAAAACGTCCAGAGCGGATCCTGGTCCTCACAGAACACGGCTATTGTTGCGCCACGGCAGCGCCCCGGCCTCGTACTCGAGGCCAAAATGCGGAATCAAAAATTTTCCTTACTCGGAAACCGGCGCTACCGCGGACAATGAAAACCCGGATCGTAACCATTAACCTAATGCTAGCAATCAAGAGATAGGGTGAGAAGTATACCGAGTGATCCGAGTCCTCCGGTCTTCTCGTCATCGTCCCGATCTCCCGCGGAAAGTGTAGTCTCCATATCGTCGCCTCCTCGCCAGAAAGGGCACCACATCGCCTGTGTCTTTTACGGGCTCCCGCCTCAATACCGAGGCAACTCGGGCATGAAGCCGGCAACTCGACATGCTCAAGATGTGCTGTAGAATGTGTAGTGTAGAGGGTATGTCTCTTTGGGGTTTGTTGCCATGGTGATGGAGGAATCAAGAATAGAAAAATGGTGCTTGCATTTTTCTAGCAAGAAAATGAGATCATGAATGAAACTCTCAAGATGAAGCTCTCTTCTTCTTCTTCTCTCTTTCTTTTTTTTCTCATGAAAAACTTATCATCTTCATCAAGTGAGAAGAAGAATGGTGGAGGAAACAATATTAACACATAAACATGAAGGGAGGTGAGTGTAGGAAAAAGGAGAGGGTGACCATATCCTAACACCATCATCACAAACTCACATCAAGCTTAAAATCAATCCTAATCACCTTTTCAAGAAATGATGATAGAAAAGAAAGGAATATAAAAGATGCTTTCATAATAAATACTTTTACAAATAAAACCTCCACCAAATGTAATTTGCAAAACTGCAAATTACCCCCTCCATCAGAAAAGTCCGGCCGGGAAAGAACAAAGGAAAACCGGCCGGAACGGAATACAAACTGGCAACTCCAGAAAATTGGTCCCGTAACAAATTACAGGAAAACCCCGATACTGTGCATACACACCCGCATCTGTATTCCGTCCGGATACAAATGCAATGAGACAAAATCTACACTGTACTAGACTAGGACCGGCTTAAGCCAAAGCCGGCTAGTAAAATCCGTTCGATCCTGATCCGTGCAATACCGCACGTATCTGATCGAACCCTGCCATATAACTATACGGCCACTAGTACAAAAACTGTCCGATCCTGATCCGTGCAATACCGCACGTATCTGATCGGACCCTGCCATATCTCCATACGGCCTCTACAGCGTTTCGCCCGAAAGCTTGAGTAACTTTAAGTGTGGTGGACTCTAAAGACTCGTCAATACTATGGCTGTGGATTTAACCACTAGCACGTCAGAGGTATTAGCCAATACGTGACGGGCCACCAGCTATTGACCAAAAGGGACATCGATGAGCGAACTCATCCTGACACCCTACTGAGCCTGTCAGTGACAATATCCGTACAGTCCGGTCCGTTCGTCTATGAGTATCGCATGGCGGGCCAAGGGGGTTGGTGAAAGTCAGACCCCCAAAAGCGGTACAAGTCGTGTCGGAGTGTAGCCCAGAACACCCTGAGATACTACTGGAATATCTACCAGCAAATCTCCTGCCTCGGCCGAGGGCTTTGTGTAATGGCTCTCTTAGACACAGCGCGACCTCACCCCCAATACCGGGAGAGACGAACCCCTGAAGATCCGCTCACTGCCTCCATGTGGCTCGGGACTGTACCCAACTAAAACCTGTTTGCACGACTCCTTTGAGCCGTGGTAGGGTAGTAATCAAAGCACAGTGGGAACTCACACGAGACAAATGACGATCCTCAGGTCGATGAACTAACCTGTACACATGTCACCAGGGAACTGCTATCTGACGTCTGATATAAGACCAACTAGCAGGTTCCCGGCGAGTCCTGTCCGGTGTACTCATAACCCAATGAGCACCTGTATACATCTTAGGTGAACCAACTGACACCAGTGGCTTGTGAGACCGGCCACCGCCCCTCGTCGGGGTCTCGACTGTATACACTAGTCTACTAATGGAGTGTCGATGCCCTGTCTCGAAACTCCTACGACTAGGGACCTTTTAAGGATGTGCTTATAGACTACCAGCTCCCACGTATATGATCGCCATCATACTGCTGGCAGTCAAGCAAGAATCCTAGGGGCTCTATCAACGTGTAATAGCGACATGCCAGATCACCTAAAGCAGTACACGATGATAAAGGTAAACCAGATAGCATACTATCATCTCGAGTAAGACTGTCCTACTGGGATAGGTCCTCCCTCAATCATTGCAATCACATGCCTGTGATCCAATAATTGACTCTGAGGGCACTGACTCCAACAATCTCCCACTTGCACTCAAGGCTAATTATTGCGATGCCGCATACTCACAGCCCGTGTGATACCGAACACCCAACTCCTCTACTAGTCAGTCTCACAAAGCTCGTTTGCGAAACTATTGCGTTCGAGGATTAGCCTCAGTGAGTGGATCCGCTGTGATGTTTCTTTCTATGTCTCTCTATATGTCAAGTTCATGGAGAAAGCCATCTCCCGAAATGAGCAATATCTGTCTTAGAACGTCTGGATGTCTGATGGGACCCAGCTCATAAATGAACTCCAAATCCAAACTTCTTAGACTGTAGCGTCAACTGAATTTAATCAGTATCCTGCGCCATGCCACCCTCAGTATTGCCTTGGACCACCTGTCCAAAATACTGCCCCTCGTCAGAAGAAAAACTATAACTCTGACAACCTCCTTGTCGTCCATGTCACCTTGGAAGCCTGGAATGATAACTGTCTCCCAAATGAGGCTGTCGTTATCATATCCCTAGAACATCAACTTATGTTCTAAAACTGCTTCCGACTGTTTCTCCAGGATTGGATCAATATCAACTTATTGCATCTACTGCAAGAACAACATCTGGTGTGGTACTTGACATCTCATGATTGACTCAATTGCCTAAGCAAGTGATCTGTCAATCATGCGTATCCCTCTCCTCTTTAGTCTGTAAGACGCCTTTAGAGAGGGTGACTCCATTACCTGCAGGTGTACTACCGTGCCAGGAGTCGTCCATTCTAAATACTCATAGAATGCTGTCAAGGTACCCAGATTGGGAAACTACCCAAATCTAGATCTAAAACCATAGATCTAGTAACCAGTATGTCTGATATAATATCCAAGTCCTATGTGGAGAAAACACTGTGTGACGACCAAAGTATAACCGATCATAGTATAGGAATATCACTTCCTACTACCTTCTCAACAGATCCACCCCCTATTCTGATGACGTCAAACCTATGACTGTCACATCAGAAATAGATGATCTATCTCCGCTACATCTGCTTTAGTCTATAAATAGACATAAGCCGGATGTCCACCAATGCTTCCGCTGCTCCCACTGACTACGACAACCTTCTGGCAGAGTCATATAGATGTGCACTTCTAAAGCTAGTTTAGAACGACGCTATACTCATCCTCCCACCGGGTCTCGCGGCCTGGAACAACAGCAATGGCAAGTGTGGATAAACAAGAACTTCCCTGTCACCGTCCTTGAGGCTACCGGAGTACCTCTCGAGTGCCTGAAGTTACCCACCGTATCTGCGGAGTGGCCAATGGAATGTCAAATCAGATTGAATCTTTAGGTTCCTTATCAAATCTTCAGTAATCGTTTGCGGTTCTGGAATCACTTCCAGTTCTACCATACTCCCACTACTGTTTTCTGAAAAAATCCATTTTTATTAAAACTGTGGCGAGTCTAGAACAATATTTTAACTGTTCATCCAGATGGTAGAAAGTCAACCCTCGTCATAGCCTGGGTCAACCCACAAACAGCCATTATAGAAACGTGCCTTGAGTTGTCCAGTGTCTGGTTTTAAGCATAAGCCGGACAACTCCCCGTACCTTAACATCGTTAAGATATGAACTGTTCTATATCTAATATAGAACCAGAGGCACTGATTCAATTGAGCCAGATTCAAATCATGCAACTATCTCCAGTGCATGTCAACGAAATGGAAGGAGGCCGATCAGCGTTACTCAACTTAGGAATGTTTCCAATTATGAGTAACCTGAAAGAGAAGCTAGTTCTCTTAATCATTACTATCAACTGAGCACCATACACAAGTATCTACATCTTCGATCACTTTGAAGAATCCCGATACTTGCTACACCTGGTTCTCTACTCTATTCAAATACCTATAACTCCTCAAAATTTAGACCCTGTGTTTCCACGAAACACCTGTCTAAAAACTAGAGAAGTCATAAGTAAACCGAATATAGTACGAGGACCTACCCCTCTGTCCTGATGGACCCTGGACAACATACAATACTCTGTATAAGTCCGCTGAGTCTAACAACTCTTTCACTGTGCGTCGTAGGTTGAAAACTGTACTTATGGTTAAGAAGAATTACACCGCTGTTTGATGCTCCTTACCTAACCATCCACTGATATAGGTAAATGTCATCGACATAATATCAAAAAGTATATCTCACTCTATGAAAATAGACGTACAGATATATCAATTTGAAATTGGTGCACAACAGCGGATATTCAAAACCAAATATTTGCCGACCGGCAAACAGCCCAGATGATCTCCTCAAATATCACCGATTACAACGAATCCCGATATAATGAGGATGATCACCCAATTCCCAACAACTTACTCCCACTCAGGATCTGTAAAACCATACAGATGTGAGAATCATACCTGGTAAATACATACCCTGGAGCAAGTGTCTAACTGGGAAATCAGTTTTCCATTAACAGTACACAGTGAAACTGAAACATTGAAATGTTTCGATGGGGTATGCTGGTATTCCTAGTAATGCCTCTTCCATTATCCAGATTCACAACTGTAACCGTATAATTCTTTGCCACCTCTCCAAATCCCTTTATATGTCTTTAGTCATTACCTTCTGTACACCCCTTTAAGCCAAATGGTTTTCTTCCTTCCCTACCGTTCGGCACCAGCCTATGGTTTGGAAGAAGACTATCCAAAAAGCATAAAGGGTGTACTGCCCTAATCCTAGGAGTACTTGCAATGCGAGAGAAGGTGAAGATAAAAGACACCTGAATGTACTTTATTCCTATTTCTCCTGAACCAGGATCCATCCCCGAACTGGAACAAGTTCCTTTCGAGTTCGTATATAACCATACGATGGATTATCCAATAAAATGGGATCTTCGTAGTGATACGGAGTGTCCTGGAGAAATACAAAGGTGATTTTAGGATTGGCGAAGAAATACTTGGTTTGGTCGTGAATATCAGTCGCAACTTACTTTGCCCTCTTACTAATCCCTTGCTTTGTCTTAACTTAATACCTTCTGTACACCGTTTAGGCTAACTGGTTTTCTTCATTCCCTACCGGTCAGCACCAGCCTATGGTTTGGAAGAAGACTATCCAATTTGCGTAATAGGTGTACTACTCCTAAACCAAGGAGTACTCGCAACCTAAGAGAAGGTGAAAAGAAAAGACAACTGAATAGTCCTATCCGTTTTCTCCAGAACCAGAAACCATCCTCGAAGTCCTTCGAGTTCGTATCTAACCATACGATGGTTTTGTCCAATGGAAGTGGACGTTCGTAGTAAAACGGGGTGTCCTGGAGAAAAGGGTAAAAGTAGGAGTGGCAATGAGGTCCGCAACTCTGACAATCCAAAAGCCGGTGTTTAAGAAGGTTCGGTCAACTTGGTCACTGAGTCAAAGTCCAGGGTCGGGTCAATGGTCGCTGCCAAAGAGAGAGAGAAAAGAAACACTCAGCGTGCACTCTAACCTAGATCAGAATGGTTATCACTTTATCTAATCTGGAAACCTCCCACTGTATCCCAAATTCTCCTCCAAACCTGAAAGAAGAATCAGTCGGGGTCACCCGAGGAGTAAACTAACTCATCAGTGGGAATCGGGATCCAACTATCACCGCATGATAACGTGACGGAATCCACTCACGTCACCACACTCCAGAAGGTATGCGCATGTCTGGCAAGTTTCAGTTCTTTTGAAACTCCCGATGTGATTTTTACCCCTAGGACTCAAGTGACCTTGACGGAGTCAACAAATCAAAGAGTCCTAGTCAAGTTCATCCCGTCATTATCTGGATTGCATTAAACCCACCCGTACGTGCCCTTGACGGAGTCAACAAGGCCGCACGACTGTCCTAACCAATCCCTTTTATGCAACAAACAAGCACTACTTAGCTACCGTACACTACGCCTTGACGGAGTCAACAAACGCAGCACGAATACTAAATAATACTCATAAGAAATGACGGAGGGCTACGAATGGTTTTTGGCGAAAAACCTTTAACGTAAAGAACTTGATATCGTTGAAGGAACTGCATAGCCTTTTATAAAATATAGTGACGAAAACTTTTACTAAAGAGGTCACTCCCGGTGAAGGGATCTCGGCTCTTTCCCCGTAGAATGAGATGCAGGATATTCCAACTGAATACCACGATGCAAAGCAAAAGTAATCGGCTATAGTGAAGTTATTGCCCTGACGCAAACTTCTGTCCAAGGGGTCACTCCCGGTGAAGGGATCTCGGCCCTTGCCTCGTCGACTGAGGAGCAGGATATTCCAAATGAATACCACGATGCAAAACAAAAGTGAACGTCTTTGCAATAACAGCTTTTTGAAAAGTGTTCCAACAACATCAGAATAGGTTTGTTTATCTTGCATTGATCCGAATCAACGCGGTCCCATCAATTGATCACACCACAAAGAACGAAAATATACTGACGTACGTATATGCCATCCGCATTCGCCACTGGGTCCCGTCATCACCCGTTAGGTTAGCTAACTAACGGCAGAGCGGAGACTGGACTAGCGCGGATGAAAAACATATACAACATCTACTAATATATATACCAATATATAGTATTTCGCCCAAGGCGTGAATAAAATGCAACATCACAGAAATGTACAGCATCACAGAACAATACAGATATCTGGAAGCCCCGGGTTTCACAGAGCCGCTGCTGAAACCCGACGTTCCCCTGGTCGTGTGGATAGCCTGTGCAAAGAAAACCTAGACCCCTACGGGCGCGGCAAGTCACCCGCCAAAACCTGAAGCGAGGCAGCCCCCTTCAGCTCCGTGAATGGACCACCCAACACTCCACGGAATCCGGCAACTTGGGCACCCCTCCTGGGTCAACCTGTACCCCCTACGAGTGCAGCGAATAGCCCGCCAATCCCAGAGTGAAGCCCCCTCCGTCTCAATGCCATGAGATGCGGGCCCGTTGCCCTCTAGTACCCGGCTATCCGTGCACCCCTCCGTGGGGCAATCCTAGTACAGAAAGTAAAATATACATACAACGGGTACATCGACCGCAACCAGGTCGTGCCCCAAAAGAATAATACAAACAGGCAGTGACGGCAGTCCACATGTCGGACGCTCGCCCCGCAATATCAAATGTACATAATACAACAAAACTGTACTAGCATTGCATCCAGGCTATCCCCCACGACCGATCCGCAACATCACAGCATAAACATAGAACATCAACGTGAAAATCACGTTCGCAAATCCGTCTAACCGGGCTATAGCAGTTAGACCGGATTTACCGATCGAGTGACATTCACGGTCGCAGATATAATGTAAATACTGTAAAATAATGTGTTTAAAATATCCGATCGATCAAACAATTAACAAGTGGGCCCCCAACCAATACTGTAGCAGTCACAGAAAACCTGGGCCCAAATTTAATATTCCAAAACCCACAAAATTAGCCCAAAAGCCCACTGTAAAAATTTGACAAGGTGAGCACAGTAGAGTGCGGCGGAACCGCGGCCCAAAGGGGGGTTTGGCCGCGGTTCCGCGCTCCACTGAACGACTTACACTGTCGAATTTTTACAGTGGTCTTAAAATTGCCTGCACACTATTTTTCTGCAACCTGAAAAATTTTTAGACACCAAAAAATTCCAACAGAAAACTGATGTGAACAAAATGAGGTTTTTTTTTTTTTTGGAATTTCGGTCGATCGGATAAGCAAAACACATTAGAACAAGTTAGGTAAGGTTAATGGCGTGGCTCTGATACCATGTTGCGCCACGGCAGCGCCCCGACCTCGTACTCGAGGCCAAAATGCGGAATCAAAAATTTTCCTTACTCAGAAACCGGCGCTACCGCGGACAATGAAAACCCGGATCGTAACCATTAACCTAATGCTAGCAATCAAGAGATAGGGTGAGAAGTATACCGAGTGATCCGAGTCCTCCGGTCTTCTCGTCATCGTCCCGATCTCCCGCGGAAAGTGTAGTCTCCATATCGTCGCCTCCTCGCCGGAAAGGGCACCACATCGCCTGTGTCTTTTACGGGCTCCCGCCTCAATACCGAGGCAACTCGGGCATGAAGCCGGCAACTCGACATGCTCAAGATGTGCTGTAGAATGTGTAGTGTAGAGGGTATGTCTCTTTGGGGTTTGTTGCCATGGTGATGGAGGAATCAAGAATAGAAAAATGGTGCTTGCATTTTTCTAGCAAGAAAATGAGATCATGAATGAAACTCTCAAGATGAAGCTCTCTTCTTCTTCTTCTCTCTTTCTTTTTTTTCTCATGAAAAACTTATCATCTTCATCAAGTGAGAAGAAGAATGGTGGAGGAAACAATATTAACACATAAACATGAAGGGAGGTGAGTGTAGGAAAAAGGAGAGGGTGACCATATCCTAACACCATCATCACAAACTCACATCAAGCTTAAAATCAATCCTAATCACCTTTTCAAGAAATGATGATAGAAAAGACAGGAATATAAAAGATGCTTTCATAATAAATACTTTTACAAATAAAACCTCCACCAAATGTAATTTGCAAAACTGCAAATTACCCCCTCCATCAGAAAAGTCCGGCCGGGAAAGAACAAAGGAAAACCGGCCGGAACGGAATACAAACTGGCAACTCCAGAAAATTGGTCCCGTAACAAATTACAGGAAAACCCCGATACTGTGCATACACAACCGCATCTGTATTCCGTCCGGATACAAATGCAATGAGACAAAATCTACACTGTACTAGACTAGGACCGGCTTAAGCCAAAGCCGGCTAGTAAAATCCGTTCGATCCTGATCCGTGCAATACCGCACGTATCTGATCGAACCCTGCCATATAACTATACGGCCACTAGTACAAAAACTGTCCGATCCTGATCCGTGCAATACCGCACGTATCTGATCGGACCCTGCCATATCTCCATACGGCCTCTACAGCGTTTCGCCCGAAAGCTTGAGTAACTGTAAGTGTGGTGGACTCTAAAGACTCGTCAATACTATGGCTGTGGATTTAACCACTAGCACGTCAGAGGTATTAGCCAATACGTGACGGGCCACCAGCTATTGACCAAAAGGGACGTCGATGAGCGAACTCATCCTGACACCCTACTGAGCCTGTCAGTGACAATATCCGTACAGTCCGGTCCGTTCGTCTATGAGTATCGCATGGCGGGCCTAGGGGGTTGGTGAAAGTCAGACCCCCAAAAGCGGTATAAGTCGTGTCGGAGTGTAGCCCAGAACACCCTGAGATACTACTGGAATACCTACCAGCAAATCTCCTGCCTCGGCCGAGGGCTTTGTGTAATGGCTCTCTTAGACACAGCGCGACCTCACCCCCAATACTGGGAGAGACGAACCCCTGAAGATCCGCTCACTGCCTCCATGTGGCTCGGGACTGTACCCAACTAAAACCTGTTTGCACGACTCCTTTGAGCCGTGGTAGGGTAGTAATCAAAGCACAGTGGGAACTCACACGAGACAAATGACGATCTTCAGGTCGATGAACTAACCTGTACACATGTCACCAGGGAACTGCTATCTGACGTCTGATATAAGACCAACTAGCAGGTTCCCGGCGAGTCCTGTCCGGTGTACTCATAACCCAATGAGCACCTGTATACATCTTAGGTGAACCAACTGACACCAGTGGCTTGTGAGACCGGCCACCGCCCCTCGTCGGGGTCTCGACTGTATACACTAGTCTACTAATGGAGTATCGATGCCCTGTCTCGAAACTCCTACGACTAGGGACCTTTTAAGGATGTGCTTATAGACTACCAGCTCCCACGTATATGATCGCCATCATACTGCTGGCAGTCAAGCAAGAATCCTAGGGGCTCTATCAACGTGTAATAGCGACATGCCAGGTCACCTAAAGCAGTACACGATGATAAAGGTAAACCAGATAGCATACTATCATCTCGAGTAAGACTGTCCTACTGGGATAGGTCTTCCCTCAATCATTGCAATCACATGCCTGTGATCCAATAATTGACTCTGAGGGCACTAACTCCAACAGCTATGACCCCGTGGGAAGCATCTAGAGCAAATTCCTGGTCACGTAGAACACGGCCTATGTCAATCCTGACCCCGTGGGAAACGTCCAGAGCGGATCCTGGTCCTCACAGAACACGGCTATGACCCCATGGGAAGCATCCAGAGCAAATTCCTGGTCACGTAGAACACGGCCTATGTCAATCTTGACCCTGTGGGAAACGTCCAGAGCGGAGCCTGGTCCTCGTAGAACATGGCTATGCCAAACCGACCCCGTGGGAAGCATCCAGAGCAACCCTTGACTCTGTGAAGTGCGGATAAAGTCAACCCATGACACCATATGGCCAATGTTAATCTTGACCCCGTATGGCTTATGTCAACCTTTGTCGTAGAGCAATGCTCCGACACTTCCTCATCGTTAAGCAAAGCTTCGACTCGGACCTTATGTTAACCCCTGTCGTCGAGCAATGCTCGGACACCTCCTCATCGTTAAGCAAAGCTTCGACTTGGACACAAATCACCCCCTGTCGTCGAGCAATGCTCCGACGTTTCCTTATCGTCAAGCAAAGCTCCGACACGGAAAAATATCAACTCATAACCTTCTCAACTAGAGCAATGCTCCGTCTTTAAAAATAAATAAATATATACATTAATTCATAACTTCTCCATCATAGAGCAATGCTCCGTTTCGGGGATAAATCAAATCACAAATATCTTAACTTGAAAAATAAGGACACAGTCTTGCAAAGAGATTTAAATAAACTATTAACGAAATGCATATCTTAAAATGAACACATCACCATAAAAAAAATATACGTCTTTTTATTCATGAATCAAAATGAATACAAAGTACAATTTATTAAAGAATTAAGAATGTATTTTCAGTTAAGAACACGTATAAGAAAGAATAAAAAAATAATACATCCTTCAAGCCGGCGGATGATTCAAAAGGTTTATCAGTTCATCCTTCCTTTTTTGAGTCTCTTCTTCAAAATTGACTATGGCTGCGAGACGGTCCTCCGCTTCCGACTGTTGGGCCTGATACGAGGCAAGCCGGCCTTCAAGCTCCTGCTCTGTAGCTTTATGAGCATCGACCATCGTGCGGGTAAAAGTAACGGCTTTATCAACAGCCACCACGTTCTTGATTGTGGCTTGAAGCTCCTGCCAAAGTTCATATGCGTGGGTGGTCTTAGCTGTAAGTTTGGCTTGAAGCTCCCCGAGCGCGGTTGAAGCCAGCTTCCTCTCTGAGAACTTTCGGCGGAGCCTCTTTTCACAGGAAAGCGTATTAGCGGCATACCGCTTAATCAGCCCCTACAAGCTCGTCTTCGTAGCCACCACCTCCGAAGGAAGGCGCGCACATTCAAGACTATACAAGCAAGCCTCCACTCGACGACAGAATTCGACCCAGACTTGCACCAATGCTTCACTGTGATAAGTGGCAAGAAATGGGAGAGAACCGTTGGCTTCAGCAGCAAATTCTTCGGCCGTAAGCGAGCTGCCAACACGAAGGTCTTCGATCAATGGTAACAAAGAGTGAAGGCTTGACTTGGCCATACGTTCAGATGCACGCAGCGCATAAGGGCCAGACGGCATGAGAATGCGAGTCTCCAACGGGGTAAAAGTAGGCAGAGCTGTTAAAGATTGATAAATAATCAGCAAAGGTTGCAAACAGAGGACATATGCCAAGGCGTTGAAACTTTACTTACCCATGTTTATACAAGAAGAGTCTGGAAGATCCCCAGGCCCATCGAGGAACTCAACCTCATCATCAGCTTCAAGAACTACAGAAGACATGAACATTGTTATATGAAGAAGTAACAATACCGAGAGAGGAGCGAACAATGCTAACCTTGTCCGGAAGATAGAATGATACGCTAAGGGGATATCGCCTGTGGAGAAGCCAATTCCAGCAGACGCTGGAAAGACTTCCTGGGAGACAGGCCAGCGATGGACGCCGCCAAACCTCATAGCTCTGAAAAAGACAAGGAAGGTTCAGATAATCGAAATATCGTTTAAAACAAATTATGGGATAATACCTTCGATACTTCTCCCACTTTGAATAGGAGGGATAGCAGCCTCAGCAGCCTCCTCCGTACCATCAGGCACATCACCGGAAATGTTTGCTGGTTGAGGCACAGCAGCCACTTCGGGAATGGTAATCTCAGCCATTTGTTCCACCGCCTCTAGGCCGTCACCGGAAGGGTCCATTAAATCTACAATAGGTAAAGGCACCTCTTCAGGGCCAGCGAGCGCGGAAGGAATGGAGGCCATTAGTGGAAGCTCTATAGTAGGAATGGTGGCCGTGGCAATCCCCTCCACACCTACGAGTGTATCATCGGGGATATTTGCAGAATCCATAGTCAAGGCGTGACTTGGACTCAGATCCTCTGCCATCGGCGAAGTCCCTGCAAAGTTTGCACGAGGATATGGATATGTATATATATAAGCAGTGCAAGACACTAAAAAAAGATATATAAGTGTACCAATGCGCAAAGGAGCTTCTAGTATGGCTTGTTCAAGCCGACGCTCTTTCCTCAGAAGGCATGCCCGCCGAGGTTCGAGGGTAGACTCATGGCCACCGGTCCACAACGAAAGTGCATCTTCAGCGTCGGCTGAAACAGCCTGCTTAAGGGCTCTCTCGCCCCCTTCTTCCAAAGGACCTATGAATATCCGCCGTATCGATGGAGGATCTTCGTAAAATATGATGGCAGGATAAGGCCTCTTCGGGATCCATACATTCTCGGATTCATCCTGTGAGCGTCTTATAGCCTCAGCCAATTGTGCGGCTTCCTCAGAAGATGAAACAGGAAAAAGAAGACCGTCTTCCGGCGGATTAGTAACGGTCTTCTTCCCGCTTTGGCCCAGAGCTAGTGACCGTAGAAGCTCGCTTCCTTCCCCTTTCCGCCCGCTTTCTGAGCTGCTTCTCGGTTTTGACAGAGAGGGAAGACTTCTTCAGGACCTCCGCCAAGGGGACATTATTATCAGAGCCAGGTTTTACCTCCGGAACCGTTACGGTATCCATCATCGGCCGTTCAAGTGAAGCCTCTGTTGGCAATGAGACGCGAAGCCTTTCCTCCTCTCCGAAGGTTTTAAGCAAAGCAGCAATGGCTTCTTCTGTAGAGGCACCTGTTGAAACAGTGGGCGTCAGTCAAAGCATGATAAAAAAAGTGAAATAAACAGCGTAGAGATAAGGGAGAAGTATACCTGACTGCGCAAGGGCGGCTAGTTCTTTTTCGAGGATGGCTGACTGTTTGGAAGCTTCGATGGCAGCCTCCAAATCGGTATCATAAGCATCCCGAATAAACCCTCATTGGTCCCATATTCGCTCAAGCCTTCGCTATACGGAGAAGGGGGCGTCGAGCCTAATATGGTGTCCAAAGAAAGTACTTGTTTCTTTTTCTTCTGAGGACGGGCGCCGGTGGCCAATAATACGAGTTTGCGTTTGGTAAACGCCTTTGGACGACAAGTCCCAATTTCTTTTCCTACGTCCGACTCGGGGGCCGCGGCAGCCACCTCTTTTTCAGGCATGCTGGATGGGGGAAACCCGCATGTAGGACTTAGCACGTGTGGAGGCTCAACTGTAGTGACCTCTCTCAGGGGAGGATGAACAATGTTCCGTCGCTTTAGAGGAACACTTCGATCACCAGCAGGCACTGTGCCCTTGCGATCAAGCAGCAATCGCTTTTCCTCCCTAATGGTGGCACCCATCGAATGTTGGTACCACGCCACATACACATTTAGGGCATGCGGAACACAACTCGGTTCGCTGATAAAGAAGTTAGACCCTGTGTTCAAGCGCATAAAATGATGTAGTGCACTCCGAGTACCCTCCTCAGTGGCAGCCGGTTCTGCCAAGAAAGCCTCGAGTGGGACGCCTTGATTGTAGCCTAACTGCTGAGCGAAGCGATGCGGGTTATACCTCATAAATAAAGCCGAGTCATTCATCTTAAATACGAGAAAGCCCGACCGGATAGAGTACAGATGAAGAATCTCCCGAGCTTTCAAGACGGAGGCCCCATCTTTAAATATATCCTGCAGTGGCAGCACCATCTTCCCCGACTCCTGGCCGACGGTCAAAACTATATCAGTAAAGGACATGCCAGCTCCAACCATGCGCGGGTGAAGAAGCAAGCCTCTAGCTTTCCGTTGCGTCGGAGTCACGATAAAGGCGCCGACCAGTCGCATGATCCGAGGGAACCTGCACCTGTCATAAAAAATCGGCCTCTTGTGGATGCCAAAGATGCCTAGCACGTGCGACTCGAGCCATGACGTAAAATAATGCATCGGGAAATTTACCGACTGCACCCCTGGCTCAGTGGTATCAGCTGCCAAGCTGAGGCCATGATACATATGGGCTAACCCAGCGATCCCCACAGCCACTTGTATCCCAGCAACCATCTGATGCGTAGGATAGAAGACGGACGGCCTCATACGGCGAGGATGTATGGGAAGCACAAACCAACTCAGCCATAACCCAAGGAACCCTAAAAAGAACGTTTCTTCATCAATCCCAGGAGCCGCCAGCTCCGCAAAAGGGATGACCAAGGTATCGGGTAGAAAGAAGCTCTTCTGATCCGCCTCCGCCACCGACAGGTTGCCCAAACCTAAGCCAAAGGGGTCATCAAGGATGGCGAATTTCTCGACTTCTTCCTTCAATACTTTCGGGCGAAGAAAATCGGCGATAAAAGCCGTAAAATTAACTCCACGACCTTCGGATGCAAGAGAGTGGTTCTTGTACATATTCAACACCTTTATCAAGCTCGGAAATTGGTGTTGAATAGCGTTCTCGAGAGTAAGACCCATTACCACTGATTTGGTGGCAAAATTATACTCATCCGGGGGAAATAACTCCTCATAATGTTCTCCCCTAACGGGTAAAACCGAGACCTCTGCAAATTCCTCCAAAGAAATAGAGACTTTTCGATCTGAGAGGAGGAAGGTGTGGGTCGGAATGTTCCACTGCTCTAGAAATGCCCTGACCCACTATGTAGTGGGTGTGGAATATTGAAACAAAGAAGCATAAACGGCGGGATACAATCCGAGCTTCATCAACTGTGATTTCTTCACCGATAAAATATACCGAGCCCATTGCAAATACCCGGCTGGGTGACGGGGAGTTAGTCCTACATTGTATGGCTGTCCCTAAGGGCGCGACTCGCCCTGACATATGCGTCGCCCTAGGATGTCCAAAGCCACCGCCGGCTGCACAGGTACTGCGGCAATAGAAGGCCGAAGGAGTCCTTCTGAAGTCCAGTTGACCTTCTCCACAGTGTAATTTATCGGAGGTGCATCTGCATAACCAATCGCTGAAATAGGCTCCGAGGGTGTCGCACAGGAAAAGCTCCGTCGGCCCATGATAATTTGGTCGTACCAATTACCCCATAGATGAAGACTTTTGTGCTCCGGGTCATGGTCTTTTATCAACGCAAAAACCTCGCGGTCTACGGGTGCTTCAGGGAACCCGCCTTCTGAGAGAATGAATGGGAAGGATATGTCGGAAGACATAGTACCTGCATGGAAAAGAATGAATTTTCAGCCGCCAATGCTATAAATTAAATTCTATTGCAAAGTACTATAAATCCGTAACGCACTGCAATGTAGTTAAAAGGGACCAGAGGGGACCCACAAAATCTAGATGATCATTAATAAACAGCCTCATCATTGGATGAGGCTGTCATTAAATGAGGAAATCCTCAAGAGATCCACATTAAATAAGAAATCTCTCGGGCAGAGGAGTAAAACTTCCATTGAGAGCAGCGCTCTTCACTAGACAGACATCTGTCAAAGTCTAATGATGAAGGAATAAAATTCCTCAAGAAGAGCCTTGCTCTGAGAAGACGATGGAATAATCCATCAAAAATAAAATTTCATTTTTTTTATCTTCAAGATTCATGAACAAACTCTTAAAAGTTTTTCTATATGATCTGAAAGGAGCAAAGCTCCATTAATGGATTAAGAAATCATAAGCAAGATCCTTTTAGAGAGCAAAGCTCTGTTAATAAAACCCTAAAAAGGATTTTCTTTAGATCAATGATCTATGAAGAGAAAAGCTCTGTTAATGGGTGAAACCCTAAAAGATGTTTCGAAAAGATTTAATCTTTTACCTAATCTGACGGAGTTCTATCCTTAAAAATTCTTAAGGAGAAGAGCTGCGCTCTGAAGAAAAAAATAATTTCTCAAGAAGGATTGAAGATGAACAGGAGTCATCTCAGGGGCCAAGGGTCCTATTTATAGGCACTAAGTGCCGTTTCAGTTCTTTGGGTGATCCAAGAGTCGAGATGTTGCCATCGCTGCACCCATGTGTGGGCTCCGTGAGCGCAACGGTGGGGGGAATTTGTTTCCCCAATTAGAGCAAAGCTCTGTTCAAAATTCAGAATTTGAATTGAAGCTGCGCTTTTATTAAAGCGCTGAGCTACAACTAGCGCACCCCGTGCAAAGCGCATAGGCGCTAGCGCTAGATGTGCTGCGCTCCAAGTAGCGCACCACGTGCAAAGCATATGTGCACTAGCGCTAAGAGCGCTGCGCTCCAAGTAGTGCACCATAGGCAGAGCGCATAAGCGCTAGCGCTGGAACTAAATGTTCCTCACCGTTGGATAAAATATCCAACGGACATGATTAAATCATCAATTAACAAGAATGAGATTCTGTTGAATCTTTCTAAACAGAAAAGATTGTGCCCTGAATTTGGAACACCGTTGGATCAATGATCCAATGGTGATTGAAAATCACTAAAATACAGAACAAATTCTGTAAAGGGGAAAGATTTCTCAATCTTGTTAAAACAAGAAGATTATCTTCTGTAAACTAGAAGCCCTTGGATCAAAGATCCAACGATAGGAAATCCCCCAAATCAATTGGAGAAAAGATCTCCTTAACTGATTGAACAAACCATCTTGCCCTATATAAAGGACCCGAGACTTCAAGTCTTGTACAGCGGAACCCCCCCCCCCATAAACTTTGAGAAAATCTCAAGAAGAAGAAGTGCGCAGGATTGAGGCTATTATGGACAAGAAAAAGAAATCTCAGGCAGGAGGGCTGGGGCACCCAGTTGATCAGACTTCAGGAAGGATCCTAGTTAGGCATCATGGTAGGGTTCAGATGAAGCGTGCCTTCGTTCCACCATAGTGGAAAGACGTTTGCAACTACTGTCAGAGACCTTGGCATATTCAAAAGGATTGTCGTAGGGCTAATGGTCCGTGTTTGATCTGAAGGGTTAGTGATCACCGGGTTGAAGGTTACCCTATGAGGAAGGAGCTCAGCGGATCCAACCATCAGCAAAAAGCTTTACCAGAACCAACACAGGGAGTGAAGCCACTCATTCCCCATAAGCAACTTTTCAATCAGAGACGAGGCAACACAGGCCGTGATCAGGGACGAACTTTCACCCTGATGGCCGAAGAAGCGGAAGTTTCTAGGGATGGAGTTTCAGGTACTCTTGTCGTTATCTTTCTTTCCGACATTATCTTTGTTGATTCAGTGACATCCTCTTTGCTTTATTTTACTTCATTAGCCTAACCTCTTGATAAAACTTCGACATAGACTGTAGAGCAAAACTTCCCTTAAGTTCTCCCTTACGATAATATCTCGACGGTAAAGAAACAAAATTGCGAACCCTTTATCTCCGTTTGATCTTATCCCATAATCTTCTAATTCTTTATTATTTCCTTTAATTTCATTTGTTGAATCCGACTCATTTATTCAAGTCTCTTAAAGTTCAACTCTCGACTCCTTGAATTCCTAAAATCCATGCATGTTCCTTCTTAACTCTTTTAGTTCACCTTTTCCATTCAATATCTCGGGATTAGAACTTCCGGTTCGGAAGCATCTCAGACCTTTTTTTTTATTGTATCCTTTCTTACTCGACTGATGGAACGCGAAGGTGGCAAGCGACCGCATTATCTTTATCTTGTCTAGTAGCGACAAAATCCTGCTGAATTTTTGAAGATCAAGGAGGAGCACGAAGAGCATTAAGAACTGTACATCAAACACCAAGGCAAGAAAATTGGTATGCCTGGCTGAGCAAGTGTGAGGTTAGCTCGATGAAGTGAAATACATAGGCCATGTTATGTCAGGAGACGGCATAGCAGTAGATCCGGAAAAGATTGCAACAATTCAAGATTGACTTGAGTGGGAGCTAGTATTCAAGTACAGTCCTCCTTGATAGACCACATCAAGGCCACTAAAGCGTAAGATGCTCGATTGAAGGGGTTTTGAAGACCTGCCTCAACTTATCAGATTAGCACATCAGAAGCGTGGAGGGCCTATAACCTGCGAGTTTTAGAATAGACTTGCTAATTCATGAAGATGGATCACTGAGATATAGGTTTCTCTTGGCTATATGGTTCATCTGGGGGGAGATCGAGCTTCAAAAAATAGTGAATGGTCTTCGGTTGTGTGTGCCAAAGGGTGAGGTTCGACAAGAGGTATTGATCGAAGCGCATAGTTTAGCTTACTAGGTGCACCTGGGAAGCACAAAGATATACAAGGATTTGAGGCAGCATTTTAGTTGAGTTCTCCTAATAACCGCTATCAGATGACCATACAGGTGGCCCCGTTCAAGGTGCTCTATGGATAGAAATGTCACTCACCGCTCCGCTGGGATGATGATGGGGAGCGAAGATTGTTAAGACCCAAGCTTATAGTTCAAACAGTCAATAAGGTCCGACTGATCAGAAACCTATCAAGACTGTGCAAGACCGCCAGAAGGGTTGGGCAGACACAAATAGAATAAAGCTAGAGTTTGTAGTTGGCGGTCACATATTCCTAAAGATTTTGCCGTCTAGAAGGGTGATTATATTCGGTAGTCGTGGGAAGCTCAGTCCACGATTCATCAGACCTTTCGAAGTGGTGGAACGTGTTGGTGAGGTGGCCTACCGATTGGCCTTACTTCCTTCTTTGGCTGACGTGCATGACGTATTCCGTATTTCTCAGCTACGTCGGTACGTTCGAGATGATAGCCATATCCTTGATCACTCCGAATTAACCTTGAGCACCGATCTCTCATACGAGGAGCGACCTAAAGCTATCATGGACCGCAGAGAGAAAGTGTTGAGAAACCGAATCTTTCCCTTAGTCCTTGTGTCTTAGGGCAGACGTTCACGCGGGAAATCCACTTAGGAGCGTAAGGATGAGATTCGTCGGAAGTACCCTTATTTGTTTCTATGATCTTTGTATTTTTCTTTCTTTTAAATTTCAAGGTCAAAATTTCTTATAAGGTGGGTAGGATGTAACACCTTGTATCTAGAAATCCCAATAAAAGAAGTATTTGAACGCATTTCATTGATTTTATGTCCTTTTAAAGTGTTAAGTAACATATCATATCAGATATCAGCTCAAGTATCAGCTTGAGCCGGCTTTAATCGGTTTGAGATGGCTCAAGAGTCATTCTCAATATTTATTTTCTTCTCTAGTTGTATGAGACGGTTCATGACCATCTTGAGCCGGCAATGGGTCTGGAGAATTGCCTTTCTTTCTCTGTATGTATGAGATGGCTCAAGATGAAATTGAGCCGACTCAACCACTCCTTGAAACGGCTCAAATCTAATTTGAGACTGCTCGTGTTATGCTAGGAAACTTATAATTCTTCTCTGTCTTGTTGAGTATTCTGAGCCGGTTCAACTTGAATCTGATCGAAATCCCGAAATCTCGTGCGAATCTATTCTCTCGTAACCGACCTTATCTTTATATAAACCCTTACCTAAACACAACGAAACCCTAATCAAAACTCTAAACGCCGCTCTCCTCTTCTCCTATTCATACCCTTCTTCTCCTCTCAAACAACCAAGGCAAAACCCTAACCAAAACATCCACTTTCATCGATGTCGTCTCCATTTTCGTCATCATCATTGATTTCGTCTTCTCTTTTTCCTTGCGGCCAAGCCCACCGATCCAAGCACACGAGACAAGATCACTATCTTCACTCGAGATCCTACAAACCATCGCAAAAAGACAAGTATGCTTGCTCCCTCGTTATTAACCGATGCGACATCGATTAATTTCATGATTAAATTCACTTGTTTCAAAAAGAAATAACATAAACCTTAACATCGTGATTCCTTGTTAATATGTGAACTCTTGCTTATTGCATACATGATTGAAACCCAAGGATTCTAGCACACCCGTTAATCAAACCCCTAAATCATGCTTAAAATTGTGTTTGATTTAATGATGAATTTTAATTACCATATTGAGATGCTTGTATTAGAATTTAACTGTCATTATCTCGTGAGTCGTGATTATTCTCTACTATCAGTGATTCTGTGATCATGTCATACTTGTTATCATTTACATGCATAAAAACTCTTTGGCATGCTATGTATATACGAGACCATTATTACTTGAACGATAAAACGTGATCACCGAATAGAATACCGAGAGTTACATATCTATGGATTGATTCGTGCCACCGACACTATTTCATGATTAGTGATTCAAGTGATTATTCATGATTTAAGTGTTTATTCATGATTCAATGTTTATTCGTGATATGTGCCGGGAATCGTTTAAGTCGTTATTCAAAATCTAGTGATTGGGTTTTATTGTCGTGACTACCCTTAGAAACACGGGGGATTGGGGAAATTGAAAGGTGGAATTTGGACCCGTATTTTTTTAGGGGTTTAGTGTTAGAGATTAGACAATCAAACGCGTAGTTGGTGCCACGGGTGGTGTGTCGGACACCATCTATCGTAACATGACATGTAGGATTTTTCCTAATCGGCATGGCTCAGGAACAGCTCCGAGCATAGTAGGCCGTGGTCCCGGGTATGAAGAGGATATCCTCCAAGGTTCGAGAATACTTTCTACCAATCAATTTCAAATATACGTGACATTAGTTAAGGATTTACGATATTGACATCTAGGATCCGACTTGATTCTATTATTATCCATATTATTGTTATTGTTGTACCCATATCTACATGTGCAAGCGGGCATTTCACGACACTTACCTTATCATGTTATCACACACTTCACATTTGAGTACTTGTTGGGTGTTCTGGCACTTCTGAAATTTGACATCTCAGATTTAGAGACAGATTCATTGGCAGCACAGGATCAGGGCTATTTTTAGGAGCTTGCCGAAGAGCGGTAGTTAGTGTAGGTTTTCTTTTGATTGTTTTCTGTCGTATTTGTATGTGAGCCCTCATGGGACGTAGGATTCATGTACTCATCTTTTGGATCTTTTTTCTTTTTTTCAACCGTGTTGTTATTTGAATCCATTATTATCTTGTAGACCCATCTTTTATTCCTTGTTATTTATGAAACATGACTATTTTGGTGTTTTACCCTTTATGTGGTACATCCGTGTTATTATTATCGTCACAAGTTTAGATTAGAAGCTGTAGCGTGACTACGGAAGGATCTTTCCTCACCATAGGAGTTTGGCTGGCTTTCGTTACACTCCGTATTTCCGTATTTTGGGAAGCGGGGTGTGACAATTACCTTACAGATATTGACTGCACTACTTCCTTATATCTTTTTACTGATAATTCCAAATTAAAAGTGAATATCAATATCAAGGTTTAGTCTATTTGTTAGGCTATACCTGAAAGGAAAGTATAGCACCCTATGAAGAGTTTTGAAGCATCACATGACCCAAAGTTATAATTTTTAAGGTGCTAAACTAACATGCATATGGATCGATCCTAGAAAATTAGGGTTATGAAACTTTAGGCTAGTAAAGATTAGGGTTTGAAAGCTACAACCTTTGTAGCTCCCCTTTGCTAGACTCCTTGGTGCTTTGGGTGTTGAGTCGAGGTCCTCTCGAAGTTCCCTTGCGTCCACGACGATCCACCACGGAGCACTCCGTCCAAGCTCGCTTCTTTGGAAAACCGAAGGAAACACTCTAATCAAGTCGGCTAGACTTGACTAGAATGATGTTGTGGTGTGGAATCTCACTTCAAAAACCTATCTTTAAGTGGTATTTGCTCACTAGGAAAATCAAGAGAGCAAAAGAGCTAGAGGAAGAAGATGGTGGCAATTTTAACAAGAGATAAAAGATTAACTCTTGTGAAGAAAAAGAAATATATCCATATATATTTTATTCCTTCATGCTATGAACCATGGTTAAAGTGATGGAGACATTATTTAACTTTAGTTTGGAATGATAAAGAGAAGGATAACCTAAGGTTAGTGGTAGTTGAGCATGGTTAGGTCAAAGGAAGAATGTAGAAGCATGAATGATTATCCTTCCCTTTTTCATTTTCTTTTAAATCCAAAATTAAACAATAATCCATAATATAATCCATGGTGTGAGTCTTATATTGCCACCATTTCCATATGCTAACAACCATGATGGATGAGTGTATGTATGTGTGCATGTATGCACATCTTTATGTGCATAAAACTAGCATGAAAGAAAGAAAGAAAAGCACACATGCATGCACACATCCATCATCCAAGAAAAGGTTTTAAGTGAGAAAACTAATGGTTAAATGATAAATCAACACTTGATTTATCAATCCGGTCATATCTCATATGACCCCACCAAAAGCAGTTCACCCGATCAATGTTCGGTATCATATACGCACATTTCAATCGGGTGCATGCGCATATCGCATATGCGCACCACAACGTTTCGCCTGGACTGGGTAACTCCTCTGTGGGACTATAAGACTCGTCAATACGCCGGCAGAGGGTAATGATCATATCAAGTACCCTCAAGCCGCAAGCGGTCAGCTAAACGTAATGGCTACACAGGTATTGAGCGATCAGAAGACAACAAGCGAACCTGCTACAACTCCCGTCGAGCCATCCGGCAACACTACCGTACAGTCCGGTCTCTTCGTCAGATATGCTGCATATCGAGCCTAGAGATGGTCACGTCGACCCTAATAACTCAATAAGTCGTGTCGGTGAATGGTCTATAACAGATCGAGAAACTACTGATAACACTTATCAGCAAATCTCAGCAGCCCTGGCCAGGGACTTGCTGTTATAACCAGTCGGGCACAGCACAGCATCAACTCCCAATACCGGGAGAGACGAAACCCCTCCTATCGCTCATCGTCTTCGTGTGTCTCGGGACTGTACCCAACGGTCACCTATTTGCACGACTCAGTAGAGCCGTGGTAGGGTGGCAATCAAAGTACAGTGGGAGAACACGCAAGACTCCATGACGATCTTGGGTCTACAGACTAACCTGTACCAGTGTCACCTGAGAACTGCTATCCGACGATAGATATAATTCCATATAGGGGTTCTCGGTGAGTCCGTCCAGTGTACCCAGTCACCACTGAGCACCCGTATATGATCTTGATGTCAAACATCGATGAATGTGGGAACATCCATCGCCCATCGTATGGGTCTAGTATCATATACGCTAGTCTACTCTGGTATATCAATGCCCCGTCTCGATATACCTACGACTAGGGACGTTCGAGGATATGCTTATAGACTACAGATGTCCCACTAGTATGATCTCCATCATAATCAGAGTAGTCAAGCCGATATCCTCAGGGCTTTATCAGCATGTAAGAATGAATAAAAGCATGATCAAATAAACATGTCAGATAAAGTAGAACTAGATAGCATACTATCATGTCGAGCAAGAATGCAAACTGAATATATATATACATGTATAGATACATCCACTATCACATAATGGCCTCTAGGGCATACATATATCCAACAATCTCCCACTTGCACTAAGGCCAGTTATTGGCGTATCTCATACCCAACATCTCAAAAAGTCGCTCATGTTGTGGCTGAGGGAGGGCCTTGGTGAGTGGATCCGCGGCGTTGTTCTTTGTGTCTACTCTCTTAATCTCGATCTCGCGGCGATCTACAATCTCCCGGATCAAATGAAAGCGCCTCAGGATATGTCTGGACCGCTGATGGGATCTGGGCTCCTTGGCTAACGCCATTGCCCCATTATTGTCACAATACAAAGGTATTGGATCAATAATGGTTGGAACTACTCCTAGCTCCGAGACGAACTTCTTCATCCAGACGGCTTCCTTGGCGGCATCATTTGCAGCAATGTACTCAGCTTCCATCGTAGAGTCTGCAACGGTATCTTGTTTGGAACTCTTCCAACTTACCGCCCCTCCATTGAGGGTAAATACAAACCCTGAGATAGATTTGCTGTCATCCTTATCGCTCTGGAAGCTCGAATCGGTAAAGGCCTCCATTTGGAGGTCTGTATTACCATACACCAAGAACAATTCTTTAGTCCTTCGTAAGTACTTAAGAATGTTCTTCACGGCTGTCCAGTGGTTCTCCCCTGGGTTGGTTGATACCTGCTTACAACACTAAGTGCATAAGCTACATCTGGACGTGTACATAACATCGCATACATTATAGATCCTACTGCCGAAGCATAAGGTATAATGCTCATGCGAGCTCTCTCTTCATCGGTCTTTGGACAAGAATCCTTGGAGAGAGTGACTCCATGGCAAGCGGGTAAGGCACCTCGCTTGGAGTCTTCCATACTAAACCTTTTTAGGATGGTGTTGATGTACCTGGTTTGGGACAATCCCAATAACTTTTTGGATCTATCCCTATAGATCCTTATGCCCAGGATGTATATGGCATCACCCAGGTCATTCATGGAGAACCTCAGTGATAAGAATGATTTGACCGACTGTAGCATAGGAATATCATTTCCTATCAGAAGAATGTCATCCACGTACAATACGAGGAATGTGACAGCTCTTCCTACAGCCTTCCTATAAACACAAGGTTCTTCTGGATTTTTGATGAAATCAAACTCTTTGATAACATCATCGAAACAGATGTTCCAACTCCGAGATGCCTGCTTTAACCCATATATGGATTTAAGCAATCTACATGCTTTCTCGCTGCTCCCACTGTCAATGAAGCCCTCTGGCTGATCCATATAAACGCATTCTTCTAAATCTCCATTTAGAAATGCTGTTTTAACGTCCATCTGCCAGATTTCATAGTCGTAGTGAGCAGCAATAGCAAGTAGGATCCGAATGGATTTAAGCATGGCTACGGGCGAAAAAGTTTCGTCATAGTCCAAACCTGGTCTTTGACGAAAACCTTTCGCCACAAGTCTTGCCTTATAGATCTCTACCTGCCCATCCACACCAATCTTTCTTTTAAAGATCCATTTGCACCCTACAGGTTTTACCCCAGGGGGTACAACGTCCAAAGTCCATACTTTGTTGGTGTACATAGACTCCATTTCGGATCTCATGGCATCCAGCCACTTCACAGAGTCACCACTCGTGATAGCTTGCTGAAAACTGGTAGGATCATCATCATCCATGATGCAATCTTCTCCGTCACCATCAATGAGGAAACCGTAGTACCTCTCCGGTGGGCGAGAAGTCCTATCAGACCTACGGAGTGGCCGAGGTTCTTCAGTTTCTGTTGCAACAGCCGGTTCAACCAAATCGTCATTTGTAGTTTGTGTCTCCAGAACCTCTTCCAGATCTACCACCTTGCCATCATCTTTATCTGTGAAAAACTCTTTTTCCAAGAATGTGGCATACTGAGAAACAAACACATTTTGTTCCTCTTTGTGGTAGAACAGATATCCATAAGAATTCTTTGGATATCCCACAAAGTTACACATGACTGACCGTGTCTCAAGTTTGTCCGGATTCTGCTTTTTAACATAGGCCGGGCAACCCCAAATCTTAATTCTTTTAAGAGATGGTCTCTTCCCATTCCATATCTCATATGGCGTGGTAGACACGGCTTTGGTTGGAACCCTGTTAAGCAGAAACGCTGCAGTCTCCAATGCATGTCCCTAAAACGAGACTGGTAACTCAGCGTCACTCATCATGGACCGGACCATATCTAATAGGGTCCTATTCCGTCGTTCTGACATACCGTTGTGCTGTGGTGTGTAAGGAGGAGTGAGCTGAGAGAGAATCCCATTCTCTTTTAGGAAGTTTGCAAATTCTGTACTAAGATACTCTCCACCTCGATCTGATCGAAGCATCTTAATACTCAAGCCGGTTTGTTTTTCTACTTCTTGTTTATATTCAATGAATTTCTCGAAAGCGTCGGACTTGTGCTTTAATAAAAATACATGACCGAATCTTGAGAAATCGTCAGTGAATGTAATGAAGTATGAAAAATCGCCTCTAGCCTGTGTAGACATAGGCCCACATACATCACTATGTATGAGGCCCAGGAGCTGAGTAGCTCTTTCTCCGTGTCCGGTAAACGGAGTTTTGGTCATTTTACCCTTGATACAAGACTGGCAAGTCGCATAAGATTTATATTCAAAAGAATTTAAATATCCATCTTTGTGTAACTTGTTTAGTCTTGTTTCGTTAATATGACCAAGTCTACAGTGCCAAAGAAAAGCTTCATTTAATTCTGAAAGTTTTCTTTTATTAGTGTGTTGTATATTGAAAACTGTGTGTTGATTTAGGACATATATTCCGTTATTAAGCGTACCATACCCAACCAACATTTGATTTAGGTGAATGTTCATAACATTGTTCTGCAACACAAAATTATACCCTTCATTGTCCAACAAAGAAACGGATATTATATTACATAGCATACTTGGTACAAAATAACATGGATTCAAAATCAAAATACATCCAGATGGCAACCCCAAGTGATACTCTCCCACTGCGACTGAATGTACATTGGAACCATTTCCAACGCGGAGAGTATGGTCACCTGTCCTCAAAACCTTACTATTTCTCAGCCCCTGCATAGAATTGCAAATGTGAGAACCTGAACCGGTATCCAATACCCAGGAAGCAGAGTTTATAGAAAAACAGTTTTCAGTCACAAACGCACCTGAAGCAGAAGCATCACCATGCTTCTTCTTGAGACTTAGGTACTCCGTGCAATTGCGCTTCTAGTGTCCTGTTTTGTGGCAATGAAAACACTCGCCCTTCCCCGGGTCTCCAGCTGTGGACTTTCCCTTTCCCTTCACCTTTTTGACTCCGCCCTTAGGATTAGTAGGTTTCTTCTTTTTCTTTCCCTTGGCCTTAGCTTTCGGGCGAGAAGAAGAAGACTGTCCAATAGTCATAACGGGAGTCTTTTCTGACTTCATAGTGCTCTCTGGACTCCTTAACATGTAAAGGAGTTCAGGGAGTTCCTTCTCCATGCCATGCATGTTAAAGTTCACTATGAACTGAGCAAAGGTGGAGGGGAGGGACTGCAGAATAATATCTATATATTGTTCATTGTCCATTGTCCATCCGAGGCCCTCAAGCTCTTCTATAAGAGCTATCATCTTCAACACATGGTCTCCCACTGGTGTGCCAGGGGCCATCCGCATCTGAAACAGTTTTTTTGATGCTTCGTATCGTAATACGCGGGACTGTTCCCCATACAACTCCTTTGTATGGAGCAATATCCTGTGAATGTCCATGTCCTCGTGCTGCTTTTGATGTGTGTTGTCCATCGATGCAAGCGCGAGGCATTTTGCCGTTGCACAGTCAGCGTCCCATGTCTTGCGGACTTCAATGTCCGCAACTGAGGACTTTGGGCCTGGGACGGGCGGGGCTGAAGCCGTGAGGACATATGATACTTTATCATAAGTCAAGGCGATCTTTAGATTCCTCAGCCAGTCTTTATAGTTGGTCCCATTCATTTTGTTCTTATCTAGTAGAAGCTTAAGTCCAGTCATTGGTATCTGCCATTAAGAGAGAGAAAAGAATACACTCAGCGAAAGCTCTTGCACAGATTAGATTGGTTTATTATCTTGTCTAATCGATGTTTCCCACTGCTTTTTATCAAGTTTTCTTTCAAACCTTAAAAGAAAAACTAGCCAGGATTAATTACAGTCTACAACTTCGCTAACCGTTCAGCCAGGCCAGTGTCGGTACTTTGAGTGAGGTTCCCCGTGCTTTCGCACGAACCTAATTAGAGTAAACCTCGTTTTCCCAGAGGCGGAGCCCCGTTAACACCTTTCTAGACACCTAATGAGTTAGCTAATTGTAAACTGTAAAACTCTCCTAGGAGCAACTATTGCCCACAGTGGGATCGGGATCCAACCATCATATGGAAGGTATGCAATCTCATTGCAAATTTCAACACTTGAAATTCCCGATGTAATTTTTACCCCTAGTACTTATGACCTTAACTATGGTCAACAAATCATAAGTACCAGTCAAGTTCTACCCGTCATTTCTTGATTAATTAGACCCACCCATATGACCCTTAACTATGGTCAACAAAGTCGCATGAATGTCCTAATTAATCTGCATCATATGCAGTGTAGGAAGACATCACTTAGCTACCGTACACTACGCCTTAACTAAAGTCAACAAACGTAGCACGAATACTAAGTACTCTACTTCCTAAAATGACGGAGGGTTGCGAATGATTTTTAAGAAAATCTTTAACGCTTTGAACTTGATATCGTTGTAGAATCAAACAGTTTTCAAAAGGAGTGGCTTAAGCTCCGCAGTTTTGAAATGTAGCTTTTTCATAAATAGCCGAGTAGTTTTTAAATCCGATTCTACAACATCTTTTAGGTTTATTTTCTTTACATTAATCACATTAATGTAATCCCATCATTTAAGTCCTTAAGCCAATCACAGAAAAGAAACGAAAATAACACGTACGCTTATGCCATCCGCATTCGCCGCAATGTTCCGTTATGCACCGTTAGGTTACTTAACTAACGACATACCGGGACGGGACTAGCGCGGGTGTAAAACATAAGCAACGTCTACTATATATCATATATATAATATGTCATTCGTCTCAGATATTACAGAACACAGGCAGCAGAAATATAGATATAACGTAGGATATACTAGGACGTCCGTATTTAGTATTTAGCCAGAATAGAAAATACGGATTCCACAGTCGCGATGAATAGCCAAGCCCACACCCTGGACCCCTACGAGAGCGGCAAGTGACCCTACCAATCCTGGAGTTTAGGAGACCCGGTCTCGACTCCTCGAGATGGCCTCCCACTGAACCCCAGAACCCGGTCACCTGTGCTCCCTTCCTTGGGTCCATCCTAATGCGGAAAAGTAAATAATATACAACACAGGGGACACAACCGCAACCTGGAAGTGCCCCAAATAAAAGAATATTACATTACATTTGAATTTATATGAATGAAAATATAAAACTCTCATCTCACAAAAACCCCCGGCTATTCGATCGCGACAATCCTACACATCATATCTCAGCAACACATAATATCACATATCATCAACGTAAGTAAGTATGCGTACCCCGATTGTCGTTGATGTATAGCAACGAAACCGGCGATATCTAACATACTACACTTACGGTCACAGAAAAGAAAGTGTAAAACTACAATATTTGGAATCCAGATTCTCTTTAGACATCATAAATGCGAAATATCACATATTTCGTATTTCATGCCAAAACCATATGAATTCCACATATTGTATCACATTCCAGACAAACAGACAGTATTAAAGTTTTCGAACGAACAATCAAGCACCCAAGATTCACTAAAGCTCAACACTTGAGCAGGGTTCAAAAGATCCGGAGTGTGACACAGTAGTGGCGGTCCAGCCGTAGAAGGGTCAAGCCAACGCCTCACATGTGGCACGCCGTACTGCCCCAAACCCTAGGGTTCAAAGGGCAGTTCGAGACGGTCACATAATCGAGTTAAGGTTTGTTGTCTTCTAGAGGGACCACCGCAAAAAGACTTGCACGTATTTCCAAACTATTTAAACCCCATGAATAGTGAGTAAATGATACTCGTTCAAACACTTCAATACTTTCTAATTTACCCGGAAAAGTTACGAAATGAAAGTCCCGATCGAATCGACGAATCCAAAAACATCTCCAGAATTTTTCAAAACTTTATACAGTTTAAAAATACCCAAAAATTTATACATGCAGATCCAAAAATTACAGAAGAAAAATTATCCACTAATTCATTTATAAGGCCGCGGAACCGCGGCCTAAGCAAGCTTAGGCCGCGTTTCCGCGGCAAGAAACACTGTTCAATGGATAAATTTTCTGCCGTAATCCTTATTTTTCCCTGCTTTATTTTTTACATATTTTTAATTCTGCAAAATGTCAAAATTTAGAAAATTTCCAGAGAGCATCCCATAATATCGTATTTTTGTCCGATCGGGGTTTTCACTTCGTAAAAACGTCGCCTAATGTTCTAGGTCGGCTCTGATACCAATGAAAGGAAAGTATAACACCCTATGAAGAGTTTTGAAGCATCACATGACCCAAAGTTATAATTTTTAAGGTGCTAAACTAACATGCATATGGATCGATCCTAGAAAATTAGGGTTATGAAACTTTAGGCTAGTAAAGATTAGGGTTTGAAGGCTACAACCTTTGTAGCTCCCCTTTGCTAGACTCCTTGGTGCTTTGGGTGTTGAGTCGAGGTCCTCTCGAAGTTCCCTTGCGTCCACGACGATCCACCACGGAGCACTCCGTCCAAGCTCGCTTCTTTGGAAAACCGAAAGAAACACTCTAATCAAGTCGGCTAGACTTGAGTGGAATGATGTTGTGGTGTGGAATCTCACTTCAAAAACCTATCTTTAAGTGGTATTTGCTCACTAGGAAAATCAAGAGAGCAAAAGAGCTAGAGGAAGAAGATGGTGGCAATTTTAACAAGAGATAAAAGATTAACTCTTGTGAAGAAAAAGAAATATATCCATATATATTTTATTCCTTCATGCTATGAACCATGGTTAAAGTGATGGAGACATTATTTAACTTTAGTTTGGAATGATAAAGAGAAGGATAACCTAAGGTTAGTGGTAGTTGAGCATGGTTAGGTCAAAGGAAGAATGTAGAAGCATGAATGATTATCCTTCCCTTTTTCATTTTCTTTTAAATCCAAAATTAAACAATAATCCATAATATAATCCATGGTGTGAGTCTTATATTGCCACCATTTCCATATGCTAACAACCATGATGGATGAGTGTATGTATGTGTGCATGTATGCACATCTTTATGTGCATAAAACTAGCATGAAAGAAAGAAAGAAAAGCACACATGCATGCACACATCCATCATCCAAGAAAAGGTTTTAAGTGAGAAAACTAATGGTTAAATGATAAATCAACACTTGATTTATCAATCCGGTCATATCTCATATGACCCCACCAAAAGCAGTTCACCCGATCAATGTTCGGTATCATATACGCACATTTTAATCGGGTGCATGCGCATATCGCATATGCGCACCACAACGTTTCGCCTGGACTGGGTAACTCCTCTGTGGGACTCTAAGACTCGTCGATACGCCGGCAGAGGGTAATGATCATATCAAGTACCCTTAAGCCGCAAGCGGTCAGCTAAACGTAACGGCCACCCGGGTATTGAGCGATCAGAAGACAACAAGCGAACCTGCTACAACTCCCGTCGAGCCATCCGGCAACACTACCGTACAGTCCAGTCTCTTCGTCAGATATGCTGCATATCGAGCCTAGGGATGGTCACGTCGACCCCAATAACTCAATAAGTCGTGTCGGTGAATGGTCTATAACAGATCGAGAAACTTCTGATAACACTTATCAGCAAATCTCAGCAGCCCTGGCCAGGGACTTGCTGTTATAACCAGTCGGGCACAGCACAGCATCAACTCCCAATACCGGGAGAGACGAAACCCCTCCTATCGCTCATCGTCTTCGTGTGTCTTGGGACTGTACCCAACGGCCACCTGTTTGCATGACTCAGTAGAGCCGTGGTAGGGTGGCAATCAAAGTACAGTGGGAGAACACGCAAGACTCCATGACGATCTCGGGTCTACAGACTAACCTGTACCAGTGTCACCTGAGAACTGCTATCCGACGATAGATATAATTCCATATAGGAGTTCTCGGTGAGTCCGTCCAGTGTACCCAGTCACCACTGAGCACCCGTATATGATCTTGATGTCAAACATCGATGAATGTGGGAACATCCATCGCCCATCGTATGGGTCTAGTATCATATACGCTAGTCTACTCTGGTATATCAATGCCCCGTCTCGATATACCTACGACTAGGGACGTTCGAGGATATGCTTATAGACTACAGATGTCCCACTAGTATGATCTCCATCATAATCAGAGTAGTCAAGCCGATATCCTCAGGGCTTTATCAGCATGTAAGAATGAATAAAAGCATGATCAAATAAACATGTCAGATAAAGTAGAACCAGATAGCATACTATCATGTCGAGCAAGAATGCAAACTGAATATATATATACATGTATAGATACATCCACTATCACATAATGGCCTCTAGGGCATACATATATCCAACAATACCGAATATTCATATTCATCCTTTTTAATTCTAACACATTCAGTTGATATAATATGGCAAAGGGTAACGACTCTAGTTCCATAAAACCCAAAAATTTCAATGGCCAAAGTGATTTTAAGACTTGGCAAATCCAAGTCGAATACTAGTTGACTATACTAGGATTAATAACTGCAATTAAACAAAGGCATGTCCCTTCTATGTCTGTCCCTGAGGAAAGTCCAACCGATGAGAGTTGGAGTACTGTTGTACCTACTCCTTTCTCGGACAAAACCAAATCTAAGTACTCCTCTCCCGAGGTGATATATTATCATTATAAGTTCCGAATACTCAGTGTCTTGGAAGGACCACTTTACCGTGTATTTCTTCACTTTAAAAACGCTAAGGAACTTTGGTTCGCATTAGAACAAAGATATGGTAATGATAATGCTAGAGTAGAGAGATTTAGCATCTCGTCCTTTTGGAATTTCACCGTTAAGGATAATGAGCCTATAAATACACAAGTTCAAGACTTTCAGGAGTTAGTCACGAAAGTGATTAATTCTGGAACCATACTTTCTGATCAATTTCAAGTGACTGTCTTGATTGATGTTCTTTTGCCATCTTGAGAAGCCTTTGCTAACCAATTTTGGATGAACCAAAATTCACTTAAACTCTTTGATGTCATGAATTCCATTAGAATTGAGTAACATAGAACGGTTGTACTTAATCCTGGTACTAAAGGTTATAATAAAATCAACCTGACTGAAGGTTCTAATAAAAGTGTCCCTAAGGTAAACCAGTTTAGACCTAAGAAAAAAAATTCAAAAAGAAACATTTTAAGATAGGTCTAAACCAGAAAAAAAAAAGTCACAAGAAAACGAACAAGAAAAAATTCTGTTTCGTATGTACGAAAAACAACCATATCTCTAACAGATACTTTTTCAGTAAAACCGAATCGGTTCGGAAACCTGCAAGTACTAACAATGCAAATGTAAATGTGGTGGAAATAGGTGAAGGTTCTTCTCTCAGGTATATTTCTCACACTATAAACCTTATCACATCATCTAATAATTGATGGTTAGATAGTGGTGTAAATGTGCACGTATATTTTAATAATAAACGGTTTACTTCCTTTCAGGATAAATGTGGAGGAAGGGTAACACTTGAAAATCATACAATATCACCAGTGAAGGGAAGGGGATCCATTAGGTTCGCTGTGACCTTTATAAAATATTTACCACTAAGTGATGTTTTGTATGTTACTTGTGTGAGAAAGAATTAATAAGTGCTTCTTTTCTTTCTAAAAGAGGTGACAAAATTGAATTAGAAAATAATCAAATTGTAATCTCCGAAAGAAGTATATTTATTGGTAAGGGTTATGTGTGTAATGGACTATTTAAGTGTTGGACATAGGTACCCTCAAAGTAATTATTGTAGTTGAAGGATGATCTATACAAGAGAATAATTTTACTTGAAATGATAGTTGTTTCCCCCAATCAGAGCAAAGCTCTGTTGAAATTAAAAATTCAAAATTTTGAAGCAACGCTTCAAATCTCGGGCGCAACGCGCCACATGTCAGGCACTGATACGTCAGCACAGCGCCCAAGAAGGCGCGTCCAATCAGAGCAAATCTCTATTTAAACTAAAATTAAAGGAAGCAACGCTTCAGTTGCGCAAGCACTGCGCTGCGCGACACGTGTCAGCGCAGATGCGCTAGCGCAGTTACGCTGCGCGACACGTGTCAGCGCAGATGCGCTAGCGCAGTTGCGCTGCGCTGTACGCTGCGCGACACGTGTCACGCGCTGGGACATCTGCGTCAGACAGAATTAAAATTCTAAAGAAATCTTTTCTGTTCTTGTTAAAACAAGAAGATTTTCTTCTGTAAAACAGAAGCCCTTGGATCAAAGATCCAACGGTGGGGAAAATTCCCCAAATCACTCAGAGAAAAATCTCTTTAACAAATTTAACTAATTTATGGGCACTATAAAAAGGACCCTAGACCTCAATTCAAAGGCATCAACATTTTCAAAAAAAAAAAGAGAGAACTCTGAAGAACTCCTCAAGAACAATAAAGGTAAAAAGCCTTTAGAGAAAAGGGAAAGTTCTCTTATGAACAGATCATAGATCTAAAAACAAGATCAATGATCTTTAATAAAAATTAAAAAAATAAAATAGTGCTTTGCACTTTTTTATGAACCTTTGGTTCTCTGAGATAAGAAAGACAAGAAAAACTTATTTTTCTTTGATCTAAATTAGATCAAGAAATCAAATAGTGCTTTGCACTTCTGTTCTTGAATCTAAAAGATTCTTAGTGCTTTGCACTTCCAAATTGCGCTGTTGCGCTCTTGGGAAAGCACCACGTGTCAACATCTGAACTACTTGCGCAGCTTTGCTCTCTGTAATTGGCGCAACTCACCAGAGTGCGCCACGTGTCAACATCTGAACTACTTGCGCTATGCGCTTTAAGATAGATCTTTGCTCTCTGTAATTGGCGCAACTCACCAGAGTGCGCCACGTGTCAGCAGCACAGTGCACTAGCGCAGCGCACTGCGCCTGCGCGACACGTATCAACACTACAAGCGCTTGCGCTCTCTAATTGGCGCAAAGCGCCTGACAAATGCAATGCATTTCTTAAAGGGCCAGGCCCAAATCAAAAAGACCTAATAGGCCTAAATAAATTGCAAAGCAATAAAAGGGCAGAGTCCAATTTAAATTGATGCCCTGCATCATTCATAAAAGGGCAGAGCCCAAATAAAATTGGTGCCTTGCATCATTCATAAATGAGCAAAGCCCAAGATAAATTGATGCTTTGTGGGTAGAGCCCAAATAAAAATAAAAAGAGATGCAAATCAAAAGCAAATAAAATGTTGAACATTTTTCAATTGGACTTAGCCCAATCGTGGTCGTAAGTCCTCAAGCTAAATTGACTGAGCAAAATTGCTCTCCTAAATCAATTTATCTCCGGTTCGAGGGTACATCTCCGAACTCCTCTGACATCTATCGTTGTAATCCTTCAACGACGTCAGAGAGGCGACGGGTCCCAACGACCACACATGAATATGGACTGCGGGGTCCTTAAACTCGTGGACCGAAACGTCCTTAAACTAATATTGGACCGAAACGTCCTTAAACTAATATTGGACCGAAACGTCCTCAAACTAATATTGGACCGAAACGTTCTTAAACTAATGTTAGACCGAAATGTCCTTAAACTAATGTTAGACCACCACGTCCCTAAACTGGAATATAGACCACCACGTCCCTAAACTAGAATATGGACCGAAACGTCCTTAAACTAATAGTGGACCATCACCTCCCTAAACTGGAACATGGACCACCACGTCCCTAAACTGGAACAATAGAGCCTCCAAATGCTCTTTTGCCGGATCTAAATGGTCCCGTTTAAGTTGATCTTAGCCCCAAATACGGCTAACGTATCCTTAAACATTTAAAAGGACCATAAAACTCCAAATCGACTTTGGTTCAAGGGTACATCTCTGAGCTCCTCTAACACCTATCGTTGTAATCCTTCAACGACGTCAGAGCGGTGACGAGCCCTGACGGCCATATATTAAATGAATCACTACGTTAAGTTGATCTTAGTCTCAAACAAGACTAACGTATCCTTAACGAACGTTTATGTCGATCTTAGCCTCAACACGGCTAACGTATCCTTAAAATAAAAACACCAAACCCAAATCTAAGTAAATACGGATTTGGACTAATCCACGTCCTACGGGCGACGGCATTACTCAGTCTCCGTATACAATCCACGGGCAACCACAAACAAAACAAACACCCACCACACGAAGTGAAATTCTGGAGAAGGAAAAAGTTGTTACCGCGATGCGGTAGCGTAATTAACTGCAGGGGCTTGCGCCTGCAGGGAAGAGCGTCCCCACAATCAAAAACCCCTCAAGCGAGGGGGAATCTGACGAAGTCTGCTACATCGGCCGCATCCGTCTAAACCTCCGATACACAGTTCCATAAATCAACTTGGCATCTTCGGAGAAGTAGACGGATAAAACCATATAGCATCTGCCCCGAATCTCAGGCTAGACGTCCTCACGTCGTCTCCGCCGCCATTCGGAGGGGAACAGATTCTGGCACGCCCGGTAGGACCTTTTCCTCTTTCCACTCCACACTTCGTGTGTCGTCTTCGCGAACCAATCGCGGTTTGTTAACGGTTGCCTTTGGATTTCAAGTTTACTAAGATTTGGTCTCTTGCTTGGTGCAGAAGAGGAATTAAGCATCGATGGCCTCAACTTGTTTGAAGTGCTCCAACTGCAACTGCAGCTCGCGTCCGGCCTCAACTGGGGGCATAACCTACGGGCCCCAAGCGGCCTCTTTGTTCACCATGCCCGTGGAGCAGATTACTCAAGCTACCACGGGGCTGTTTTTCGGAACTATGCTTCCGCCAACAAGCTTTAGCACCCCCGTGCCCATACAAGAAGCTCCTAAGAAGTCGGTCTTCGATCGACTTTCAGTTACTGCGGCCCCTCTCAACGGGTCGTCCAACACCGGTGCCTCGGTCTTCTCCAGACTGGGCCAAAACTCCTGTGAGCCCACGATGAAGCTTGCAGTCCCGGAAAGGGTTATTCCAAAAAGAGTAGCCAAACCTGCTCCTGAAGTCGTCAAGACGGCTTCTCCTGCTAAGAGATCGGTCTTTGCAAGGTTGACCGTCCCCATTCCTACTCCTGCTCTTGCGGCTCAAAAGACATCAGTCTTCAATAGGCTGACGCCGGCAACAGCCCCACACCTGAACAGGGGGCAAGGGGAAGATGTTTCTGTCTCTGAAATAATACCGACAACTCGTCGCGCCCGGCGACGCCACTGGCGCCGGATAAGGAGGGCCGGGGGCAACTCCCCTTCTGGGATGACTCCGCCAACACCGACGGTGGAAGTTAACGCTGTTGTTCCAACCGTGAATAGCTTTGAGCTGTTGAATAGGGTACGCAGAAACTCGCCAACTGCGGTCCTTAAAAGATCTCCTCTACCGGTAAAGATCGCCGTGGAAGCAGAAAAGCCAGAGCAGCCTATTCAATCGCTGTCCTCCAAGATCTATAAGACATGGCGACGAGTCCGAGAATCTGTCATTGATCCTAAGTTCTCTCGCCAACAGAAGAAGTCGAAAGGTCGGCAAGAAGAAAATCCCCCGGTCAAGCAACGAAAGGTGACGACCGCTTGGGTGCCCAAAGCAACGGCCCCTTCAACTACTACGGCCCATAAGAGAAGGAGGCCAGAGAGAGTCCCTACACCTGCGGTAAATACCAAAAGAGGTGAACCCAAACGCCCTAGGTCTGGGGGCATTGTAGTTCATACCGTCTGTATGGCGTCTGGTAAAGAGGACAGCCGCATATCAACAGGTCATAGACCGCATACGCGGTCAGTGACCAAAGCTCAGGAGCAACAGCAAAAGCTCCAGGAGATGATGAACGCGATGGCCGCGCTTACGGGGCCAAAAGAAAACCCTGAAACGTCCTCGGATGAACGCCAGGAGGAAGAAACCGACGCCGAATTCCTTCGTCGAATATTGGAGAAGAAGGACAAAGAAGCTGCTGAACAAGTAGCCAACATACAGCGTATGTGCCTCCTCTTCCAAGACATGATAGGGATGATGATACAACAAGATCCTCCGACTAAAGAGCCCCCGATCGTCCTTGGAGACGATAGGGGAGAGACATCAAATCCTCCGCCATCTCTGTCAACGGCTAAAGAGGATACAATCTCTAAAGCTGATTTGGACGAGTACATAGCCCAGCAAATACGGGTTCATCATGCGACTGAAGCAGCCGGCCAGGTCGTAAAAACGGGGCGGCCATATCCAAGTTGGTACGATCAAATCAAGTACCCGTCGGGTTACACAATTCCCAAGTTCCATGTCTACAAGGGGACAGGCAATCCTCACCAGCACGTTGCCCAGTTCAGGGCACTCTGCGGCAACACCAGCAGTGACGACAAGCTGTTGCTTCGCCAGTTTGTTGGAAGCCTATCAGATACGGCGTTCGAGTGGTACTCTGAGCTCCCGAACGACTCTATTAAAACCTTCGCGGAGATGGAGCTGCTGTTTACTCAGCGTTTTGCAAGCGCCAGTGAACGTACCCCGATGACGGCACTGATTAACGCCAGGGTAAAGCCAGGCGAGACGTGGGTTCAGTACGCTATACGATGGCGGAACTTATGGTCGAAGTGTGAGCAGCGCATTGAAGAAGTTCCCGTGGTGGGTATGTTTGTGGGAACCCTTGATCCGCAAGTAACCATCTCACAATTTATGATGTTTTTCAAGCCAACTACCTTTCAGGCCTTGATTGACAAGCTAGCGCAAATGGATCAGATGGGCCATAAACCCCCTCTTCCAAAGCCGGACTCCCGAAATGACAAGGGGAAAGGAAAAGCGATCGTTGTCGCTAATGCTCAACAACAACCGAGCGACTCGAAGCCGGTTGCTCGTCAAAATAATGTGCATCTGTACTTAGCCCTTGAGGAGAGGCTAGGACGTTCTTACTCCTTTCCCCGCGATAAAACGAGGAGGTTATTCGAACTGGCGTTGCGCAACCGACTCATAAATCTGCCGGATCCAAAATGTCCGTTACAACCAAGTGACGTCAACGAGTCCAACTACTGTCCTTATCATCGAGTACTGGGTCATCCGATCGAAGATTGCTACGTTTTCAAAAATTGGCTTGAAAACCAATACCGACAGGGCAAATTCGCGTTATCTGACAAATGGAAGGTGAATCCCCTGCAACCCCACACCTCTAAAGGGACGAATACGCAGGGGGCAACATGCTCCGTCGTTGAAGAAACTCCTTGGGAGGTTGTATTATCAGCCAAGACAAAGAGGATGCTAAACGACCTTCAGACATGTCCAGCAATCAAGTGGAAGAACCCGTTGGAACCGCAGGTCATTGAAGGGATGTTGAAACCACGTCCAACTCCAAAGACCGACGGAGGTGGCCCAAGCACTCGCAACCAGTCGTCAAAATCCTCGAAAAAGAAGAAGAAGAAGTCAAAGAAGCCCTTGAAGCCTGGCGATAAGCGATCGGACTTGCAAAAATAAATTGACGCGCTAGAAGAATACAACCAGAAGGCACGGACTCCCATTACACTCCAAGAGTTTCACAATCATATCTTTCAAGAAGAAGGTGATGGAGAAAGTTCGTCAGATGAATCTGAAGAATACGTGGCGAGCTGTCATGTGATTTCTCATTCGCTCATGAACGATGAGGAGACTTCTTGTACTGAAACGCTGGGGGGCAGATACCGAATCAAAATTTCTGGGGCCATCGGATGAAGTAATTGACGCATTCCTTAATGAAGCTCGGTTGAAAAGTAAAGTTGATCGAGAACGTGAGGCGATAATATTTGAAAGGGCCAAGCGCCAGCGACTTGATGAAAGAGCTGAGATGATCTCGCTGGAGCAAAGTATACCCACTGCGGATAAAAGCCAATTCAAGATGAGAAAAAGGTTTGCTAAGGCCATATCAATGGGCTTGAAGCTACCATCCTCCGAAGGAAAAATTACTGGTGAAATAGAAATGTACCCCTCCTATTGCTTATATCATCAGAAGGTTTCGCACCCCACTCAAGAGTGCAAAGCTTTTGATAGATGGTGGCAAGGATATGTTGCTCATCGACAACGCTTTAAGCGGGAGAAGCGTAAAACTCGTCGGGAGCGGAAGGATATGACCGAAGGGTTTAACAGAATTACCGGTGATTGTCACATGGTTAACGCCGGGGGATCACAGGTGCCTACATTCGGGAGCGATTCTGATGAGGAGCGGGAACTTGCCCCTCTCTTTAAAGAGTCCACTTCGGGAAAAGAAGAAGAGCCGAAGGTCTGCGAAAATATCCGGCTACGTAATCGCACGCTGCCCGAAAAGAATCTCGAACCCTCAAATAAAAAAGATAAGGGAAAAGAGAAGGTCCCTGAAGATATCGTCTTAGATGACCAAGTTGTGGAGGAGCTAAGCGCCAAGGACCCTCCGAAAAGAAATAAGGTGGATTACAATGTCTTAGCGCATCTGAGGAAGCTACACTCACAGCTCAGCATTTTTGACGCCCTTTTGCTATCAAAGGAGGCGAGAGATTCATTAATTAAGGCACTACAGGACCCAGAGCAGTTCAAGGCTTTCCTGGCCGAAGAAAAGATGAAGGATGAACTGGAAGAAGTGCACACGGCCGATGTCACTTTTGGCGATGAAGACCTTCTCCTTGGGACGTGCGAACACAATCGCCCCCTCTATGTCTCAGGATACTGCCATGATATAAAGATAGGTAAAATCCTGATCGATAACGGGTCGTCTGTCAACCTACTCAATGTGCGGGTTTTAAAAGAAATTTGCATGAGCGTTCAACACCTCGCTCGAGACAAGATCACCATCTCCGGGTTCGACTCCCAATCATCAAAGACCCTTGGATCTATGATACTGAAGCTACGCTTCGGACTGCTCGTCACGGATATTAAATTCCACGTCATAGATGCCAAGACATGCTACAACGCTCTGCTCGGCCGACCATGGTTACACGAGTACAACATCATCCCTTCTACACAGCATCAGTGTATGAAATATTTTAGGGATGGTCTCGAGTATACTGTAGGGTTCCTAGGCACACACTAGAGGTTTCACAAGGTATCAACCATGCCAAATTCAAATTTTACAAGTGCCGAGAAACCCTAATACGGATCGTTGACTAGAGTTTAGGCGAAACATGCAACTAGTTAACAACTTAACTAAGGGAACGGAAATACAACCTTTGTAGATCCGGTCCTCCACCTCCATAGCTCCATGATGAAGTCTCCTTGCTGTCCAAATCGAATCCCGGGCTCTAACGCCGGCTTCATCGGAGAAATGGGCGGGCTTGGTCGTCGGCTTCGATGCCGAAGATGATCTATGTCGAGGCAACACAAGATCAAGCTCCAACTTCACCAAGTCATGAAACTTGTGAAGAAAACACCCTATACTACTTGGCAAGTGGTAGAGGATGAAGAAATAGGAAGTGGGTTCACTTTAGAATTGGATTTCTCACTCTTTTTCTCAAGTTGCCATTGATGGAGGCAAGCTTTCTTCATGTTGAAGAAGGAGAAGAAGAAGAAGAAGATAATATGATAAGCTCTTTTTCAAAATAGAAAATAATATCAATACTTATCATATGGAAACCATGATTAGGTGTAGAGAATAGACTATGGTTAGTGGGAATGGTTAGGGTTAAGCATGAGACAAATATGGTGGACTTGTTGAAAGCTTCATGAAGCTTCAACAAGCAAACAAAGAAAGCCACCATATCATTTTCCTTTCCAAAATAAATAAATAAATAAATAGATATGAAAATCAAAACCCTAACCATTTAAATAACCATGGTTTAATCTTTACACAAACTCAAGTAAGCATGTATCATCAAACATGATACAATCAAGTGCACACAAAAATATATCACATATACAATGTGCACATCAAGTGAGAAAATCCAATTTAAGTGAACCAATACTAGTTAATGCAAAATAATATATCAAATATATAATTATACATTAAATCATTAAATCAACACTTGATTTAACGATCCGGTCATATCGCATATAACCGACTAATATCCAATGTATCGGCTTATCGAATCAATCCTTGATTCGATAACTAGGTTATATCACATACAACCATTCGATACATTGATCGCGAGAATAGAATACGGTATCACATACACCCATTATTCTCGGTCCCGCACATATCTCATATGCGCTCCTATTTCGTTTCGCTTGAGCCAGGAAACCTCTATGTAAGACTCTAAAGACTCGTCAATACGCCGGCAGCAGGTGATGATCATATCAAACACCCACAAGCCGCAAGCGGTCTGCTAAACGTAACGGCCACCCGGGTATTGAGCGATCAGAAGATCGACGAGCAAGCCCGCTCACACTCCTATGAATCCAACCAGTAACACTTACCGTACAGTCCGGTCTCGTCGTCTGATATGTCGCATATCTCGCCTAGGGGTGGTAAACGTCAAACCCCAATAGCTCGATAAGTCGTGTCGATATGAGGTCTATAACAGTTTGAGAAACTACTGGTAACACTTACCAGTAAATCTCAGCAACCCTGGCCAGGGATTTCCGGTTATAGCCAATCGAACACTGCGCAACATCAACTCCCTATACCGGGAGAGACGAATCCCCTCCTATCGCTCATTGCCTCCATGTGACTCGGGACTGTACCCAAAAACCACCGGTTTGCACGCCCTCTTAGACGTGGTAGGGTGGAAATCAAAGCACAGTGGGAATCACACAAGACTCTATGACGATCTCGGGTTAACAGACTACTCTGTACCAGTGTCACCCGAGAACTGCCATCTGACGTAAGGTATAATACCATCTGGGAGTTCTCGGTGAGTCCGTCCAGTGTACCCAGTCTCCACTGAGCACCGTATATCATCTCTGATGTCAAACACCAATGGATATGGGATCATCCATCGCCCATCTGTATGGGTCGAGAAGGTACACGCTAGTCTACTCTGGTATATCGATACCCCGTCTCGATACACCCATGACTAGGGACTTTGAAGGATCTACTTATGGACTACCATGTCCCCACTAGTATGATCCGCATCACAGTCCAGGTAGTCAAGTACACATCCTAAGGGCTTTACCAACATGTAACAGAGAGACAATCAGTATACACGTTAAGGTAAAGAGTAACCAGATAGCATACTATCATGTCGAGCAAGAAAGTCCTCCCTATATATATCCCAGCATCCACTACAATATACATCCTATGTATATAAATGGTCTCTAGGGCATACATATAACTAACAATCTCCCACTTGCACTAGGGCCATCTGATAGCAGTGGTTGTAGTATCTCATACTCAACCATCCCATAAAAGTCTCTCTCTGGGAAAAGGCCTTTGTGAGTGGATCCGCCGTGTTGTCCTCTGAGTCTACTCTCCTAACCTCGATCTCCTTGGAGATCAACCATCTCCATGATCAGGTGATACTACCTTAGAATGTCTGGATCACTGATGGGACGGACGTTCCTTGGCATAAGCCACAACTCCATTGTCACACAATGGGAGGAACTAAGTTCATCTCATGAACCAATATACACCCAGACTGCCTCTTTGGTAGCATCTTAAGTAGCGATGTATCCAGCCTTTATCGTCTAGTAAGCCACGGTATTTAGCTTGGAACTCTTCCAACATACCGTCCCTCCAATGAGGGTAAAGACAATGCCTGTGACTGACATTCAGTCGTGTTTATCACCCTGGAACCTTTCCAGTGATTCTCCCCAGGATCAATTGATACCATCTCACTTTTGCTAGTGAGAATCCTAACATCCAATTAGATCTATCTCATAGATCCAAAACCCAGGATTTAGGAGGTATCACTTTGATCCTATATGGAGAATCATTGTGATAAGCGGAGATTGACCGAGCATAGCATAGGAAACTCCTTCCCTATCAAAAGTATGTCATCCACGTACTCTACGAGGATCATCATCATACTCCCTACTACCTTTTTGTATATACAAGGCTCATCTACCATTTTGATGATGTCAAACTCTTTGACTAATCCATCAAAACAGATGTTCCAACTCCACGATGCCTGCTTTATCACATAAAACATCTTGCACACGTTTCCGCTGCTCCCACTGTCTACGAAGCCCTCTGGCTGTGTACTTATAGACGCACTCTTCTAAAACACCATCTAGAAAATCAGTCATGGCACCCAACCGCCAGATATCGTAGTCATGGTATGTAGCCGTGGCAAGTAGGATCTGGATGGACTTAAGCATAGCCACTGGAGAAGGTTTCATCATTATCCACGCCTGGTTGATGACGAAAGCCTTTAACAAGTCTTGCTTTGAAATTCTCAACTTTTCCACCTACACCAAGTAATCTTCTCAAGATATACTTTCTCCTGATGGGGATTTAACCCTTCAGATATAGCAACCAAAGTCCATACTTTGTTGGTGTACATGGATTCCATCTCAGATTGCTAAGCATCCAGCCATTCTCGTAGAGTCTTACCCATGATGGCCAGCTCGAAACTAGTTGGGTCATCATCTCATGATGCAATCCTCGCTCCCACTGTCATAGAGAAACCGAAATATCTTTCAGGTGGGTGAGGAACCCTACTAGATCGGCGGAGAGGCTGAGGTTCGTTGGAATCTACTGAATCCTTTGGTTCTACCAAATCATCTGCTGTTGTTTGTATAGCTGGAACCTTTCCAGTTGTACATAAAAGACCTTGCCTTGAGCTTGTCCGGATTATGCTTTTAGATATAGCCCGGACAACCCCAAATCTTAACCAACTTAAGATATGGGCTCTTCCCTTTCCATATCACATATGAAGCGGTAGGCAACTGATTTGATTGGAACCCAATTCAATTGGTATGCAGCTTCTCAAGTGCATAACTCCCAAAAGGAAATAGGAAACACAGTAGTACTCATCATAGAGCACACCATATCACATAGGGTGCTATTGCTCCACCCCGATATACCATCGTGCTATGGTGTATACGGAGGAGTAATGCTGAGAGAGAATCTCATTCTCCTTTAGAATAATCCAGGATTTCCGTGCTCAAGTATTCTCCTCCTCGATCTCATCAAAGGACATAATACTTATACCCGTGTTTTGGTTTTCTACATGTAAATCATATTCTGTGAATATCACAAAAGGTTCGGACTTGTGTTTCAATAGGAACATATGTCTGAATCTTGAGAGATTATCAGAGAATGTAACGAAGTACAAAGAACCAATCCTGGCATATGTAGACAGGGGACCTTACATACATCAACATGTATCATCCCAAGAGTTTACTAACTCTTTTTCTGTTTCCAGTAAACAGTGCTATGGTCATCGTATCTTTGTGACATGACTGGCAAGTTTTATAAGATATAAATTCAAACAGATTTAAATATGCATCTAAATGTAACTTCAGCTAGTCAGGTCGCATTGATATGACCTAGTCTACAATACCTTAAGAAAAATTCGTTCATTTCTGAACTCTTCCTCTTGTGTGTGTTCTGTATACTAAGAACTGTAGTTTGATTTAGAACATTAATACTTTTAGATAACGTGCCTGAACCGATCAACTTTTGATATAGGAAATGTTCAAAACATTATCCAACAATACAAAATTTTATCGTTTCTTTACTAATAAAGAGACAGATATGATTTTGTATATCAGGTTCGATATCTAATAACATTCGTTCAGAATCAATGTATTGGTAATACAGGGTGACAGTGACCAACAGACTTGGCTGCAACACTTGCCCCGTTTTCTGCCTCATGAAACTTATCACCCGTTCTTAGTTTTTCTACCTTTGTGTAGCCCTATGTAACAGATTACATATCTGGGATCCTGATCCGGTATCATATACCCAGGATGCGGAGGATACTGAGAAACAGTTCTTTGTAATGAACATACCCGAAGATGATGCATCAGCATGCACTCTCTTCGTATGGGCGGCACGGGAATTCTGGTAATCCCCAATTTCCTGCTCTGTCTTATAACAATTATAAGTTGGAGCGGGACCAACGTTCCCCAGCTCAGTATAACAAGCGGGTTCGGTCAATAATCCGTATTATTATCTTGATTAAGGCGTGACATGGTCGCTACCTGGAGAGAGAGAGAAGAAAACACTCAGCGTGCGCTCTTGCAAGATAAGATTGGTTATTATTTTATCTAATCAGGATGGCTCCCACTGTTTTTATCAAATCTTCCTTCAAACCCTAAAAGGTAAGACTAGCCGAGATTAATTACACACTACAAGTTCGCCAATCTTTCAGCCAGGCCAGTGTCGGTACTTTGAGTGAGGTTCCCCGTGCTTTCGCACGGACCTAATTAATGTAAACCTCGTTTTCCCAGAGGCGTAACCTCGTTGACACCTTTCTAGACACCTACTTGATCGGCTAATTGTAATGTGTAAAACTCTCCCAGGAGTAACAATTACTCGCAGCGGGTATCGGGATCCAACTATCTCATAGAAGGTATGCAATCTCATTGCAAATTTCAACACTTGAAATTCCCGATAATATTTTGCCCCTAACGTGCTATGACCTTGACGAAAGCCAACAAACCACAGCCCGCTAGTCAAGTTCAACCCGTACATTTCTTGACTGAATTAAACAGACCCACACGACCCTTGACGAAAGCCAACAAGGCCGTACGACTACCCTAATCCAGTCGCATCATATGCTAGCAGATAAGCACTAGTTAGCTACCGTACACTACGCCTTGACGCATGCCAAACTACCGCAGCACGAATACTAACTAGTACTTATCTGAAATGACGGAGGGCTACGACAGGTTTTTCTGAAAACCTATTGCGTAATGAACTTGATATCGCTGTAGAATCAAATGATTTTAAAATGGAGTATTTTTTAGGCTTTTCTAGTTTTGCTAAAGGAGTCACTCTCGGTGAAGGGATCGTCGATCCTTTTCTCGTCGAATGAGGTGCGGGATATATCATATATATCACTGTGCAAAGCAGAAACTATAGAAGCAATCAAAAGACAAACCGAGAGTTGTAGCATCTGCCAGTTATTGCTAAAGGAGTCACTCCCGGCGAAGGGATCTCGGTCCTTTCCTTATCGAATAAGGTGCAGGATATATCATATATATCGCTGTGCAAAGCAAGAACTGTAGCTACCTGTTTTATTTTTGAAATTCGATTCCACAACATCTTAGGTTTCTTTTCTTTCATTAATCATATTAATGAAGTCCCATCATTTAAGTACCTAAACATCACAGATAAATACGACGTACACTTATGCCATCCGCATTCGCCTCGATGTCCCCTCGTGTACCGTTAGGTTAGGTAACTAACGGCAGAGCGGGGCAGGGCTAGCGCGGGTGTAAAACATAAGTAACGTCTATATAATATATCATATATACTATATACTGTATCTATCACAGAACATCACATGATCACATCACAGATATCGCAGCAGAAGAAACATATGAAATATTGGATATACTAGGACGTCCGTGTTTTCAATACGAGCCAGTATAAAACACGGATTCCACGGTCGTGATGAATAGCCAAACCCACACCCCTAGACCCCTACGAGATCGGCAAGCAACCCTACCAATTCTAGAGTTAGGAGACCCGGACTCGACTTCTCGAGTTGGTCTCCCACTGGACTCCAGAACCCGGTTACTTATGCTCCCCTCCTTGGGTCTATCCTAGTGCGGAAAAGTAAATAATATACAGAGGGTGACATCTTCCGCAACCTGGAAGTGCCCCAATAAAAGAATATTACATACAGATTTTTACATGAATGAAAATGAAAAACACTTTTCTCACATAAAAACCCCCCCGGCTATTCAAACACGACGATCCAATATAACATATCCAGCAACACATAACATCACATGTCATCAACGTAAGTAAATATGCGCATCCAATTGTCGTTGACATATAGCAACGAAACCGGCGATATCACATATTACACTCACAGAAAAGAAAGTGTAAAACTACAACAGTTGGAATCCGCAATCCCTTTAGACATCGCATGCCTAATCAAATGAAATACTTAGACATCACATGCCTAACAATTATAAACCCAACATTTTAGTCTCATTATCGAAAACTCTTTTCAATATCAAGTCGGGCAATTCAGCAAGATTCCCGACATCCTGATCGAATGCTCGTCGCAAACTTTAGTAGGAGGCCGCACCCCCGATACCGTCGACGAAGTGCACCAAGGCGGAACACCGCTGCCGCGAACGGACGCTTTCGGTGACGGGGTTCTTCTTCAGTCACTTGGTCGGGGCTATGGAGTGAGGCTGTCTATTAAGTTTACCCGGCGAGTATCCGCGTACGTTACGTGATTGCGACGGACTTTTGATCGCATCAAAATTCTGTGGCAACCGATCAAGTGAGACTAAACTGCTATGTTTATAACATTCATTCAGTTATCTCATAACTATTTATGAATTCCAATTATTGTATCACATTCCGGATAAATAGAAAATGTTAAACTTTCCGATCGAACAATCAAACACCCAAGTTTTCCCGAAACAGATCAACACATGAAACAAGTTTAAAAACATCCAGTTCATGCCTCAGTACCAACGGTCCAGCCGTAGAAGGGTCAAGCCAACGCCTCACATGTGGCACGCCGTACTGCCCCAAACCCGAAGGTTCAAAGGGCAGTTCAAGACGGTCACATAATCGAGTTAAGGTTTGTTGTCTTCTAGAGGGACCATCACGTTACTTGCACTATTTAGAACGTCGTTAAACTACGGAAAGACCCAACACTTGAAAATTTCCCGACAGGGAAAAAGGTGGGTATTTATATCCGGTCGAACTTTTTAACATATTCTAAAATTACCAGGAAAAACACATAGACAAAGTTTGATAATCCGATCGAATATACGAACTCCCAATACAACCCAGAAAACTCAACTCTTGAGTGATATTTAAAATATCCCATAAAATCCAGCACCAAATTATAGGAATTACTGTGCAAACTTTATTGGGCATTGTGACAATACTGCCGCGGAACCGCCGCAGAAGGCATGCTTCTGCCGCTGTTCCACGGCAGTTTAGATGAATTAGGATCTCGTTTTGCACCATAATTCTTAGATCTTCCTGCTGAATTTTTTAAGAATTTTTAATCTGGAAAAAACCCGGTTTTTGAAAAAAGTCCAGAGAGCATTTTGGATTAGGGTTTCGATGTTCGTTCGGATTTCAAACGTCGTCTACACTTCGCCTAAGGCTCTAGCTAGTCTCTGATACCACTGTAGGGTTCCTAGGCACACACTAGAGGTCTCACAAGGCATCAACCATACCAAATTCAAATTTTATAAGTGCCGAGAAACCCTAATACGGATCGTTGACTAGAGTTTAGGCGAAACATGCAACTAGTTAACAACTTAACTAAAGGAACGGAAATACAACCTTTGTAGATCCGGTCCTCCACCTCCATAGCTCCATGATGAAGTCTCCTTGCTGTCCAAATCGAATCCCGGGCTCTAGCGTCGGCTTCATCGGAGAAATGGGCGGGCTTGGTCGTCGGCTTCGATGCCGAAGATGATCTACGTCGAGGCAACACAAGATCAAGCTCCAACTTCACCAAGTCATGAAACTTGTGAAGAAAACACCCTATACTACTTGGCAAGTGGTAAAGGATGAAGAAATAGGAAGTGGGTTCACTTTAGAATTGGATTTCTCACTCTTTTTCTCAAGTTGCCATTGATGGAGGCAAACTTTCTTCATGTTGAAGAAGGAGAAGAAGAAGAAGAAGATAATATGATAAGCTCTTTTTCAAAATAGAAAATAATATCAATACTTATCATATGGCAACCATGATTAGGTGTAGAGAATAGACTATGGTTAGTGGGAATGGTTAGGGTTAAGCATGAGACAAATATGGTGGACTTGTTCAAAGCTTCATGAAGCTTCAACAAGCAAACAAAGAAAGCCACCATATCATTTTCCTTTCCAAAATAAATAAATAAATAAATAAATATGAAAATCAAAACCCTAACCATTTAAATAACCATGGTTTAATCTTTACACAAACTCAAGTAAGCATGTATCATCAAACATGATACAATCAAGTGCACACAAAAATATATCACATATACAATGTGCACACCAAGTGAGAAAATCCAATTTAAGTGAACCAATACTAGTTAATGCAAAGTAATATATCAAATATATAATTATACATTAAATCATTAAATCAACACTTGATTTAACGATCCGGTCATATCGCATATAACCGACTATATCCAATGTATCGGCTTATCGAATCAATCCTTGATTCGATAACTAGGTTATATCACATACAACCATTCAATACATTGATCGTGAGAATAGAATACGGTATCACATACACCCATTATTCTCGATCCCGCACATATCTCATATGCGCTCCTATTTCGTTTCGCTTGAGCCAGGAAACCTCTGTGTAGGACTCTAAAGACTCGTCAATACGCCGGCAGCAGGTGATGAATATATCAAACACCCATAAGCCGCAAGCGGTCTGCTAAACGTAACGGCCACCCGGGTATTGAGCGATCAGAAGACCGACGAGCAAGCCCGCTCACACTCCTGTGAATCCAACCAGGAACACTTACCGTACAGTCCGGTCTCGTCGTCTGATATGTCGCATATCTCGCCTATGGGTGGTAAACGTCAAACCCCAATAGCTCGATAAGTCGTGTCGATATGAGGTCTATAACAGTTCGAGAAACTACTGGTAACACTTACCAGTAAATCTCAGCAACCCTGGCCAGGGATTTCCGGTTATAGCCAATCGAACACTGCGCAACATCAACTCCCTATACCGGGAGAGACGAATCCCCTCCTATCGCTCATTGCCTCCATGTGACTCGGGACTGTACCCAAAAACCACCGCTTTGCGCGCCCTCTTGGACGTGGTAAGGTGGAAATCAAAGCACAGTGGGAATCACACAAGACTCTATGACGATCTCGGGTCAACAGACTACTCTGTACCAGTGGCACCCGAGAACTGCCATCTGACGTAAGGTATAATACCATCTGGGAGTTCTCGGTGAGTCCGTCCAGTGTACCCAGTCTCCACTGAGCACCCGTATATCATCTCTGATGTCAAACACCAATGGATATGGGATCATCCATCGCCCATCTGTATGGGTCGAGAAGGTACACTCTAGTCTACTCTGGTATATCGATGCCCCGTCTCGATACACCCACGACTAGGGACTTTGAAGGATGTACTTATGGACTACCATGTCCCCATTAGTATGATCCGCATCACAGTCCAGGTAGTCAAGTACACATCCTAAGGGCTTTACCAACATGTAACAGAGAGACAATCAGTATACACGTTAAGGTAAAGAGTAACCAGATAGCATACTATCATGTCGAGCAAGAAAGTCCTCTCTATATATGTCCCAGCATCCACTACAATATACATTCTATGTATAGCAATGGTCTCTGGGGCATACATATAACTAACATATACCGTGACGGGAGAATTGAATCCGTTTTCCGTGAACGAAGTTCGCAAATATGAAGATGCCAAATATTTCTTGCCGGATTTTGAAGACACGGAAAGGTGTCGCAAGCCGGAGAATAAAACTAACGCTACCATCCCTGTCTTCGGCAGTGATACCGAGGAGGAAGAGGATATAGTTTATTCGGGTCCTCCCCAATACA